>CM067168.1:155502274-155681513 GCA_034093135.1 Erigeron breviscapus
TTCAATCAAAACTTCTTTTGAAGCCAGGTTACTTTCGTAATAGAATATATGATCATTTATATGAAAGACTTTTTTTGCGTAAATCTAATGGATTGACAACACATGTACACAACGACCAAAACAGCTGTAGATAGCATCATACCACAATAACGATAACCAATACCGAAAAGCATTATGGCAATGGTGGATTGTGTGATGTTATATGAAAATGAAAAAAAAAAGTCGATCATTCAGATTCAAATTAGGTATTATGCCAAACGTTTAGAATTGACTATTTTTTTTCTAAAAAAAACATCTGAACAAACCATCTACTATTTACTCCAATGTCTCCGGCAAGACTGCAACCCATAAGTGTTTGGATTAGGATTTCCTAAAGTTGAGGATCAAAACCCTGTTCAAAACAAAACATTATGCCAAACCCGTTAAGAATTATCCACCAACGTTTGAGTTTAAGGGTTTAGTCACTGGATGACCAATGTATTTTCTCTCTTGTACATAGTTACCCGTTAAACTGAAAATATTGATGTATCACCACACAAACTTGTAAAATTTATAGACGGTTTACCAATTGTTGACTTGTTTACCTGCAATAGCAGGTTAATTTGTTTTTCTTTTAATTAATTAAAACTATTATGTGTACAACTACCACCACCACCACGTGATCTGCTTCTCTCCTCCCTCCTCTCCTACCTCCTTCTCTCTCTTTTACATATTCATATATTATCATCATATTCAAACATCATACATCAAAAAAATCGAATTAATATTGGAACAAGGCTACGGAATTAAATGTTGACAAAATTATTCGTGTAACTTAAACATAAGCATTACTCGAATTAAATGTTGTCAGCGGCGGAATTGACCACCCCTTTTACCTTAAAAGTTTTAAAACCATCTTCTTCTTAATTTCATCATCCACTTTCTACCCCAACAAAAATAAAAATCCTTTCATTGATTCATTCTCCTTTCATCCTTTTCTTATCTTCTACCTCAATCTTGCCAGAAAAAAGTAATCGCCATCTGCCCCCATCTTAAGCTACTTGATCTTTGTATTATTAACAAACCGGTTTCCTTCAACTCAATTGACATCCAACCAAATTTTGGAAAACAAAACCTATAAGGATTCAAGATCCATCATCAATAGTATGTATGTGGTTTTTCACAAATTTAATTGGGTGCTCTTGTATCTGTCTTTATTTATAAAAAAAAAAAATTTGTTTGCCCGTTGAAAATGAGTATTAAAACACTCAACAAACAAATAATTTCCCTTTAATTATAGAGTTTTCATTTTCAATAAGTCAATTACTTTTCTTTTTTTTTGAAAATTAACTATATATTCACAGATCCTTGTAATCACAAGCGATCAACACCACCATATAGATATATGAGTGTATATATATATGTTATATATTGATAGATATATTAGAGTGTATGCATAAAATTGGAATGGAAAGAGATGGATGATGATTGATAGAGATGAAGGAGAAACATAGATGAGAGAAGCAGAAATTAATAAAAAAAAGAAAATTAAAAAAAAAATTAAAAGAAGTTTAACTGTTATTGTAGGTCATCAGGTCAACATTTGGTCAACCAAGTAAAAAATAAAAAAGTATGTTGGTGATATATATTAATAATTCAGTTCAATGAGCAACCATGTAAATGAGGAAAGTACATTGGTGATCATATCAATCAGTTCAATGAGCAACCATGTAAATGAGGAAAGTACATTAGTCATCCAGTTCAATGACAACCATGTAAATAGAGATTAACCTGTTTAGCAGGTCATTTGTTATACTACTTCCGAATGACATACATTGAATCGGTTTAGCTCATATATTTGATTCTTTTTGCTAAATGAGTCGATGAGGTTCCAACATTCAGGTTTAATACAATTATTTTTTTAAAATTATAATTAAACTATATATATTTTTTTTGAACGCAAGTGTTAGATTTAAATGATTTGAACCCAACAGTGACATCCAAGGTGGACAATATGCTGGAATTGGAACTCGCACTCTACAGAACAGAGTGATAACACGTATGCTCACACGTTCAAGAGGTAAATGCCTGAAACCACAGGAATCAAGATTCGATCCTGGGTCTTCAAGCCAACATCCCTTCCGGTTCCTAAAAAAGATCTCATCTGACAACTTGATACCAAGTGGTTTTTATGTGTAAATTACGAAATTTGCATCTCAAGATTATGATATGGCCGGTAGTAAATTATTTGTTAAAATTCAAGATTTATGACATAGCTATATGGTTAAAAATAAAATGATAAAAAGGAAGGTGATAGTCCATTGGCAATAACATGTATATGCTTAAGTTCTATTCCTCGCGTTAACTTACCCCTTAGTCTTAGTGGCCGCCGAAATTCATTCGTTAAGACTCTGGGCTCACAAAAGCGTAGCTTTGAGATTAATCTACTTTTATAGTTAGTGGATCACTCAAACATGTAAATATCCAAGATAAAAAAGTTAAAAAGTTTTACGAAATCAAATTACAAAAAAAAAAAAAAAAAAAAAAAAAAAAAAAAAAAAAAAAAAAAAAAAAAAAAAAAAAAAAAAAAAAAAAAAAAAAGAAAAAGATCTTTAATAAATCCATTCTTATGAGCATACGTGTTGAGGATCAAAACCCTGTTCAAAACAAAACATTATGCCAAACCCGTTAAGAATTATCCACCACCATTTTGATGTTTATGTTATTCATGTAATCCACCACTAGATCTAATCGAGTTCGAGGATAGTTGCAGTAAATTTTATATGTGGGCTTCTACGAATTAGGTTTCGATATATTGGGCTCCCATCTTCGAACTAACCTCTAACTTTCCTTGAAAGAAACATATTGCTTTTGATTCCTTGAGGTACATTATGAAAATTGAATGATAGTTGTCGTTTTTGAAGAAATGATATTAGCTAAATTATACATTATTTTACATGACTTTTAGCTAGCTAATATCATATTTTTTTAATACAATTTAAGTCATATTATTGTTATTATGAATTTAATTAAATATATATATTTTTTTTGAACGGCAAGTGTTAGATTTAAATGATTTGAACCCAACAGTGACATCCAAGGTGGACAATATGCTGGAAGTTGGAACTCGCACTCTACAGAACAGGAGTGATAACACGTATGCTCACACGTTCAAGAGGTAAATGCCTGAAACCACAGGAATCAAGATTCGATCCTGGGTCTTCAAGCCAACATCCCTTCCGGTTCCTCGTAAAAAAGATCGTTATCTAGATATCAACTTGATACCAAGTGGTTTTTATGTGTAAATTACGAAATTTGCATCTCAAGATTATGATATGGCCGGTAGTAAATTATTTGTTAAAATTCAAGATTTATGACATAGCTATATGGTTAAAAATAAAATGATAAAAAGGAAGGTGATAGTCCATTGGCAATAACATGTATATGCTTAAGTTCTATTCCTCGCGTTAACTTACCCCTTAGTCTTAGTGGCCGCCGAAATTCATTCGTTAAGACTCTGGGCTCACAAAAGCGTAGCTTTGAGATTAATCTACTTTTATAGTTAGTGGATCACTCAAACATGTAAATATCCAAGATAAAAAAGTTAAAAAGTTTTACGAAATCAAATTACAAAAAAAAAAAAGAAAAAGATAACAGGAAAGTAAGTGTTTGGATTAGGATTTCCTAAAGTTGAGGATCAAAACCCTGTTCAAAACAAAACATTATGCCAAACCCGTTAAGAATTATCCACCACCATTTTGATGTTTATGTTATTCATGTAATCCACCACTAGATCTAATCGAGTTCGAGGATAGTTGCAGTAAATTTTATATGTGGGCTTCTACGAATTAGGTTTCGATATATTGGGCTCCCATCTTCGAACTAACCTCTAACTTTCCTTGAAAGAAACATATTGCTTTTGATTCCTTGAGGTACATTATGAAAATTGAATGATAGTTGTCGTTTTTGAAGAAATGATATTAGCTAAATTATACATTATTTTACATGACTTTTAGCTAGCTAATATCATATTTTTTTAATACAATTTAAGTCATATTATTGTTATTATGTCACTTTAATATTTACATAAGTCTTTTGTAGGTCATTTGCATGCCACTTGGTGATTTGAAGCTTATACGAACGACATAAACAAGAAAGGTGTACAAATGAAACAGAAATGATCGAGTATATTCAAGACAGTCATGATGCGAAGATTTGTTTGTAGTTGACTGAGTTGACCAAAGTCAACTGTCAAATAGACAAGCACAGTTCACCTTTCATTTGCAATATGTGAAGTTTGATTTTGCTAAAGTTGACCACCGAATCGTACATCTCTTTTGACTTTTCCTAGCCGTGTATTACACTTTAAAGGGAGCAGCTCAAACTTTCCATTTCCATTTGATTTCATTCAAGGCCGTGGGACCCACTCTACTCCACAAGAATTAATTTTTCTACCCAATTCCATCGTGCCACATGTCATTTCCATTTCCATTTCCATTTCCATTTCCATTTCCATTTCCATTTCCATTTCCATTTCCATTTCCATTTCCATTTCCATTTCCATTTCCATTTCCATTTCCATTTCCATTTCCATTTCCATTTCCATTTCCATTTCCATTTCCATTTCCATTTCCATTTCCATTTCCATTTCCATTTCCATTTCCATTTCCATTTCCATTTCCATTTCCATTTCCATTTCCATTTCCATTTCCATTTCCATTTCCATTTCCATTTCCATTTCCATTTCCATTTCCATTTCCATTTCCATTTCCATTTCCATTTCCATTTCCATTTCCATTTCCATTTCCATTTCCATTTCCATTTCCATTTCCATTTCCATTTCCATTTCCATTTCCATTTCCATTTCCATTTCCATTTCCATTTCCATTTCCATTTCCATTTCCATTTCCATTTCCATTTCCATTTCCATTTCCATTTCCATTTCCATTTCCATTTCCATTTCCATTTCCATTTCCATTTCCATTTCCATTTCCATTTCCATTTCCATTTCCATTTCCATTTCCATTTCCATTTCCATTTCCATTTCCATTTCCATTTCCATTTCCATTTCCATTTCCATTTCCATTTCCATTTCCATTTCCATTTCCATTTCCATTTCCATTTCCATTTCCATTTCCATTTCCATTTCCATTTCCATTTCCATTTCCATTTCCATTTCCATTTCCATTTCCATTTCCATTTCCATTTCCATTTCCATTTCCATTTCCATTTCCATTTCCATTTCCATTTCCATTTCCATTTCCATTTCCATTTCCATTTCCATTTCCATTTCCATTTCCATTTCCATTTCCATTTCCATTTCCATTTCCATTTCCATTTCCATTTCCATTTCCATTTCCATTTCCATTTCCATTTCCATTTCCATTTCCATTTCCATTTCCATTTCCATTTCCATTTCCATTTCCATTTCCATTTCCATTTCCATTTCCATTTCCATTTCCATTTCCATTTCCATTTCCATTTCCATTTCCATTTCCATTTCCATTTCCATTTCCATTTCCATTTCCATTTCCATTTCCATTTCCATTTCCATTTCCATTTCCATTTCCATTTCCATTTCCATTTCCATTTCCATTTCCATTTCCATTTCCATTTCCATTTCCATTTCCATTTCCATTTCCATTTCCATTTCCATTTCCATTTCCATTTCCATTTCCATTTCCATTTCCATTTCCATTTCCATTTCCATTTCCATTTCCATTTCCATTTCCATTTCCATTTCCATTTCCATTTCCATTTCCATTTCCATTTCCATTTCCATTTCCATTTCCATTTCCATTTCCATTTCCATTTCCATTTCCATTTCCATTTCCATTTCCATTTCCATTTCCATTTCCATTTCCATTTCCATTTCCATTTCCATTTCCATTTCCATTTCCATTTCCATTTCCATTTCCATTTCCATTTCCATTTCCATTTCCATTTCCATTTCCATTTCCATTTCCACCGGAGTGGAAGCTTAACCGGATGAGGATAATCTCGATCTCAAACTCACAATCTCAAGCTCGATCACAATCTCCGGCACAAACTCAGATCTCCGATCTAAGAATTGTACCGTTAGAGAAGGAGAGCAGAGAGAGAGAGGGGGCTGTTGTTGAATAGCTACTACGTTATGTACTTTCTTAAAGCTAGAATTAAAACTCTAGCTAAAATGATAAATATTATAATAAACGGGTTAGAGTGAAAGTTTTAAAAGAATAAAAGGTAAAAACACTAATAAAAATCTAAAAGTTATCTTATTTGAGTCATTCTCCCTCCTACCTTACATTCCCGGTAGAATTTTAATTAAAGAATATGAAAACTCTATTTTAAAACTTGTAACTTGATGGGCTAACTAAATTTTAATATTAAAAAATAAAAAATCACTTACAAAAATATGTTGTGGGTGGGACAGTAACCACCCTCGTTGGTCATTGGCTCCTCCAATAATATAGCAGCAGATGCATTGAGAAGGGGTGAGAAGAGATATACCACACTTGATATTTTACACACACTCATCTCCTTTTTCACCTTTCACACATACTCCATTCATCCATCTTTATCAACAATAAAACCTACAATCTTCATCATAAAACAAAACCCATTACCTAATTCATCTTTATTTTAGAAGATTTGATTATGGAGATTGAAGATTTAGGTTTGGGGCTAGTTGGAGATTAAAGACATGGGTTTTATTTTCATCCTTCATTCCACAAGAGATTGTGTTGTATTTCTATTACTCTTTTCATTTATTGTAAACAAACATGATTTTTATGATTTATATTATGATTATTTGTGTTTGTCTTATAATGATGATTTGTGAGTAGTTGGATTAGTTTTTGGCTAGACATTATGATGAATCCCATTTAGTGGTGATAATGTTTAATTGATGGTTGAAAAGTTGGTTACTTGTGATTTAGATTGATGTTGACTTCTTGGGTCAAATTTTGATTAGTTGATAAATTTGGTTAACATGATATGTATTAGTGCTTTGCAAATGAAGTTTATTTGAACTTGTATATGTTGGTGACTTTTCAACATGGTGTTTATGAACGTAAAATCATATGTTGCCTTTGAATTCGATTGGTCAAATAAGTTTATAAATTAATGAGTTATAATTGCATTAAAAGATGATCGTCTAAATGTTTTACAACTTGTTAGCTTGGATTAGATACATAAAAAGGGACACCAACTTGTATTTTGATTCAAGCCTCTTGAGTCATTTTTCATGCCAAACGATGGGATTGGGGAATACTTGTGACCGCAATACTCATTCTCATTGTTTCTAGTGATTTTAATGTTTGAATCTTTTATCGTAGATGACCGTCTAGTTAATTGAGTTGTATTTGTATATCACGCCATTTCTCAAGAAAAGGTCGATATTTCTAAGTCATAGTTAATCAACCGACTTATATTTTATATTCTAATAAACCATGGTCACCATGAGATGGGAGGATTCCGTCTAGCCAAACACTTGTGTGAAATGTTGATTGTGTGTTTACTTTTATCACTTTCTTGTCATTTGCATTTATATTTTCGTAGGTTAATTAATCTTATCAGCTTCTCTTTTAATTTAACAAATTGCATTGCATTTTCATTTCAATTCACATAAAATCTTCAATTCGCCGCTTCCTTTTTTGACACTCGAGTCATATTTTCCATATACTTGTATAAATAGTCAAGTATGGACTTTCCATTTCATTTCCCCATCCTTTTTTATTGACTGTGGCCCGTTGACTTTTGAACGACGTTTTCGGGCCCGTATCAACCATTCGTAATTGTTCATTATTTTTACCTATACTTTTTCTTGTCAAGACATTTTTACCTTTTCATCACTTTCAAAGAAAAAAAAATTCCTCTTTAACACTTCATCTTTAAATTTAATATCTCATTATACCACTTAATATCCAACTATACCCAATCACAACCAAACAATTAATATAAACAAAAGATACGACCAACTAGCAAGGGTACAAAACTAGTAATAAACAAGTTACAAAACTAGATCCATCCCGGAACTTTGACTGCAAAGATCACACAAAGTTTGAAAAAAACTTGTGTCAATCAAAGTGACCCGAAACACAAGAAAAAACCCTATCAACGAAATCCAAACCATCGGTTTTCACTTCGTGATGTTTTTGACGTGTTCACTTCGTGATGTTTTTGATGTGATCACATACTAATGTGTTTTACATATTGTAATATCGTCATCTGGTTTGTAAACATGGGTTTAATACCTAGTATTTTGAAATAGGGAGAAAATTAAGAGATAATTGATGTGTCGTATTTTATACCCATTTCCCACGATGAATTTAGTTGGTTTAGCATGTTTTATGAGTCGTTTTAGTATACATTTGGTGCGTTTATGGTATTTGTTAGTGTTTCAGGCTACTGACAGGTATTTGAGCGTATTTCTGGAAGAAACGTCATTGTTAAGGTGAAATAAGTGCTAACGGATGATTTTTGAGGCATTTGGATGAAGAAAACAGCTGGTCAACGAAAGTCAAAGGCCTGTTGCGCCGCAACTCCCAGTTGCGCCGCAATATAGCTCATTGCGCCGCACACCTTCAGTACCCAGCTAGCCTCGAGTCAACGGAAGTCAAAGTCAACGCAGTCAAACCAGGCATTGCGCCGCAACTCACCATGTTGCGCCGCAACTACTGCCGATTCTGCACAATTTTGGGAAACTATAAATAGCTTGCAAAAACATTCTTTTAACCTACCCTTTTGCTTCCAGCCGTTTTTGAAGACCTTTTTGCAGATATTTTCATATATTGAATCATCTTTAAGGATTTCAAGCACGATTGGATCAATTTCGTTATTTGCTTTCAATTCTTTGTATTCGGTAACGATGAATTCTTCTATTTTGATTTGTTCTTTCATATTTAATATGAGTGGCTAATCACTTTATCATCCATCTTGATGGAGTGAGACAATATGTAAGGATTGCACAATTTTAATAATTCAATGTTGATTTCATTTAATGTTATATCGAGATCTTAGCGTATTTCTCTCTTTTAATTTATCTTGGATTGATTGGTGATATATGTGCGACTTTAATGGTAATTATTGATTGCATATATGTTGTCTTGATTATTTGGGTACAAATAATTGGATCTATAACGGGTACGGTAGATAATCATTCAATGATAATAGGGGAAATGTGTTAACGGTTGGGTACAATCGATAGGTATAATTGTTATTTCAATGACCAAAACAATTGTTTGATTAGGGAAGTTATAAAAGATGTCTTGGGGTACCGGTCTTTGTAATGAAACTGATTTAAACAAGAGAGTCAAATTATGTCATTAACTTAACGGTTACGGGGTTGGTGCTTTGTTTGAGTCTCGGTTATTTAATCAACTTAATTTGGATTTGAACTTCATTTATGTGCAATCCGAACATGTTGTTGAGCGAATTCAAGATGGATGCCTTTTAAATTATTGTTTACAACAAACTCTCTCTTTTCGAATAATCCTGAGGGATTACTAACCATTTTCTAACTAATTGCAACGTGACAATTCGGTCGCAAAACCCCATTTTTACTGAACTGCTTATTTGAACAATTACTTAATTTAGTCCTTGTGATCGACCTCGAATTTACCAGTTTACTATACTGCATGCGACCAGGTTCACTGCCTGTGAGTGTGTTGTAGTCAGTTTTCTAGTAGTTCGTGTTTTATAAATTTTATTACTCGATTTCACACATCAAGTTTTTGGCGCCGCTGCCGGGGACTTTTTGTTTAGTAATTGTTTAGTTTTGTAGTTTGATCCTTTCTCACTTGTGAGAAAGTTATTGCTTTAATAGTTAGATTTTATTTTTATTTCATTTCTACAAGGTGCGGTTGACGGTTTGCTTGTGGTGTTTGTGCAGGTTCTTGTTAGTTGATGAACACGAGAGCTTCTGGCCGACCTTTGCTTAGTCCTTTATCTAATCCGGGGAAAGTCAGACGTCGACTAGTGTCAAGAGACAACCAGAAACCATCCACATCAGGCACCATAGATCCAGAAACAGTAGACCAAGTCCAACAGGACGTTGATTTAGACGCACACTTTACCAAGAAAATGTCCACATCTGAAGATCAAGCAGTTAATAGCTCAAAAGACACAGCTTGGATCTTTAGAACAGGAGAAGACTCAGACATATAAGGAAAAGTTCAGACACCTATACCGAATAATGTTGTTTTCCCTCAAGTCAATAGAATTCAAATCCAACAACCAAGGTTAAACGGAATGGGTGATCAAGAACATCCGGTAAATCAGAATGACCGTCCTTACGGTGAAAGAAGGAGAAACATACCCGCTACCAGGGGCACAACTATTCGCCCACCTCAAGAGTGTTGAAGAGGATAAGTTTGATTATTCGAAGAAATGATCCATATGCACATCTTGAGAGATTTGAGAAGATTTTCATGTTATATCAGTATGGTCAAGGGCAAGCTGAAGCTGTTAAATTAGAGCTCTTTCCATTAACTCTTATTGGAGAGGCAAAAGCATGGTTTAAGGAGTTACCGGATAATAAATTCTCCACTTGGGCTGACCTTCAGGAAGGATTTATTGATGAGTTTTATTCTGTGAGAACTCAAAGGCAGTTGGAAAATCAAATCAGGGCCTTTCTTCAAGACAGTGGTGAAGATGTTGTAGATGCATGGAAGAGGTTCAAGGAAATGCTAAGGAATTGTCCTGGTCATGGTATGGGTACTGAAGTGAGTTTTGAGATTTTCTACGATGGACTGGATAGAAAGACTAAAATGGAGCTCGGTTATGCATTTGGGGGTAGTCTAAACAACATTTCCCCGAATGAAGGATACAAGATTCTGGAAGATATGCCAAAGGAGTGTTCAACCAGAGATGAGGACCGAGCAAGGAGATCCAGTAGAAGCACTGTGGCTAAGGTTGAGAGTAGTGAGGATTCAAAACTTGTCGTTGAAGTTAAGGCTCTCTCTAAGCAAATGAATGAGAGGTTTGACAATCAAGATAGCAGATTCACCAGCCTTGAAAGAGATGTGAAGGTCATGACTGACGGTTGTGATCACTGTGGAGACTGCATTACACCGAGGATTGCCCTCAGAAACCACCTCAATATGTGAACTACATTCAGAATCAACAGCAAGGGAACTTTAGCCAAAACACCGGTTATCAAAACCGGCAGTCAGGTACTTCTTACCCTTCTTCTAATTTTAATGCTAACAGTTTTGGTTTTGGTGTCAACAGGTTTAGCAGGTTTAACTGTCAGCAAAATTCGACTGCGGAGTTGAGAGATATTATGAAGGACTTCATCAGCACTCAGAAAGTGACAAACGAGCAAGTAGCAGAAAACTCAAAGAAGATGCATTCCACATTGGATGTTTTGACTACTCGTTTGGATGGATTGGGGAACAAGCTAGATCAAAATTCGAAAAACCATTAAGCTACCATTAAGGATTTGGAAGTGAAGCTTGAAAGGCTAGGGAATTCAAATAGGCAGCCCAGTACTCTACCGAGCAACACTCAGCAGAACCCTAAGCCTCAGTCGAACAATCAAGGAACAGGGCAGAAGTACACCCCTCATAATGCTCGAAATGAGCAAGTGAATGCAATCACAACGAGGGCAGGTAAGACTTATAATTCTGCAAATCCTGTACCTGATGATTCCACCCCGCTTGTGTAGGTTAATGAAGCTGATGAAACTGAGGATGAAGAGATTGAGATGGAACCGAACCTAGTCGTGCCAACACCGGCCGTTCCATCCAAACCCGTTGATAAAACTGTCGAGAGAACCGTTGAGAAACCCGCTGAGAAACCAACGGTTAAGCTTTATCAACCGAAGATTCCATTTCCTCAGCGGCTGAGGAAAGAGAAGATTAAGGAACACTTTAAGAAATTTGTTGATCTTATTCAATCTGTTAACATAACTGTTCCTTTAGTTGATTTGATTGCAGGTATGCCAAACTATGCTAAGTTCCTCAAGGAACTTGTCAGTGATAAGAAGAAGCGAAGACTGCAGTAATGAACGTCGAATGTTCAGCTATTATCAGGAATCAGATTCCTCCCAAGTTGGAAGATCCAGGGAGTTTTCTAATTTCTTGTTCTTTTGGTGCTTATTTGTGTGAGGCATTAGCCGATCTTGGGGCCAACATTAATTTGATGCCTTATTCTGTGTATAGGAAGTTGTCTTTAGGAGAGTTAACCCCTACCCGCATGAGCATTAGGCTCGTGGATCGTTCTTTCCAATATCCCATGGGGATAGCGGAAAATTTGCAAATTAAAGTAGGGCATATGATATTTCCGGTCGATTTTGTTATTCTCGAGATGGAAGCGGACGCTAAAGTCCCTCTCATTCTTGGCCGCCCATTCCTTATTACAGCGGATGCTATCATCCGGGTTAAGGCTAAAGAGATTTCCTTAGGGGTCGGGGATGACCGAGTTATTTTTAATGTTGATAGAGCACTTAAGCAGCCTTACTCTTGTGATGAGACTTGTTTCAGGATAGATGTGATTAATGAAGAAGATGCTTTGGAAAAGGAGCTCATGGATTTCTTGGACATGGAAGAAGGTGAAGCATTGCTAGCTTGTAGTGAAGAAGAGCAAGAGTTGGTTGGAGAGATGGTGCAAGAGATCATAGCGTTAAGTGTTGATGAAACGCCTCCGGAAGATGAAACTTTTGAAGAGATCACCACTAGTGATAGCACACGGGTGCTAACCTCGGTAGAGAATCCTCCTACCGACTTGGAACTCAAGCCGCTTCCGGACCATCTTGAGTATGCATATTTGGAAGGTACATCTCTTTTACCTGTTGTCATCTCGTCCTCATTAATAGAGGATGAGAAATCTAGACTTATGACCGTCCTAAAGGCCCATAAAAAGGCCTTTGCATGGAAAATTTCCGATATTCCGGGTATAAGTCCAGAATTTTGCAAACATACCATAAACTTTGTTGATAATGTTAAACCGGTTGTGCAAAGGCAACGAAGATTGAATCCAAATATGAAAGATGTGGTAAAAAAAAATATTATAAAGTTGCTCGATGCAGGAATCATATTCCCCATCTCGGATAGTTCATGGGTAAGTCCGGTGCATTGTGTGCCGAAAAAGGGTGGGATGACCGTAGTTTTAAATGATAAAAATGAATTGGTTCCCACTAGGACTGTCACGGGGTGGAGGGTGTGTATAGACTATCGGAAGTTGAATGATGCTACCCGCAAAGATCATTTTCCCTTGCCTTTTATTGATCAAATGTTCGAACGGCTCGCCGGTAACGAGTATTTTTGCTTTTTGGATGGGTTCTCCGGGTACTTCCAAATACCCATTGACCCCAAGGACCAAGAAAAGACCACCTTTACTTGTCCCTTTGGCACTTATGCCTATAGGAGGATGCCATTTGGTCTTTGCAATGCCCCTGGAACTTTTCAAAGATGTATGATTGCCATATTTCAGGACATGATCGAAACTTCCATGGAAGTTTTTATGGATGACTTTTTTGTTTTTGGTAGTTCTTTTGAAAGTTGTCTTGATAGTCTTGATAAAATGCTTGAAAGGTGTGAAAGGGCACACTTGGTTTTAAACTGAGAAAAATGCCACTTTATGGTTAAGGAAGGGATAGTGTTAGGACACAAAGTTTCAAAAGCGGGATTAGAGGTAGATAAAGCCAAAATTAATGTAATAGCCAAATTAACTCCTCCCACGAATGTCAAATCAATAAGAAGCTTTTTGGGTCATGCCGGGTTTTATCGTCGGTTTATAAAGGATTTTTCAAAAATCACCCGGCCGATGACCAAGTTGTTAGAGAAAGATGTCCCATTCAATTTTGATAAGGAGTGTCTAAATGCATTTAACTTGCTTAAAGACAAATTGACCAATGCACCCATTATGTCTCTACCTGATTGGTCACTACCATTTGAGTTGATGTGTGCTGCTAGCGACTTTACATTAGGGGCCGTTTTAGGCCAAAGGGAGTGTGAGTCCCTGAAAATACGATGGTTAACCTAGAAAGTGTATAATACAACAAGTCTAATAATCACTAGAATGGACTAGTATTACTTGTAAATAAATGCAAGAATATATAAACAAAGTAATACAAGACTTAAAGCAATAAACAAGTAAAGTGGAACATTATGTATTTTTCAATGGTGTATTTTATATATGATGTTAAATAAAATACAAGGTTGTGCGGAATCAAGATAATACAAATAAGTATGTATCCTAACAACCTATGAATTACAAATGATCTACATTTGTCAAATAACTCTTTTGGATCGAGATACTTAAAGTTGTGAAGTATCACAGTTTAAGATCGAGAGTATTTGGACAAATTCACTTTAATGCAAAATGTATGCTTAAAAGTATTTTTGTCAAGGAAATGACTTTGTATTTATAGGCAACAAAATTCACCAGTGAATTTTATGCCGTACAAATATGGTTGCATACATTTAATGATCCGACAAGAACATTAAATGCATTGGATAAGGTACAAGGATAAAGTCACATTAAATGACTGTGTATCCTTTTATCCAACCACTTTTACACGCATAAACTTTGGTAAAGAACAAGTGGATTGTTCTTTGGAAAGTGTGTAAAGGCAAAAGTCAATCCTCGATATCAGTGTTTAGACTTGTAAGGTCTAGAACACTGACAATCCTCCAGTGTACAGATCTGGTAAGACTTCCAGTGGACTCCGCCATTTGTCAGTCTTCTTTATTCTGACTTCAGTGAGAACGTCTTCAGTAGAGTTGATCTGGACTGGGGTGAAGTCCAGTGAGCTAATCTGGAGAATACTCCAGATTTCTTATACAAGTATTTGCTCACTGGTCTTCCATTATTTCTGGACAAATCTTCAGAGGGACTCCAGATTCCAAGTCTGGAGTAGATCCAGTAGAACACGTTTCTGGACAGATCTTCAGTAAGGCCCCAGTAGTCGAGTCTGAAGCGAGTCTAGTAAATCTGGACCTAACAGGGAGGATAAACATTTCCGCCCTATTTCCTATGCTAGCAAGACCCTTAATCCGGCCCAACAAAACTATACTGTTACCGAGAAAGAGTTGTTGGCCGTGGTTTATGCTTTTGACAAGTTTCGTCCCTACTTAGTTCTCAACAAGACTATTGTTTACACGGACCATTCTGCCTTAAGGTACTTGTTCTCGAAACAAGATGCCAAGCCTCGTCTTATTCGTTGGGTCTTGCTTTTGCAAGAATTCGACATTGAGATTAAAGACAAGAAAGGGGCTGAGAATGTGGCAGCTGACCATCTAAGTAGGCTCAAAAACCCTCACCTTGAGGAGTTGCAAGAGCATGAGATTGATGAGGCTTTTCCTGATGAGTATTTGATGCAGGTTGAGGTTGAGGAAGAGCCATGGTATGCCGATATTGCTAACTATCTTAGTGCAGGTGTGATTCCTAAGGAAATGTCATCTCAAGAAAAGAAGAAATTCTTTTCTGAGATTAAACATTATTTTTGGGCAATCCATTTTTGTTTAGAATTTGTGCAGATGGCATGATAAGGAGGTGCGTGTCGGGAGGTGAAACCCGACAAATTCTTGATGAATGTCACCATGGGCCAACCGGTGGTCATTATGGACCGTCTGTCACCGGGAAAAAAGTGTATGATGCTGGATTTTATTGGCCAACTATCTTCAAGGAGGCGCAAACTTTGGTTGAGGTTTGTGATGTGTGTCAAAGACAAGGTAATATTTCTAAACGTGATGAAATGCCTCAGAACTACATTCAGGTATGTGAAGTTTTTGATGTATGGGGCATAGATTTCATGGGACCTTTTCTTCCATCAAATAAGAATTTGTATATCCTTGTTGCTGTTGATTATGTTTCTAAGTGGGCCGAGGCTAAAGCCTTGCCAACGAATGATGCACGTGTTGTCATTCACTTTTTGAAACAGCTTTTCTGTAGGTTTGGTGTGCCCAAGGCCTTAATAAGTGACCGCGGAAGCCATTTCGCGAATCACCAACTCGCTAAGGTGCTTAAGAGGTACGGTGTTAATCACCGTTTTTCAACCTCATACCACCCGCAAACGAGTGGCCAAGTTGAAAATACTAACCGGGCATTGAAAAGAATTCTTGAGAAAACCGTAGGAGACAACCCAAAGTCTTGGTCTACCAAGCTTGATGATGCTCTATGAGCATTTAGGACTGCCTACAAGACACCAATTGGGACTACCCCATTCCGGTTGCTTTATGGCAAGACTTGTCACCTTCCTATAGAAATTGAGCATAAAGCCTATTGGGCGCTCAAGAATTATAATATGGACCTAGTTAAGGCCGGTGAGTTGAGATCGTTGCAGTTGAATGAGTTAGATGAACTTAGGTTGCATGCTTATGATAACTCTAAACTTTATAAGGGACGAACTAAAGTGTGGCATGATCGTAGGCTTAGAAAGAAGGATTTTAAGGCTGGTGATAAAGTTTTGTTGTTCCTTTCAAAGTATAAGTTCAAGCAACCCAAGTTGACGTCTAGGTGGACCGGCCCTTTTGTGATCAAACATGTTTATCCGTCTGGTTATGTTGAATTGTTTAAATCGGATGGAACTACTTTTATCGTTAATGGTCACAGGTTGAAGCTTTATCATGAAGAAGAGGAAAATGTGGGAGTCGTCTTTGACGAGCTTCCATTTTTCGGTAAGGATCAATGAAAAAGGACTTTGAGTCGAGCTAAAGACTCGTTAATAAATTAAGCGCTTCGCGGGAGGCAACCCGTGTTTCTTGTTTTCATTATTTTGTTTATTTGTCATTGGTAATGTGTTTTTAATAAGATTTGCAGGTAGAAGCCGCTCTCACGCCTTCTGGTAAGTCGTTTTCAAGGAGAAAACAAAGGTAAGTGTGTGTGTGGGGGGTTTTGCGCCGCAACTTAAGTCCCTGTAATCTATTGCGCCGCAAGTCGTTGCGCCGCAAACGTGTGTTTTTAGAAAATCAGAAAATCCAAAAAAAAAAAAAAAAAAAAAAAAAAAAAAAAAAAAAAAAAAAAAAAAAAAAAAAAAAAAAAAAAAAAAAAAAAAAAAAAAAAAAAAAAAAAAAAAAAAAAAAAAAAAAAAAAAAAAAAAAAAAAAAAAAAAAAAAAAAAAAAAAAAAAAAAAAAAAAAAAAAAAAAAAAAAAAAAAAAAAAAAAAAAAAAAAAAAAAAAAAAAAAAAAAAAAAAAAAAAAAAAAAAAAAAAAAAAAAAAAAAAAAAAAAAAAAAAAAAAAAAAAAAAAAAAAAAAAAAAAAAAAAAAAAAAAAAAAAAAAAAAAAAAAAAAAAAAAAAAAAAAAAAAAAAAAAAAAAAAAAAAAAAAAAAAAAAAAAAAAAAAAAAAAAAAAAAAAAAAAAAAAAAAAAAAAAAAAAAAAAAAAAAAAAAAAAAAAAAAAAAAAAAAAAAAAAAAAAAAAAAAAAAAAAAAAAAAAAAAAAAAAAAAAAAAAAAAAAAAAAAAAAAAAAAAAAAAAAAAAAAAAAAAAAAAAAAAAAAAAAAAAAAAAAAAAAAAAAAAAAAAAAAAAAAAAAAAAAAAAAAAAAAAAAAAAAAAAAAAAAAAAAAAAAAAAAAAAAAAAAAAAAAAAAAAAAAAAAAAAAAAAAAAAAAAAAAAAAAAAAAAAAAAAAAAAAAAAAAAAAAAAAAAAAAAAAAAAAAAAAAAAAAAAAAAAAAAAAAAAAAAAAAAAAAAAAAAAAAAAAAAAAAAAAAAAAAAAAAAAAAAAAAAAAAAAAAAAAAAAAAAAAAAAAAAAAAAAAAAAAAAAAAAAAAAAAAAAAAAAAAAAAAAAAAAAAAAAAAAAAAAAAAAAAAAAAAAAAAAAAAAAAAAAAAAAAAAAAAAAAAAAAAAAAAAAAAAAAAAAAAAAAAAAAAAAAAAAAAAAAAAAAAAAAAAAAAAAAAAAAAAAAAAAAAAAAAAAAAAAAAAAAAAAAAAAAAAAAAAAAAAAAAAAAAAAAAAAAAAAAAAAAAAAAAAAAAAAAAAAAAAAAAAAAAAAAAAAAAAAAAAAAAAAAAAAAAAAAAAAAAAAAAAAAAAAAAAAAAAAAAAAAAAAAAAAAAAAAAAAAAAAAAAAAAAAAAAAAAAAAAAAAAAAAAAAAAAAAAAAAAAAAAAAAAAAAAAAAAAAAAAAAAAAAAAAAAAAAAAAAAAAAAAAAAAAAAAAAAAAAAAAAAAAAAAAAAAAAAAAAAAAAAAAAAAAAAAAAAAAAAAAAAAAAAAAAAAAAAAAAAACAAAAAAAAAAAAAAAAAAAAAAAAAAAAAAAAAAAAAAAAAAAAAACAACCAACCGATCCACATCACTTTTCTTCTCTTATTTTCTTAAATCTTTAATTTCTCTCCTTAATCTTCATTAAACATGACAAGACAAGGAAAGGTTAGTTTTTCTTCTCCCTCTATTTTTGATTTAATGAGTTAATTAGATTTTCTTCTTGCTTTATTTCGAATTAATGTTTACATTGTTTGTGTGAATTCAAATTTGAGATGTTTAGAGGGTATCGAATAATGTGGTTTGGTTGTTTTGATTGTAAATTGATGTTTAACCTTCATGGAATTTTGTTACTCGAGTTAATTAAAGGGTCGTGCAAGTCGTTTTGTGTAATTGATAAACCCTTATGGATTTGAGAATACTTATGGGGTTTATGGGATTTTTGTGGTTATTGTTCTTGCTTCTGCTGATACGCCCAGAAAACCACCCATTGCGCCACATAGGTCGCAACTGCAAATACAGACGGATAAGTTGCGCCGCAACTGTCCTGTTTCAGACCTTGCTTTGTTTTGCTTATATATATGTATGCTTATATCAGGGTTTGATCGTTTTGATGGTTTCTTGTATGTGTAGGAACCCGCTACTTCTAGCCGTGCAGGGCGAGGTAATGCTAGAGCCTCGTCTGTAGCTGCACCTGCTGGAGGAGCTGCTAGTGCCACTGATGGTCTTTCACCTGCCGCTGTTGCTATAGACGTTCCAGCCCACCCTTGGCTGAAATTCCCTCGAGTTTCTCCCGAGAAGAAAGTTGATTACACTAACAGGTTGGCTACTCTTTTTCAGAAAGATATTGTTGAACCAAAGTACATGGAACAGAGCATGTTAAATGTGCTTAATATTCGTGGGGATATAAGTAGGTATATGCGCCTCATGGGTAAGACAAATGATCCTGATAATCCAGTTGAAAAAGAGTTTGCTATGTGGTTTGATATTTTTAGGAATAGGGAGACGGTGTGTAAAGAGTGGTGTCTGGAGTTTTATTCCACAATTTCTGTTGAGAATATCGATACGGTTAAGAATGTGTTTGCTGATGAATGCATTTTCTTTAGATGTGGGGGTCTTAACAGACACCTCACTATTGTTGAGTTTGGATTGTGTACGGGGATGTACACTCAGGAGTTGGTGGATGACCCTGCCTTTGAACGCCTTCTAGCCATAGCTGTTAGGAATAGTTCAGGTTTTCGTCAAGATACAGGTGACGAGCGGGATTATTACTCTCGCATTTCAAGAAAGGCTTGGAGAGGGGCTTGTGGGGCGAGTACAATTCAGTCGCCCATTCTTAGATTATTCCATAAGATGTTAGTTCATTTCTTTGTCCAGCGGACTAATCACCCGGACAAGTTGTATATGGATGACTTATGGTTATTGAGGTTGTTTGATGAAGGTGATGTTTACAGGAAAGCTTGTGCTCCCTATGTGCTGGCCAAACATATGGGGACGAAGGGGGTACGTGATAGTGGGTTGGTTTGTGGTCATTTCATCTCCAGGATGGTGAAGTATTTTGGGGTTGCTGATGATGCAGTCACTTTGAACTGCAAACCTATGAAGCCGTTCACTTGGAATGATTTGAAGCGTTGGAAGTTGATTAAGCCTTGATATCACCTATTTTATATATATTTATTTTATGCGATATCATTTATTTTATGCGTAAATTGTGATATTTTAATAGAGCTTTATACTTAGTATGTGCTTTTATTGAATAACAGGTCTATAAGACGAAAGATAACGAAAGTGTGTTGAATAGAGATTAATTATGAAGTAAATGAAGTTTGAAGCGGAAAAGACCGAATTTGTATCATAAATATTAACTAGCCAGTTTAGACCATAGATAAGATATTGTCACAATTACAGAGGATGTGTTTGGTCGTGAGTTGGAGGGACACGAAAGTCTCATTCTTGGGCTTTTTAGTTGCATGACATCAAAAATAATACATGGGCTTTTGGTTTGTGTAGCTTGGATAAATAAAAGAAAGATGGGCTAGCTTGGAAGAAGAAAAAAAAACAAGAGGCCACCGCCTCTTTTGTCTCACGTGGACTTCAAGAAAGCAAAGACTATATATTTTGGGAGTTTTGGGAGGAGTAAAAATATCATTAATTCGTAGGTGCGAGGAGGTGTCTCGTGAAGGAGGTCGGCAGGAGGTCGGTTCGTGAGGTTGGTGTGGAGCCGCAAGAGACAAAATAGCAAAGGGACTACTTCTTTGCTTTCGAATTAAAGCAGCAGCCGAGATTCCTTGTTTTCAATTCGACAGCAACAACAGCCGCACAACAAAATCTTTTGTTCGATTCCTTTAACTCCTTTATTACTTTTATTAGTAGTTGCTTAATTACAAGATTATATAATTACACAATTATTATTATTATGGATTTTATTTATTTGAAATTGTTAGTTTTATTTATCTTGTCATGCGTAGCTAAACACTTCATCATCTACTGAGATGAAGTGACATAATGAATTATGGTTGCATACTTTTATGAATTCAAGTTGATAGTTAAACGTTTTGTCGTGATCTTAATGTGTTGGGTTCTTGTCCACTTATCTATTGTTTTGTTGATAATGTATGAATGATTTAGAGGTATCTAAGTTTAGGAGTACATTGTTCTAGTTGATTGGGTACAGTCAATAGGTGTTAACTTGTGGTAACAAGATAATAAACAACAATAGATAATAGAATTCAAAGTGTTAACGGTTTGGTAAAATCGATAGACAAGATTGTTTACAATAACAATACAAATTCGTCAATTGAGTAGGTCTTGATAGGGAAGGTGGTAACCGGATCTTAGGGATTGAAAGATTGGTTAATGGGTCGGATAAGGTAATAAGCTAGGAGAGCTACTAGTGAGTTCTTTGTTCAACCTCGTTATTAAATCAACATAATTGAATTGGTTTTAATTTAAATGCAACCTAAATAAGTTGTGTCATGAAGTCGAAGTGGATGATCTTTTAATTCTTCTTGATATAAGACAATTCTCTTTTCGTTTTAATTCCTCGGAATTACTAATTTCCTCAATCACTAACTTTTCAAAAATCCAATATGACGGGAGTCTTTAAAATCCAAAACCTTTTCTAAACTACTTAAAACTCGCTTGCTCTTGTTACTCTCTGTGGTTCGACTCGGACTTACCTTTAAACTATATTGCATGCGAACGGGTCCACTGCCCGAGAGTGTGTAGTAGTCAGTTATGTAACACCCCGACTATAGCGGAAACTCGAGATGCCACAGAACGACATGGTACAAAAGATTTAAGTATAAAACATCAACATCAAATTTCAAATGCCATTCAAATTCAAAAGGTTACAAGTTCAAGTTGACGTTTAATAAACATTACACAACCAAAATCATAATCAAAAGACCAAATGTTTGCATTACTAGTCCAAAATGCAACAATTAAACACATCATCCATGAAGCGGTCCAAAAAGCTAACTTACTGCCCTAGACCTGAAAAGCATGAAGAAAAAGTGTCAACTACGAGAGTTGAGTGAGTTCATAGGATTATGCTAACAACACACATATAGTTAATCCAATTCAAGAATGAATATGTCATAAAATTTCCAAGAATTCCATCATACTGTCCATACCCAAACCGTATGTTCAATCAATAATTGCCATCCACAATATAATATCAATACCTCTGGGTCAATGGTAAGACTACCATGACATAACTTGATGAGATTGTTCTTGAGCCACTACTAAGACCGGTTATGTCCCAATAATCAGATATATTGTCCCAAATGATAAGATAATGATAAGCACATGTTGTCAATCACGTGCATAAAGATAACCAAGGGTCGTGCCATGGAGACGCCCATAAATATATAGTAGTTAGAGCACCGCGAGGCCAGACTGGCGATGAAGGTGGCCACAAAGGCAAACCAAACATCCCACCGTTACCTATAATAGTGGATGAGGGGACAAGTCCTAGTTGCGCAACCCTCTAACTACAGGCCTCAAATGAGTTAATAGTAGTGTACAGGGGACCTCCGTTTGACAGTACTCAAGCTCATCATATAACATATAACACGTTGAACATACAATATAATTCCCATATCATTATCATTATTTCAAAGAATCATTTCATAAGAGAAAGTCATTTTAATTAATCATGCTTTTCACCCCGCAAGTAAAACATATAAAAGAGTTTGAAAGGGGGCTATGACTCACTTGATTAGAGAGTGAAAAGGGGCTGATCAAACGTGATTCCTCCGCTTAGATTTGTTGCGCCTCAAGCAAGCCTAAACCATAACGTATATATTCACGGCGTAAGTTCGCGTGACATGAACTAGTGAGCTAGATCATGAGATGTATACTAGTAGACTTGCCCATCTTTGGTTGTTATTAGATTATGGAATTTAAGTGCATTATGATGTTCTCATTGCTTGGGTATAAGGAATTTGGTGGTAAGAGTCGTTTTCTCATTATACGTTTTTGTACGTTTATTGGAATTTCGGTACTTTGGCTTTGGTTTATATGATTTCCATTGTATACTTTGCTTAGTAATAATATTTGACATTAGTGGTCTTATAATATTAATATTTATGTATATTTTCTGATTTGTAGTTATATATTTAATTTAATATTATTTAATTAATTATTTATTCATTTTATTGATTTATTAATTAAATAATTCCTTAAAAATACTTTTAAGTGTCATAATTGCCTTTGTAAATTATGGATAATTTCATTTGAATTATCTTCTGATATATATGCTCCTTAATTTATACTTTCATGATTTATACTTTTATTTGTGTATTTTCCATTTATTTTAATAATAATATTTAATTAATTATTTTTACTTAATTATTTATCTTTAAATTATGTAACACATGTCTCTTGCCTTTTAACTATTTTTCTCCAGTAGGTTTTAGTTATTTTTATCAATGGTTAAGATGATTTAACTTCATTCTTGATTTACATAATTTATTTGTTGATTTTTATGCCTTTTAATTACCATTTAAATTCAATAATTCATGGAAAATTCTTAGGAATCATCACTAAACATTTTGGTCAAAAATCTCAGGCCTTTTAGGCAACTTTTATCAATACAAAATCATATCAATTCAACCTCTCTTGTGTCTTGCTCATTTTGAGGGTTTTATGATTAAAAATCGTTTACCGAAATAGTGATTTTAGCCTCATTTCTTAAGCAATTTAAGTGCTTCAAAATGGATTTTCATTCTTGTTTCATTATTTCCAGAAAGTTCATCATATTTTGGTGTCCAAAATTGTAATAGTGGTGGTGGTGTGATACGTGCAATTTGGTGCTTTCGGTTAGTGATTATTTGACCCGAAAAGGTGATTTTTGAGCTTATTGTTGTCATGAACCAATAGATCTGAGTTTTATACTTTTATTTCCACTTATTTCCAGTAGATTTATCATATTTTCTTGGTCATAAGATTATGGTGCATGTGTGTGCTCAAAATGCATTTTTGCGTGTTTTCGGTTTGTGATTTCTAGCTTATTTTAACATGTTTTGATTCAAGCTTTAATATCCTTGATATTTTATCAATTTTTCCAGAATATTAACATTAATATTAACATATTTTTCACTTATAACAAGTCTATATCCATCTCATAATCCAACAAAAGATCCAACTTTCTTAAATCTAGCATATATGCATTCAAATCAACACTTTTTACTATCAACTTTTATAGATCTAATATTCAACAATATAAAAACTTATTTTGAATGAAAAATCTCAGAATATACTCTTCAAAAATATACAAAAACTTATAGATCTATCAACAAGAAAGTCACTTTAAAAGCTACTAATCTATAACCACACTTTTGGGTCTTAAACTTGTTGAATCCTTGAATCTTTCTTCTTAGATTCGACATGCATGAGCATGGAAAGAAAAATCCTATCAACTTTGCCCTCATTAAGTGTATATTACAAAGAAAACAAGAAGAAAGTATGAGTTTTTGATAAAACATTTGAATATAAACAAAAACAAGATTAGATCTAGTAAAAAGGATGAAGATTATACCCTCTTGAACTTGGTTTTGAAGATGAAAAAGATGCAGAATTTTCGTGGCCTTCAAACCCTCAAACAACCCTTAATCTAAGCCTAAAACAACCCTTGAACCTTGCTTGGATTGACCCTTTGTTAATCTAACTTAAAACCCTTATTATTAGTATAAGTTTAGATGAGATTTAGCCTTGTTCTTGCTTTGTTTTGCTTGGGCCGAATTGAAGAAGAGAAGGAGGGGGGAGGGAGAGTTTTTGAGAGAAAAGAGGTTGTGTGTGAGAAAGGAGTGAAGAGTGTGAGAAGAGTGGTGAGTTCCAAGACTTAGGAAGAGTGTAAGTGAATTTGAAATGGGTGTGTTGGTGTGATGGGGGGGAGGGCCGGCCTTAAGGGGTATAGGAAGGGTTTTTTCTTATTTTTTTTTTTATATAACATGTGTATATAAGGTGTATATATTTGTTAGGTGTATGTATATGTATTTGTTTTTTTTTTTTTTTTTTTTTTTTTTTTTTTTTTTTTTTTTTTTTTTTTTTTTTTTTTTTTTTTTTTTTTTTTTTTTTTTTTTTTTTTTTTTTTTTTTTTTTTTTTTTTTTTTTTTTTTTTTTTTTTTTTTTTTTTTTTTTTTTTTTTTTTTTTTTTTTTTTTTTTTTTTTTTTTTTTTTTTTTTTTTTTTTTTTTTTTTTTTTTTTTTTTTTTTTTTTTTTTTTTTTTTTTTTTTTTTTTTTTTTTTTTTTTTTTTTTTTTTTTTTTTTTTTTTTTTTTTTTTTTTTTTTTTTTTTTTTTTTTTTTTTTTTTTTTTTTTTTTTTTTTTTTTTTTTTTTTTTTTTTTTTTTTTTTTTTTTTTTTTTTTTTTTTTTTTTTTTTTTTTTTTTTTTTTTTTTTTTTTTTTTTTTTTTTTTTTTTTTTTTTTTTTTTTTTTTTTTTTTTTTTTTTTTTTTTTTTTTTTTTTTTTTTTTTTTTTTTTTTTTTTTTTTTTTTTTTTTTTTTTTTTTTTTTTTTTTTTTTTTTTTTTTTTTTTTTTTTTTTTTTTTTTTTTTTTTTTTTTTTTTTTTTTTTTTTTTTTTTTTTTTTTTTTTTTTTTTTTTTTTTTTTTTTTTTTTTTTTTTTTTTTTTTTTTTTTTTTTTTTTTTTTTTTTTTTTTTTTTTTTTTTTTTTTTTTTTTTTTTTTTTTTTTTTTTTTTTTTTTTTTTTTTTTTTTTTTTTTTTTTTTTTTTTTTTTTTTTTTTTTTTTTTTTTTTTTTTTTTTTTTTTTTTTTTTTTTTTTTTTTTTTTTTTTTTTTTTTTTTTTTTTTTTTTTTTTTTTTTTTTTTTTTTTTTTTTTTTTTTTTTTTTTTTTTTTTTTTTTTTTTTTTTTTTTTTTTTTTTTTTTTTTTTTTTTTTTTTTTTTTTTTTTTTTTTTTTTTTTTTTTTTTTTTTTTTTTTTTTTTTTTTTTTTTTTTTTTTTTTTTTTTTTTTTTTTTTTTTTTTTTTTTTTTTTTTTTTTTTTTTTTTTTTTTTTTTTTTTTTTTTTTTTTTTTTTTTTTTTTTTTTTTTTTTTTTTTTTTTTTTTTTTTTTTTTTTTTTTTTTTTTTTTTTTTTTTTTTTTTTTTTTTTTTTTTTTTTTTTTTTTTTTTTTTTTTTTTTTTTTTTTTTTTTTTTTTTTTTTTTTTTTTTTTTTTTTTTTTTTTTTTTTTTTTTTTTTTTTTTTTTTTTTTTTTTTTTTTTTTTTTTTTTTTTTTTTTTTTTTTTTTTTTTTTTTTTTTTTTTTTTTTTTTTTTTTTTTTTTTTTTTTTTTTTTTTTTTTTTTTTTTTTTTTTTTTTTTTTTTTTTTTTTTTTTTTTTTTTTTTTTTTTTTTTTTTTTTTTTTTTTTTTTTTTATGATGATTTGATTGATCATCAATAAAATCTTGTTCAATGGTACTTTATAATTCACATTTAGAATTGAACAATAGCTTTAGATTGCTAATTTTGGGGCATTATCTACTAGTTTTAAGCATAACTATGGCTTGCGAGATCAACGGCAACATAACTAGCTCATATATAATATTCAAAAAGTAGGGTTGTTACAAGTTAATCAGTATTTCTTGTTTATAAATTTAAGACTAGATTTTACACATCAAGCCTCTAGCCCATAAGCATTCTATTCCAGAGTTGATTGCATTTGGTGGAGCGTGCCTCTGATGATGAGGAGGAGGCAGAGGCAGATGATGATGATGAAGATGAGGATATGGCTGATGCACCTGAGCAGCAGCCCGAGCCCGCACGACGTTTTAAGCGTCGTGCCACTACTGCTCCTACTGCGGGGGAATTTTCTTCTTCTGCCGCCCCTGCAAGTTCTTGGGACTTTTCCACACTTCAGACCACTGTTAATAATATGTGGGAGTCTCAGCAGCAGTTCCACCAGCGGATGGACAGTGACTTTCAGTGGGTTGGTTCAGGTGTGGCAGGATTATGTTTGACCAACAGAGGTATCAGCCTATGTGGGAGGCACAGTACAGGGGGGAGGAGTACCATCCACCTCCGCAGATTCGATATTATCGCCCTCCCAACATATTCATCCCACAGCAGAGATCTGGTGGTTTCTTCTTTCCACCAGAGCGCCAGTATGAGGTTGCTCCTTCCCATGATCTTGGAGGAAGGGGTCCAGATAACCCGGTTAGTTTTGGCACTTTTGCAGGTACACAGGCTAGTATGGATGTTGGAGGTTCAGGTGTTGCAGAGCCATCGTTGGCTGAGAGGATGGTTGGATCGTTCTTTGACACAGGTCCTATGTCTGGTTACCACCCTCACCCTCCTCAGTGATGTGTTATTGGATGATGATGACAGCCGTCTGTTGGTTTTGTGATGGCTTGTATTATTTGTTTGAATACTTTTATTTCCGTACTTTTATGTAGTTCTCTTTGGTAGGTTTGTATCCACCCTACGGGGTGATGGGACCTCGTATTTTATTTTCCATTTCCGTTTAATAAGTAGGATTAGGATGATTGCATGCTTTATGATATATATATGTTGGCTTTTATTGTGTGTTCATGTTGAATAGCAAGGTTGTCATATGCATATGCTGGCAGTAAGTTCAGCACCTATATTCTTGTTGGCATGATTCAAGCATGGAACACCGTCATACCCGACAAGTTTTTCTTGTTCTTGATTCTTGTTTTTGTTTACTTTCCCCTATTTCCCATGGTTTGCCTTAGTTTATTGGACATTGAGGGCATTGTCCAACTCAAGTGTGTGTGTGGGGGGGGTGGTAAATAGGAAAAAGTCGGGTATTTTAGAGAATTTTTAAACTTTTGCATGCTTGTCCTTGTAGTTAATTGCTTTTGTCACTTAATTATAGATATTAATGAGCAACTTGACTACACCCTTGGTACAAATTTTAATATGTGGAATGTGTTTTGACTGATTAATTAAGCAATTCCTTCTGGATTAATAATATGGCTAGCACGCTTATAGCACCAAAACACCCAAATTGTGAGATTATTGATTCATTGCTAGTATGCTAGGTGTTACGGTTTTGGATTTATTAGCCTTGTAAATTTGTCCCTCTCGTAGGCTTTTGGATTTATCCAAGAGTAAGGGTTCTATTTGAGCACTGAACTGTGATGTGCAAGTTTGAGGTTGATTTTTCATTTCCGGATTATTTCATTTGCTATGAGTGTGCCGGTGATTGCGTTGATTCTAGAACTTGTCCTAGTTGATCGTTCCGTGGTTTTCTAGATGATGAAGAGGCAAATTAGGATTAAAACCCCTGTTCTTTGTTTGTTCACCTTTTGTTTCGTAAAAATTTATTATATGTGCATGTTTTGTTAATGTGCTTAGTAGCTAACTACACTGGTTAGTGAACCACCTGTTAAAACCCTTATGTTGCACTCACTTTTAGTGCAAGAAACAATAGAAAACATGTTGTCACTAGCCTGTTCTTTGTTATTAAATCCACCCTAAATATAAACCTTCCCTCGCTATACCGATAGTCGAAATCCTGGTGGGTCATTGGTTGCCTATGCTAGTGGATGGTTTGGGTTTTATCTTGTTATGTCGGGTTGGGATATTCTCATTTCATGGGGGTAGTTTGATTTCGTCATGATTTTGGATCAAGTCTGGATTATTCATCTTAGCATTTTATTACATGATTTGTCACTGTTTCAACATTATTAAGAGAATGCCAATTAGTCAGAGTAAAAGTAGCTCACAAAAAAAAAAGAATAAAAAATTGAAAAACAGAAAAAGAAAAAAAATAGAAAAAAAATGAAAAAAGAGTTTGGGCTGTCAGTTGGTATTTCTCACCTTTTGTCAAATCATTTTTGTAAGTTGGTTCATCAATAACACCAACAAAAGCTTCAATGTTTCTAATTATCGAGTTGAGTTGGTACATCTTTATAATCAACGAAAAGGATCTTGCAGTACTATATCCTTCGAGTTATTCTTCTTTGGTTGGCAAGTTTGTTTAAGCCATCATGGGTAGTTTTAGTGGAAGGAGTTGTTTGGTTGTCATACACCAAAATGGTGTCGATTTCTATCGTTCTATTGGGGGTATTGTCGGGAAAACTTCTCGGGTTTTGGACCGTTGACAACTAATGACATGGGATTGTTTATGGACTAGACTATTATGTGAAAACTTTGTTAAATGTTGTGTTATTTTCTTTTTAACACCATTTGTTATCCCAAATTTCCATACCCTATTTAAATACCTTGTTTATCCCCAGAGTTTATTACAACCCTTAAAAGACCTCTTTTGATAGACGTTATATGGTGCTTGCGCCATGGCGATGAAGGAATGATTCTAGTACAAGCCTATGGTTAAAAGATTATGCATCACGACTAGGTATTGAGTGATTATTCAAATATTCAACCCCAAAAGTAAGTTACTTGGAGTAGGATAGACGAGATATCACTTATTCGATTCTTTTGTGCTTAGTCGTGTTATTAAGGCTTGTGTATCAGTCAAGTATTGTCAAACATTCCAGTTTTCATTCAAGATTAAAATTGCCTAACCATCTATTCTCATTTTTGATTATGGTTAAGTTTCTTTTTTATTACTAAAATATGGTTCCATGATGTACCAAGGTTTTATTTGTTTTTCAGCTTGGAATTGCTTGAGGACAAGCAAAACTTAAGTGTGGGGGGATTTGATGTGTCGTATTTTATACCCATTTCCCACGATGAATTTAGTTGGTTTAGCATGTTTTATGAGTCGTTTTAGTATACATTTGGTGCGTTTATGGTATTTGTTAGTGTTTCAGGCTACTGACAGGTATTTGAGCGTATTTCTGGAAGAAACGTCATTGTTAAGGTGAAATAAGTGCTAACGGATGATTTTTGAGGCATTTGGATGAAGAAAACAGCTGGTCAACGAAAGTCAAAGGCCTGTTGCGCCGCAACTCCCATTGCGCCGCAACACATCAAACAGAGAGTTAAGTTGCGCCGCAATATAGCTCATTGCGCCGCAACACCTTCAGTACCCAGCTAGCCTCGAGTCAACGAAAGTCAAAGTCAACGCAGTCAAACCAGGCATTGCGTCGCAACTACTGCCGATTCTGCACAATTTTGGGAAACTATAAATAGCTTGCAAAAACATTCTTTTAACCTACCCTTTTGCTTCCAGCCGTTTTTGAAGACCTTTTTGCAGATATTTTCATATATTGAATCATCTTTAAGGATTTCAAGCACGATTGGATCAATTTCGTTATTTGCTTTCAATTCTTTGTATTCGGTAACGATGAATTCTTCTATTTTGATTTGTTCTTTCATATTTAATATGAGTGGCTAATCACTTTATCATCCATTTTGATGGAGTGAGACAATATGTAAGGATTGCACAATTTTAATAATTCAATGTTGATTTCATTTAATGTTATATCGAGATCTTAGCGTATTTCTCTCTTTTAATTTATCTTGGATTGATTGGTGATATATGTGCGACTTTAATGGTAATTATTGATTGCATATATGTTGTCTTGATTATTTGGGTACAAATAATTGGATCTATAACGGGTACGGTAGATAATCATTCAATGATAATAGGGGAAATGTGTTAACGGTTGGGTACAATCGATAGGTATAATTGTTATTTCAATGACCAAAACAATTGTTTGATTAGGGAAGTTATAAAAGATGTCTTGGGGTACCGGTCTTTGTAATGAAACTGATTTAAACAAGAGAGTCAAATTATGTCATTAACTTAACGGTTACGGGGTTGGTGCTTTGTTTGAGTCTCGGTTATTTAATCAACTTAATTTGGATTTGAACTTCATTTATGTGCAATCCGAACATGTTGTTGAGCGAATTCAAGATGGATGCCTTTTAAATTATTGTTTACAACAAACTCTCTCTTTTCGAATAATCCTGAGGGATTACTAACCATTTTCTAACTAATTGCAACGTGACAATTCGGTTGCAAAACCCCATTTTTACTGAACTGCTTATTTGAACAATTACTTAATTTAGTCCTTGTGATCGACCTCGGATTTACCAGTTTACTATACTGCATGCGATCAGGTTCACTGCCTGTGAGTGTGTTGTAGTCAGTTTTCTAGTAGTTCGTGTTTTATAAATTTTATTACTCGATTTCACATTTATTACTCGATTTCACACATCAATAATCAACATTTAGATTATTATTACAATAATGACGTCTAATACCTAGTATTTAGACTAAGAGAGTAAATTAAGAGATAATCAACATTTAGATTATTATTAATACAATAATGACATGCATATATAGCTTTAAGCTGGATAATATCATGCAGGATGCACCCAAAGGTAATGATAAGAAGAAAGCTATAAGCGTAACCCTAATATCGGGGTCATGTATGTGCATACTATCGAGCAACTACTGCTGTAACAGTTAAATAATTGGTTGAACTTGTTGCTATAGTGCTTGATGAGCTATCAGCACCAAGTACGTCCTTCTCTGTGAAAAAAGCCGGCTGCTTAGGTTTCTGCAATGCACCCAGCTCATTCCCTAACATTCGAACCACGGAGGACATGCTTGGCCTGTCATCTGGACTTTGTTGAACACACAACAACCCCACTTCTATTAATCTTAAGACTTCCGATGGATTGATTGCTTCCTCTAAATTTATATCCACTAATTCCATTGACCTGCCCTCATTATGCATTGTCCATGCCTTAACATAAAAATCATTAGTAGGTTTATTGTAGAGCAGGGTACCAAAATTACAAATCAAAAGACCAGGTAGGGAACTTACATGTCCAATAAGGTTATTGCTATGATCAGAATGAATGAATCCCCTATTTCTCTTCCCACTTATGATCTCCAACACCAAAACACCAAAACTGAAGACATCTGACTTTGTTGAGAAAAGTCCATCTAGTGCGTACTCTGGGGACATGTAGCCGCTGAAAATAGCAAATGTTTTCAGGATTCTTATGACAAACTTAAGAAATATTAAAAATATAACCAAGTTGATTTGGTAGCTTACTATGTACCAACAACTCTCTCTGTGTTTGCTTCATTCTCATTTCCACCAACACTTCTAGCTATGCCGAAGTCTGAAATCTTAGGGTTCATGTCATGGTCTAGTAGAATGTTGCTAGCTTTAAGATCCCTGTGAATGATTCTTAATCGTGAATCTTGATGAAGATAGAGAAGTCCTCGGGCAATTCCTTCAATGATGTGTAAGCGTGTTGTCCAATCAAGCAGTGTGCTTAGTATCTTATCTGCTAAATATGTAGGTTATTTTTACATAGTTCAATAGAAAAGTGTAGTTAAACTAACACAACTTTTTCACTTGGAAGAAATCAGCCTCAGGGTATCCTTGTGACTTTTTCCGAACCTTTCCCTGACCACCCCTAAGATTATACCTAGTAAGATTCAACCCAAGACCTCTTGTAAAATGTCATGATGTTTTTAACTAGACCATCTTGGAAATGGTTTCAGTAAACAAGTAGTTCTTCATGTTAGACCATTGGAAATTATACGAATCTCACCAAATATAAATAAGTCTAAGCTTCTGTTGGGCATGTACTCATAGATCAATAGTTTCTCTTCTCCCTCTATGCTACATCCAAGGAGCTTTACAAGATTTCGATGTTGAAGTTTGGAAATGCAGATGACTTCATTCTTGAACTCATCTAGTCCTTGACGGGATGTATTGGAGAGACGCTTAACTGCAATTTCCACCCCTTCTAGGATACCCTGAAGATTACAATTTGTAATGTGAAATATATACAAAAATTAATCTGATTTCATGTATCTTTCTTTATATGTGTCATGCTTACACTATATAGATCCGTATCATTTCTTATGCACGTGTGTTACGTTATATTATGGCTTTACAATCTCTGAGATAAATGTCTAATCTTTTGGACTACCAATGAAAGGATACTATGTTATATTGTTACCTTATAAACCGGTCCAAATCCACCTTGTCCAAGTTTATTTTCTGGTGAAAAACTACCGGTAGCTTTTTCTATTGTAGAGAAGCTAAACAATGGTAGCTCCATAGCTTCTCTGTTGCTTTCAAGGACTTGCAATGATTCCTCTATGTCTTAAAAATAAAAAGAATAAATTTATAAGAGATAGAAGATGGTTAAGAAATACACTGTAAACTACTCAACATATTTGCACAAATGTACAGCTAAATTTGCTGAGTGTTCTTACATTCCCTTGTTGGTTCTGCATCCTTCTTTATTCTCCGTGTATAGCATAATAATGCACAACTCAAACCTAATACAATGATGGCCAGTAACACTACAATTAAGATGATTTTGATGGGTGTCCCTCCTTTATCTGTGATAAGCAACTACGAGATATTAACATAGATACAACATTTTTTTACTCGAACATAAAAAAAGCATTAAAATCAACTAGTTTGTCTTATAAAACATGTAGGTTCGAATTAGCAAACATATTCAGAAAAACTTACCTAAATCAGAGGAAGCCATTCTTACAAAGATATCCTGACCACCCATGCCCGTGGATACTAATTTGATGTCTATGAGTTCATTAAACCAAAGGAAGCAACCGCTTCCTTTTCCTCTGATATCGGTATTTGCATACGCCATGCATGTACAATTGTGTACGCATATTGTTTCACATTCCTCGAGGGTCATATTCATGTTAAACCAGGAAGTCTGTGTGTCTGGCAGTTTCACATTTGGATACCTTCGAAACCCATCTGATCCATTATTGCAATCTAACGGCGTTCTCCTAACACAACCACTTCGCCAATCTCCTATCTCCCATTTTTCTGGGTTCCTTGGCATAAAACTTTTCTCATCTAGGCACAAACATGTCTGTACGCCCATCATGACGCAATATCCATACGCTCCACAGATGTTATATGTATCACAAATGTCTTTTGGCAACGCAAATACGAACCTTCCATGTTTTACTCTCTTCTACCCACACCAAGCGTTCATACTTCCCAGAAGAACTCAATTGACCTTGATATGACGGAATTTTTTATAAGATTATAAGTAAAAGTCACCTCTGTTGTATTTATAACCATATTGTATGTGATGACATTATTCTTCCTTAATGGAGACCCACTAAACTGTACACCATTAAATGGCCCGTCCCGAAATTTGACCACCGCACCTTGTTTTAGTATGTTCCGAGGATAGCTTCGTGTGTCAATACTAAAGGTGTATTCACCCGGAGCTGGATCTTTATTATTCTTCCATGAAGATAGATACCATTCCCGTCCCGTCAAGAAATTTTTCCCCAACTTCATGCCAGGTAGAAGAGTATCAGTTGGATAATCAAAACTCATCCAGAGAACTTTATCATCGTTGTTTCCATCCGTAACAACTAGATTTCCGTTATCCAGAAGCTTTGCAGTTGTGTTACCTGATGATGATGTGTTGGATGACCACATTACACGATTAGTATCGTTGTTCATGATGACAAGAGTACCTGGATTGACTATCTTCACCACACCTAATGATGCACCAGTGAGCGGGCGTTCTCTGTTGGCAACCCAAACCACTGTTTGAACAGAGATTTGCTTGTACCAAATACCTAGGTATCTGTTCTCAGTGTCATTTGGCTTGAAAAATCCAATCTCAAATGTTCTAGTTGGAGAGACCAACGTATTGCCTTCTGTCAACAATTGTAAATCTGAAATGATGTTGATTTCGGCTGAGTAGATTTGCAGAATGCTGTGAAGTAAAAAAAGAAACCAAACAAGTATAGTTGCTTCTGTTGGTTATATAACAATTTTCCGTTTCAAGCTACTTGTTCTTTTCCAAGTGTGTACATTAAAATTATTATTCAACAAATATTGTTCAGTTCCTCACACTGGAAACTAAAGGGAGGGTTTTTTTTTTCCTTTCGTTTTCTATTACTGTGCTATCTAGCTGCAATGTGTTTCTTTGATGGCTAATTAAGGAAGTTTGAGTGGTTGAAATTTGTATATCAAATTATATCTAACAATTACAAGTAGATATATATGTTGAGCATTTATGAATAAGTTCTGGCTTCACTTAAATAGTAGACTAAAACGTTGTAGCCTATATGTTAATGAATTGACTTAATTGACTCAGTTTCGCCGTGTGCTTGGGTACAAGAATATACTGATCTTAATGACATAATTCTTGAGTGAAGTGAACCCAAATAAAGGTCATAGTCACGAACGGGCTGGGCCACATAGAAAAAAAATGTTATGCCTTGTGACCAACGTCGTCTTTGTGAAACTGACTAGTGATGCTACTCAAAAATGGCTCACAACCTTTTAAATTAAAATTAAATCTATATGTATATAATCAATAGGTTGAAAGTTTCTAGCTTATAAACAGTCAAAGAAGCTTTAAAACATACTAATGGAAAAAGAGTTTTAAGACCCCATATTTATGATGTGATGCAGGGGTGTACATACAAAAAATTACAAAGACCACAACTATATAATGAAGTTACATATCTAGCCATATAGATAATTCAATATGACAAAAGAACACATGTAATATTGGGTCAAAAATGACAAAATGGATAATACCCCTTCCGGCATAAATGGATTTTGAAAATTCATTTATTTTGAAAATTCAATTTTTTTATTGGAACAATTTTGTTAGTGTATATTGTATGTATAATATTAGATTATTATGTAAGCAGGCCCAAGGCCTCACTTGTATATGTGACCAGAAAGTAATCCGATTATGAGTGACGTGGTTTGTTTAATACAGATTAAAAGGGTGTTGGTGATGGCGATTAACAGGCGTTTGTGAAAATTTTCTTAGTGTTTGTATATGAATTTGTGAAAATTCTTAGTTTTTGTTAGTGGTGAATTTGAAGTACTTGTCGGAAGATTTCACCGGAGATTAACAGGCGTTGTTGTTGAATAAAAAGGGTCCTGCGGGTTGAGCTTAGCTTGATTGGCACATGTCAATGTGGACTTTGTAGAAAATGGTAACGGGTTGGAATCTATTCCCACTCATTGGCCCGTGGCGCTGAGGCTGGAGATGTCTTTCAGGACGCATTGATCATGGCCGATAGTTATAGTAATGTTGCACTTTAATTCATCCATATCTACCAAAGATGGATTGGGACATTGGGTGGGACGGAATGTGATTTGTTTGGGTAATGATTGTCATCCCTTAAGAGTCAACATTGAAAGAGTTTTATGTAACTGTAGAGACGCCTACATTCCTACTGCAAAAAAGAAGTTATATGTGTATGTAAAGCCTCCATCAACAATAACCCCTTCTTCACCTGATCTTCACTGCCACATAAGCGCCACAACGCTCAATGACACCCCAATAACATTTCCTTCCATCAATACGTACCACTTCTTCACCTCATTTTCACCAATTTCGTCAAAACTTTTTCTCTTTTTGGTTGACAAAACCATTGTCCCGAATTAAACGCAACCACACACACCCTCTCTTCGTCTTTTCATCGTCAAAATCCCGACGCATGACGACGAAAAAGAAGCAAGAGGGGGTGTTAAAGTTATGTATAGTTTTAACCTGCTTATAATGTCTAGGGACTAAACTTGTACGTTTAGAACTTATTATGCAGGTATGAAAGTTTGGACTCAAAGTGACAAGAAGACAAAGTAGAAGGTTCAGATTGTATTAGAGTCAAAGTGCTGGAGTATATAAAGAAGACTTAACCCGTTTTAGGGTTAACACAAAAAATAAGAACAAAAAAGTTCATTCATAAAAAACTGCTGTTGTTATTTTTCTCTCTCGATCGATATATATCAATATTCATAATAATTGTAATAGAACATTCAATAATTAGTTGGATGATCATTACTTGATTAGCAGGTGATGATATTGATTTGTTCATCTTATTATTTCTAAGTATTGTTGTTGATTGATTCGAATGATCTAATTGAAATTAGATCTGATTAAGTTGTTCTTGAGAGAATAATAAAATTTGTTCATGGTATCAGAGACAGGTTACGAGAATCGTAATCGAGTTTAATCGAAAATAAAAACTCTAATAATAATTTTTAGGGTTTCTTCAATCTGTTTGGGTTTTTTTGTTTGATCTGGATTTGTGAACGGCGTATGATTATCCAATCACCGTTTAATTATCTAGATCCAATTATTTTCTGAAAACCCTAATTTTTTGAGAAAAATTAGGGTTAGGGTTTCGGATCGAGTTCTTTCTTGTGAAGATTATGTTAGGTTTATTTGAGAATAAACCTAATCTCCTGGTTATTCCCGCTGCAGATTTTCAGTATTGTTCAGATCCTGCTAATTATTGACTAAGTGAATCAATAATTAGTAGGGTTCCATCTTCTATTCATCATAAAGCGCTGTTTGCACTTTCTTTCCCTATCTCTTATATTTTTTATAAATAAATTTTTTTTTTATTATCTTATTCTCATTCAAAACAATTGTGTTAAACTTGACCTACCTCCGTGAGAGGCAAGGAATCCTGTCCCTGACACTTTTGGGAGATAAGATTTATTTTCAAAATATATATATATATATTTTTTTTCTTCTTGTGTTTATTGTGATTAATTGAGATTAATTGTTGACTGTTTGTTAATTGTTTATTGCATTACTTGCTAATATGGATGATGATAATCTTAGAAATTATGGTTCTGGTTTTGAGTCTGATGATTCTGTTTTAAGTGACAATGTGACTAGAATAAGTAAGCTTGATGTGAGTCATCCTTTACATTTGCATCCTAATGATTCTGCTTCCTTGACTGTTGTTTCTATTAAGCTTAAAGGTACTGAAAATTATTCTGTGTGGTCTTGTGCTATGTTACTTGCTCTTGAAGGTAAAAATAAGACTGGATTTATTGATGGTACTTGTAGAAGGTCAAGAACTGATGAGGTCTTAGGGAAACAATGGGACAGGGTAAATGCTGTTGTGTTAGGATGGATTCTTAATTCTATTTCTGAAGAATTATTTCTTGGTCAAATATTTTCAAAAAGGGCTTCACATGTCTGGGAAGAATTAAAAGAAACTTATGACAAAGTTGATGGGTCTGTTACTTTTAATCTACATCATAAAATCAATTCTTTGTCTCAAAATGGTGCTACTCTGGCTGAATATTATCATAAGTTGAATGCTCTGTGGAAACAATTTGATGCACTTGTTAAACTGCCTAGATGTACTTGTCATGCTGCTGAAGATTTTAAGAAACATAATCAATTAATAAAGTTAATGCAGTTTTTAATGGGACTTGATGATTCTTATATGCAAATTAGAAGTAATATTTTAACTAAGGAACCTTTACCTGATGTAAGAAGTGCTTATGCTATAATTTCTAGTGAAGAATCACATAGGTTAATTGCTTCTGGTAATAACTCTGGTGTGTCTCATAAATCTGCTACTTCTGCATTTGCTTCTAATGTGCCTGCTAAGTCTAATTTTCAAAGGTTTCAGTCTCAAAATTCAAAGCCTGCATCTAACTATAATCAGTATGATAAGAAAAGTACTAATGCTGGCAGTTCTGTTGTTTGTGATCATTGTGGTTTTAATGGGCATACTATTGATAAATGTTTTAAAATCATTGGTTATCCTGCTAATTTTGGAAAAAAGAAGTTTAATCAAAATTTTAAAGGAAAAAGTATTTCTAGTAATAATTCTGTTGAGAAGCATGCTTCTGGTTTACCTTCTTCTTCCAGTTCTGGTTTTACAGATGAACAGTTTGCTACTTTGGTTTCTTTGATCAAAGAAAATTCTGAAAATGGAAAGTGTGTACAAGCCAATATGGCAGGTACTATTTTGAATAAAAGTAAAATTTTTAACCTAAATTTCAGAAGGTTTTTTTGTTCAAATAGTAAAATACATGCAAAACTTGTCATAAAAAGGCTTATTTGTGATTCTGGTGCAAACCAACATATGACTCATTCAGAAAAATTTCTTATTAATGTTATTGATATATCTCATTTGAAAATTAAAGTTACTCATCCCAATGGAACTGAAACATATATTACTAAAATTGGAGATATGGTGTTAACTGATAGAATAACTTTGTATGATGTTTTGGTTGTTCCTGAATACTGTGTGAGTCTTATGTCAATACATAAAATTGCTAGAGATAGTAAATTGATTGTGGCCTTTGATGAGATAAACTGTTATTTTTTATCCCAGGACTTGAGGGCAGGGAAGGTCTTAGGGATTGGTAAACAGTATGATGGGCTTTATTACTTTGATGATAACAAAGGTAATAGGATTAAAACTTGTATGTCTAATTCTAAATGCTATTTGTCTAGGTATACTTGGCATTGTAGACTTGGTCACCCTGCTGACCAAGCTTTAGATGTTTTAAAAAATGATTTGTCTTTAAATAAAAGTGAAGCTACTTCTGTTTGTGAAACTTGTCAAAAGGCTAAACATGTTAGAAAACCTTTTCCTCTTAGTGATCATAAAACTACTGGTTTAGGAGATCTAATACATTTAGATGTTTGGGGTCCTTACAAAGTAACTAGTAGAGATGGTTTTAAATATTTTCTTACCATTGTTGATGATTACTCAAGAGCTGTTTGGGTATACTTACTGAAAAATAAAAGTGAAGTGTTTGATTCTGTTGTTATCTTTTATAATTTGATTAATACTCAATTTGATAGAAAGATAAAGATTTTGAGAAGTGATAATGGAGGAGAATTTGTGAATAAACAGTTTCAAAATTTTTGTGAAAAACAAGGAATCTTGCATCAAACATCCTTGAGTTACACTCCACAACAAAATGGAGTGGCTGAGAGAAAGCATAGACATCTTCTTAATGTTGCTAGATCCCTTCTTTTCCAAGGGGGGATTCCTTTAAATATGTGGACTGAATGTGTTCTAACTGCTACTTATTTGATTAACAGATTGCCATCTTCTGTCTTGAATGGGAAGTCACCTTTTGAATTGATTTTTAAAAAATCTCCTTCTTTATTTCATTTAAGGGTGTTTGGTTGTCTTGCTTATGCTAAAATCTTAAATATTCATGATAAATTTGCTAGTAAGTCTGAAAAGTGTGTGTTACTTGGTTATGCTAGTACTCAAAAAGGTTATAAACTTTTTAGTCTTGAAAATAAACAAATTGTTTATTCTAGAGATGTAAAATTTTTTGAAGATATATTTCCTTTCAAACAAAAAGTTTGTGAAAATAATGAACATTGTTTTGAAAAACATATTAATCATGAAAACTTTTTTAACAAGTATGATCTTGATAACCACCCTGATGATCCCTATGATGATGAAGGAGATGATAATGAACCTAGTAAGGATGGCATATCATCCTCTCATTCTGGAAGTACATCAGGATCATCCAGTAATGGTGGGGATTCACCTCCACACTATAATGATGATCCAGTTTTGTCTACCAATGAGACTGGATGTAATGCAACCACTGAGGAAACAAATAATTCTGAGGGTGAACAATTTCCTCAAACTAATGAGGATACTAATGTTTTAGGTCAGAATTATGTTTTTAATCCTAGAAGATCTGAAAGAACTTCTAATTTTCCTAAGAAATATCATGATTATGTTGTTGGTAATTCTGTGTCAGATAAGGTTGTTAAATATGGTATTGAAAAGTATGTTAGTTATTCAAATATGACTTCTGAATATAAGTGTTTTGCTGCTTTGTTAAGTAAAAATGTAGAACCCAAAACCTTTTTTGAAGCATCTAAACAACAATGTTGGAATGATGCTATGAATTCTGAGATGGAAGCTTTATATAGAAATAAAACTTGGGATCTTGTTGATTTACCTCATAACAGACAGCCTATAGGATGTAAATGGGTATATAAAATAAAGTACAAATCTAATGGAGAGATAGAAAGATATAAGGCTAGATTAGTAGCTAAAGGTTATAATCAAAAAGAGGGTGTTGATTATGAGGAGACTTTCTCTCCAGTTGTGAAAATTGTTACTGTAAGATGTTTAATTACACTTGCTGTCCAAAATGATTGGCCTCTTTTTCAATTAGATATTAATAATGCCTTCTTGTATGGAGATTTAGTTGAAGATGTGTATATGTCACTTCCTCCTGGGTATTTTTCTCATTCTGACAAGAGAGTTTGTAAATTAAATAAGTCTCTTTATGGTTTAAAACAGGCTCCTAGACAATGGAATGCAAAATTAACAAGTGCCTTGTTAGAAAATAAGTTTGTACAAAGTATAAGTGATTATTCACTTTATACTAAATCTGTTGACAATGTGTTCATTGCTATTCTTGTTTATGTGGATGATATAATCATCACTGGAAATAATCTTAAAGAAATTGAGAAGTTTAAAGACTTCTTAAAAACTAAGTTCTTAATTAAAGACTTAGGAAGATTGAAGTATTTTTTAGGGATTGAGATTCTTGATACTTCAAATGGTGTTGTTCTTACTCAAAGAAAATATTGTATGGATTTGGTTTCTGAGTTTGGTCTTCTTGCTAGTAAACCTGTTAATACACCAATGCAACCTAATGTTGCATTAACCAGTTCTCCTTCTGATAAAGATCCTTTGTTAACAAATATTACTGAATACCAGAAACTAATTGGCAAATTGATTTATTTGACTACTACAAGGCCTGACATTTCATATACAGTGCACTGTTTAAGTCAGTTTATGCATTCTCCTCTTAGATCACACTTGCAGACTGCTATGAAACTTTTAAGGTATCTTAAAGGTTCACCAGGTAAGGGTATCTTAATCTCTAAATCTTCTTCTTTTACTCTTGAGGCTTATTGTGATGCAGACTGGGCAAGATGTGTTGTAAGTAGGAAGTGTGTTTCAGGCTATTGTGTTGTCTTTTGTGGTTCATTAGTTTCTTGGAAAAGTAAGAAACAAAACACCATATCAAAATCATCTGCAGAAGCTGAATATAGGTCTTTAGCTTCTGTTACTTCTGAAGTTATTTGGATTCAAAAGATTTTGAAAGATCTAGGTTGTAATGTACCTGGTCCTGTTAATGTGTTTTGTGACAGTGATGCTGCAATTAAAATTGCAGCTAATCCAGTGTTTCATGAAAGAACTAAACACTTGGAAATTGATTTGCACTTTGTTAGAGAGAAAATTTTAAAAGGTGTCATTTGTACACAAAAGATAGGATCTGCAAATCAAGTTGCAGATATCCTAACCAAGGCACTGGATACAAAACAACATAATTTTTTATGTTCAAAATTGAAACTTGTAAACCTTTTCCAGGTTAAAACTAAAGGGGGGTGTTAAAGTTATGTATAGTTTTAACCTGCTTATAATGTCTAGGGACTAAACTTGTACGTTTAGAACTTATTATGCAGGTATGAAAGTTTGGACTCAAAGTGACAAGAAGACAAAGTAGAAGGTTCAGATTGTATTAGAGTCAAAATGCTGGAGTATATAAAGAAGACTTAACCCGTTTTAGGGTTAACACAAAAATAAGAACAAAAAAGTTCATTCATAAAAAACTGCTGTTGTTATTTTTCTCTCTCGATCGATATATATCAATATTCATAATAATTGTAATAGAACATTCAATAATTAGTTGGATGATCATTACTTGATTAGCAGGTGATGATATTGATTTGTTCATCTTATTATTTCTAAGTATTGTTGTTGATTGATTCGAATGATCTAATTGAAATTAGATCTGATTAAGTTGTTCTTGAGAGAAAAGAAGCAAGATGGGATTGTACCATCAATGGACAAGGGGGAAGAGATTGTAGACGAGGTGTGGAAGAGCCTAATGGGAGACGCCTAATATATAGTCTTTACCTGTAATTAGTGTATAAATTTCTCTATTAGAACTATAATTCAAACATGCATGGGGATGCTAATTTAGATATCCTTTTGGTAGGATCAGTTATGATGGCTGAAAGTCTTAAATGGATAAAATACAGATACAAGCCACAAATAATTCTACTGTATCATATTTGTATAAACTTGATTGTGGAAAATATCAAAGTAATACAAGGCTTGACCAAAAATTATAAGTGTACCTTCATATGTGGAAAAAGATGTCGACTTTTTATATGTTAGATGTGTCAAAATGTGAAAGTTGTATGGGGGACCGTCCTAGTTTTGGTATCGATGATATGGTTCCAAAAATTACTAAAACTTGACACTGGTCTAGTCACATATGATCCGGTATGGATACGAAACCGGGACATGACCGGGATTTCTCGATGTTAGCGTGATGTTCTCACTAACGTACCGGCTTCATTCCTGAGAACTATCAAAAGCGGATACTAATACCGATCGCACTTGGGACTCAAGACCGCTCCCTCGTACCAGGATCGAGATGGGACTCGGGACTTTGGACTTTTTGCTAATCTCCAAAGGTTGGGTAACAGGTCGAAAAAGTAGTCATATTATAATCGTTAGTTTCCATTTTGGAATTTACTGTATAATGTATTCTTATACGGAGTAGTTTTTCTTTTCCAAAAATGAGTTAAAAGGTAATGCAAGGTAGGATATCAATTTATACATCTATTTCCATAATCTATATCTATATTTCTATCTATATTTTTATATAAAAAAATTTCTGTGCTTAGTAATACTTTTGTCATGTATATAGATTTAAAAATTTAATTTTTTTATCTTTCTATTAAGAGCATCTCTAATGATAAAATGTAAATGTTTTTTTTATAGAAATCTATAGAAAAAGCTTTTATCTATACTACTATATAAAAATTATACCCTCATGTTGAAAAGTTAAGATTTTTAGACATGCAAAATTATCATTTTACCCTTAATGAATTAATTTACACAATCATTCAATTATCTTCTAAAAGATATCCACTACTCTTCTAAATCAAATATCTTTATATCAAATACCTACACCACTTGACGCATCTGCCACCACCAACGGTCGCCGCCGTCGTCACCATCCGTCGATACCACCACATCACTGTCACTGCCATCGCCGCCGCATTGCACGGGTACCATGCTCGTTCCAATGATTGAAAAGCTTTTGAAAGACCTTTTTAACAATCTTATCTTAACCTTTATATATAGCTAAATCTATATATCTAATAAAAGAGTAGTTATCCTAGCTTTCTAAAGTCATCCACCTCGACTTAAAATTATCTTTAAACTTTGCCATGTAGGATTTTTCCTACGTGTCATCTTCATATTTTTTCACAATAATTATCTATCTTATTGATATGTATCCAATAAAAAAAATTAGATAGGTCTAAAAAGATTTGGCAACAAAATTTTAGACCGAATTAACTTTAATTATATATTAATCAATAAAATAAAAAAAAACTATCTAACTTTATATCAAATCACCTATTAATAAAAAAAATACATAAAGAAGAATATTGTTATATATATATATATATCCACAATTACAATAATTTGTTACTAAATAATAAATTATTATATATAAAACAAAAACATTTATTACAATTTCTTGTGTCTAGATTGTCCGCTATTTCTTACTAACTTCACACACATTAAGATTATGCAAACTAAATTAATTTATTTGATTATCAATATCATATTAAAAACTTTAAATAATCAATTCAACCACCACACAACGTGCTATATACTAAAAAATAACTCTAATAGCTATTGACAATCACAACTCTCAATTATCTAAAATTAATTAAATCAGCACATATCTAAATTAATTTACACTTTTTGTTTTTCCATCATCAATTTACATTTTAACCTAACTCAAAATAATTAATATTTTATTGCATAATAATCATCTAATAACAAAATATACTTAAAATTTAGAGATTTAGATTAATCCAAATTAATATTTATTTCAATATTTTGTTTTATATTATTTTTATTGTAAGGCTTATCCAGCTTATCAAATATAAATAAAATATTTATAATTAAAAATTTTAAAATTAAATAATTCTTTTATAGTTATATAATATAACTAAAAGAGGAGGTTGGGGGTACACTTGGCACCCTAATCCCCTCCTTTAGCCTAATACTCTCTCCTTATTAATCCTCTATTTTTTTAATATTTATTTAATAAATGGCCGACCTTTAATAAAAAAATCTTTATTATTATTATTATCTATATATATACCACTAGAAAAAACCTCACATATTCTCAACCAAAAAAAAACCCTACGGCCAAAAAAAACCCTAAGATCGACTACCAAAAAAGTTTTTTTATTTATATACTTTGTTCATATTTAATCATTATTATTATCATTTAACATTGAATTCTTATGTTATTGTTATTATTATCTCTTTTAATTTAATTTGTTCTCCATTATAGGTTCATTATGGCTTCTTTTCAACAAAAAATAAGACCGCATTAGTTCATCTTGAAGATCTTAAGCCAACACATGTTACGACTCCGTGTTGTGTATGTATGGACTGTTTCGGAGTGGAACAACCCGAATAAAATCAAAACGTTCGAGATGGTCTTTGTTGATGAATTGGTATGTATTTTTCAAATTATATACTGTACACTTTTTGTTTCTCTTTTTATTTAACTAAAGTTGGAAAAAAAGGGGTAAACTGGAATCAATATTTATATGGAGTTAATTTCATATGTTTCTTTTTTAGCTTTCGTATTGATTAAGTTGTGATATTGGTCATATTGATGGTTGCTCAAATCATACAGTGTAAATTATTAAATCGTCTATATTTGATGGAAACCAAAAGAAATTAATGTTTGCTCGCTAGCTTTTCGTTGCATAAGAAAAGCACTCTTGAATTAGCTTTGACTAAAAGAACATCAAAAGTTGTCATCAAGAATCAATTTACTAAGAATATATATAGAGATTTATGAAGCAGAAACTTACTCATCAAGAATTAGTACTTGATCTTCGTACGCAATGCAACTTCTTTAGTTTTTAATTATTAATATATGTTTATGTTTATTGATTGATATATAGTTTAATATAAAAGCAAGTTCTGTTTCAATGACAGGTACATTATTAATATATAATACATAGAAACTTTATATAAGAGAACTTACCAGATTTTTCCTTTTTTTTTGCTATTTGCAGGGCACGACCATACATGGCTCGGTCAATGGTGAATGGGCGAAAAATTTTAGGAGTATTTTGACCGATGGAGTGGCTATTCAGCTAGCAAATTTCCAAGTTGATAGAAGCGCTGGAACCTGGCGTTACTCGGATCATACATATAACATCACTTTTCAGCCCGACACTCTGGTCAAAGTTCTTGACAACTATTCCGGTCCTATGCACCATTTTGATTTCAGAACTTTTGAAGAAATCATTGAGCCTTCCCCAAAAGATTAGTTTATTACGCATTACTTCTTCAACTTTTTGCCTTATTTGAATCGTTTTATGTTTTATTTTTAGGTATTTTAATTTTAATATACTTGAATTCCAATTTTTTAGCTTTGATTAATATATTTTGAGACTACCCGTTCATTGGACGGGCCTGAACACTAGTATATATATATAAAGTAAACAAAACTTATCAATTAAAAACATAAAGTTAACGTCATTATCAAGAATTGATAATATAATATAAATAGAACTTAATTTGAATTTACAAGGATTTTTTGATAAATAAATTTAATATTATCTAAAAGATGTGATAAATAATTCACGTATTTGACACGGAACTAAATCTAGTTTAACAAGAAAATGATTATATTTCAATTAAATATATATGTGAGAGAGTGGTTATTTTTATCAATAAGTTGAAGAACTTCAACCTATTCAATAAAAAAATCTTCTGCAATGGCAAAACATTTAGATTTTTTAACAAAAAAAACTTTTGATCAAGTTATCATTGGAGATGCTCTGATCGAGTACAATATTTGATAAATAAAAATTGTTTGTATCAATATTCATCGGTTTTATTTTAATCACAAATGAAATCGAATAAGTTGTAGATAGAAAGTTTTACTTATTTAAATATTGAACTTAATATAAATTAAATAATTTCTACAAATTTGTCACTTACATTTCATTACCACTGACTTATTTTGATACCTTTCCTTTACTGCTATTGTGTTTGTTTGTTTGTTTGTTTTGTGGAAAATAATATTTTGTGGAAATTTGCATGACATCAATGGCGGACCATAAATTTTTGTCTCTCAGAAAACTTAATTGGTTGTTTCACTTCATGGATTGCGAGAAATTTATCAACTCCAAATTGAATGTGATGTATGTGGTGTATAGTAACCCTTATCTTTAAGTTTAAAACCGAATCATAAAGTTTTATATTGACAAACCGAAACAAATATTCAACAAAAAAATTTGGGGCTAAAGAACGGGGCTTTTAATGATTATCTACATCTTTAGTAAGCGTGAACTATTATAAGAGTTTATCGTGGTTATAAACGTGTAACATAATGAGCATGTTTAACAAAAACTTTTAAAAGTGTTTTTTTGGAGCTAAAAGATGGAGATTTTAAAAGTAAAATCCTACAATCAAATTATCCTTGTTTGAAGTCAATAAATTTATAAAATTAAGGCTCATGGAAGAAGCATTTCAAAGAATGCCCCATCCTTTATTTATTGAAACTGAAAATTCCCAAATAGTGTTCATCTTCCTTCTCCACATGTACCGGTTAGAGCACAAACCCATCTTCGATTTCAAAATTCCTTTTTAATGCACGTATGTTTGCAATTGAGGGGGTGTTTGGTATTGCGTTTACAAAACAAATTTTGCGTTTTCAAAACTGCGTTTTGAAAAAACATGTATGTATATGCTTCTCCAAAACTGCGTTTTCATAGCAAATAATCACTTTCTCACACAAACACTTTTTTAGATTATTTATGTTTTACAAACGTAATAATCAAATAATCACTTTATAACGCAATCCCAAACACCTTGAGTACATTAGTTCTAAAGTGATTACATCATCTTTCGAATTGTGCTTCATAAAACGAATAGATATGCATGCTTTTCAGTTTCATATGCACATCATTATTTTTAATTTTGCGCCAATTAAATGCTTTTTCTATTTTTCCAACAAGAATTACATATTATTAGTTTTTCTATTTTTCTCTATAGATATTATCTTTCGAATTCTCTATAAAAAAATGACTTTAACTGCATATATATAGTGTTGTTTTTAAGAAAAACAAACAAAAATGACTTTCATTTTGTATGTTCAATATGGTGACTAGAGAAATAAATTATATGTCTATTAATGTATTTATATAACTTTTGGTATATCTAATAACTAGTTTGTTTAACAATTTTATTCAATTGAAAACTTCTGATTTAGTCTATGGCTCTATGCCTTCAAACCATGGCTCTATGCCTTCAAACCCCCCCCCCCCCCCCCCCCCCCCCCCCCGGTCCAGTCCGTTGTTCTAATCTCATCCCCTAACTCTAGCTACTATTAAACATATACCATCTATTGAACTGAAGTTTCACACTTTAAATGTATATAAATAGGTCTTATAAAATACAAACGTCCATACTTAAAATGCATACAAATTTAGCCCACGCTTCTTCCTTTAAATCACCTGTAACGGCTCATGGTGTATATCTTTTAGTCTAGTGCTTCTTCCTTTAAATCACCTGTAACGGCTCATGGTGTATATCTTGTAGTCTAGAGTACGTATAGAGCTTCGTCGATCTCGAATACCGGTCGACTGTTAAGAAAGATGTATACTAATTTATCCACATTTAAATGTCTAATTTAATTTTTGATAGATTGGAGGCATTTTAGACATATCAAATGTTATGTGGTTTAAAATGGAAGGATTTATATAGTACGGAGTATTGAAGATTATAAACGTATCTTCCAAGCTTTGCATGCCTTCATCTACAAATAGAGGATACAAATAGTGAAATTACTACCATCCCTGAACAAGCAAAAACATTCCACATGCATTTCTTAATTCTTCCCCCTTCATGGCTTCTAGCAATTGTAGTAATCATCTTCATGTCATTTATCCTTGCATACACTCGTAAATCAAAAACGTCCTCGACCAAGCTTCCCCCTAGCCCTGCGAGGCTTCCCATAATCGGAAACTTACACCAGCTACTCGGTAAACCTCGTCCACAAGCCCTTTGGGAACTTGCTCAAAAATACGGTTCGATTTTTCAACTCCAAATTGGTGCAAAACCTTACATAATTATATCTTCCCCTTCCATGGCTAAACAAATCTTGAAAACCCAAGATCACATATTTTGTTCTCGTCCAATATCCAATGCTACAAAGAACTAACTTATGAGTACTTAGACATCGCCTTCTCCCCTCAAAGCGATCATCGCAAGGAAAAACGCAAGATTTTTGTGTCTGAATTCCTAGCTCCCAAGAAAGCTAGATCATTTAATCGTGTGTTAATGATGGAGATTGAGAACATGGTTTGTTCTTTATCATCACTTACATCAAACACAAAAGTAAACGTAAGCATGATATTGTTAGAATTGGTGAAGGAAGTAGTGTGTAAGGTGGGATTTGGTAAGAACTATAAAGAGATACCTCATCATGAGGGTTTATCATGGGAAGAAATACTTGAAGAAACTTCGTTAATGTTGAATGGATCGTTTAGTGATAATTTTCCGTGGATCGGTCAAGTTTTTGACCGATTTAGCGGATGGAATAGTAAGTTGGAGAAATGTTTTGGTAATCTTGATGCCTTCATCCAAATGATTGTTGATGATCATCTCAATCAGAAGGAGGTTGGTGAAATAAGCGATGATAATAAGGACTTTGTTCATAGAGTGATCGCGATATCCTCCTTTCAGAATGCGTCTGATTATCAATTGACTAAAGAAGATGTAAAAGCGCTTATAATGGTAACATTTTTTACTTCCCTTTTTATAACACTAGGTGTAATAAAAAATCGTGTGTACAAACGGGATGTCAGGTAGAAAATTCATACAATAAAATATTTAATCAAATATATTTTTCTTTTTCTTCTTTTAGTTAATTATCTTTTATTATGCAAAAAGTTGTAACTTTTAACAAATTGTAACTTATAACAATTATTTTACAAAAATCACAAACACAAATATCCCGGGCTAAAATCTTTTGGTTTATTTGAACTTGCCTAAGGTTATTCTTCACGCTAATTCTCATTCTCTAGTTTGATTCTCATTTTCCAGTTTGGTTTTCAAGTCTTATTCTCTGAGCTGATTCTGTTTTCAAGTCTTATTCTCTGAGCTGATTCTGTTTCTCCAAGTTGATTCCCCAAACTGATTCACAATGAACACATAGATTTTTTTTAAATATCTTGTTAATGACAGATCAACAAATTAAAAGAATGAAGAAACCTAAATATGATCATCTTAATATTATTTGAAATCGGGATAAGCGAAAAACCCAGAACCCGAACTCGACCCGGAACCGGCCCGAACCGATCCGCGCGAAGCCATAACGGATCGGGTCACGGGTCATGTTTTAAGTGCATTCCCGGGTCACGGGTTGGAAGGACCGGGCCGGGTGAAGCCAAAAACCAAAAAATTGCCAAGGAAACCCGTGATCCACCCGAACCCGACCCGACCCAAACTTTCACGGGCCGAGCCACGGTTTCGTTTTTCATGCTCTCGTGGTTCACGGGTCATACCGGTTCGGGCCGGGTTTTGACCCGTGCACATCCCTAGTTTGAAATGAACAAATAAAAAAAAATCGCAATTGGGAGTTTATGAGGAACTGTTACATCATATCTCAATCTCAATATATTAAAAGAGGATTTTGAAGAAGCATTTTGAGCTACTATGGATCCTTTTGTTTCCCGTCTCTCTCCTCTTTATTAACATTATTTTATTTTATTTTTTTGTACCTTTTTTAGCAATTACAGTATTAAATAATATATTATACGCTATTAAATATATTTTAGGGTAAATTACACATTTGGTACCTGGCGAATACACCAAATTTCACAATTCATACCTAATTGCAAAAAATTACCCGAGACATACCCATGGTTTGCAATTTTGCACAATTGACATACCATAAATCTGATTTCATATCCGTTAGACGTAGGTATGGCAATTGTGCAAAATTGCAAACCGTGGGTATGACTCGGGTAATTTTTTGCAATTAGGTATGAATTGTGAAATTTGGTGTATTCGCCAGGTACCAAATGTGTAATTTACCCTATATTTTATAACATTAAAAACAACAATTTTATACATGTTTCAATTTTCACTATTTACATTTCTTATTATTTTGTTTATAAAAAATTATGATAATGTTTTGAAACCACCCTCCATCTGAGGGGTCTTAAGACTACTTGTTATAAAGAATCTGTGTTTAAGTTGATAAAGAATAATCTTTTTCTTTTGCTAATTTAATCAAATATAATCTTAAATATTTAATTTAAAAATAATATGTTAGACTTGTATTTATAAGTAATTAACATGTTAAACTTCAAAAATAATATGTGCAACTGTATAATACAATTCATATCTAATTTGTATCTAAAATTTAAATTCATATCCAACTTGTATCTAAAATTTAAAAATTAATAATATGTTAGCTATTTTTATAGAAAATAGTTATGTTACTAATTCGGGCATTATTATGAGAGATATAACGTTTGTTGTATATAGTCATACTAGTGTTCAGGCCCGTCTAATGGACGGGTAGTTTCAAAATATATTAAGCAAAGCTAAAAAATTAGAATTCAAGTATATTAAATCCCTATGACCAATATCACAACTTAATCAATACGAAAACTAAAGAAGGAAACATATGAAAATTAACTCCATATAAATATTGATACCAGTTTACCCTTTTTTTTCAACTTTAGTTAAATAAAAATTTGCAGTTTGTTATATCTAAACTTACTACAAACACAAACAACAATTTTAGACTAAACGATTTAAAGTTAAGCTCAACAAAAAGAGAAACAAAAGTGTACAATATATAATTTGAAAAGTACATACCAATTCATCAACAAAGACCATCTCGAACGTTTTGATTTTCTCCGGGTTGTTCCACTCCGAAACAGTCCTTACATGCACAACACGGAGTCGTAGATGATGGTTAACATGTGTTGGCTTAAGATCTTCAAGATGAACTAATGTGGTCTTATGTTTTGTTGTTGAATAAGAAACCATAATGAACCTATAATAGACAACAAACTAAATTAAAAAAGATATAATAATAATAATAATAATAATAAAAATAATATTAATAATAATAATATACATATGGCGTACTTACATGTCAAATATGATTAATATATATATATATTCCACAATATTTTGAAAAACGAACAAACCAACAAACCTATAAGGTTATTCGAAGTCTCTTCATCAATCTCACATCCAAGTCCAAAGTACATCTTCATCAACCTTTGATTTCTCCTCACTATGACAAAGAATATAACTACATAGCAAAAAAACTCGTTTTCAATTAGCTATGACATACAATTCATTGCTTTATAATATGTTTTCAATTATTTTATAGATAATAATAATTGATCAGTTACATCGTATATCAAGCTATTATTTTCCAATGATAGTTACATCATCTATGAAGCTATCAAGCTAACCTATTATAAATACAGACCTGGTATGGAGGATTGATCGGAGGTGACAAGTATACGACTTTTGATAGATCTGGAATGGAAGATCGATTATATCGATTGGTAAAACAAAATATATTTAAGATTCTTATACATATAAAAACCTTGTAAGTCGAACGTAGGTAAAAAAAATTTGTGCCGTAGGTTTTTGGGTTTATATATATATATATAATAATAGATAGATAAATAATAATAATAATAATAATAATAAAGTTTTTTTTATTAAAACTAAAGGTCGGTCATTATTTAGAAAATATTAAAAAATTTTTTTTATTAATAATAAGGTCGACCTATAGATTTAATAATTAAAAAAATATTTAAAAAATAGAAGATTAATGAGGATGGAGAATTAGGCTAAAGGAGGGGGATTAGGGTGCCAAGTGTACCCCCAACCCTCTCTTTTGTTATATTATAGATATTAAAAAATATTTTTTTTATTAATAATAAGGTCGGCCTATAGATTTAATAATTAAAAAAATATTTAAAAAATAGAAGATTAATGAGGATGGAGAATTAGGCTAAAGGAGGGGGATTAGGGTGCCAAGTGTACCCCAACCCCCTCTTTTAGTTATATTACTAGTGTTCAGACCCGTCCAATGGACGGGTAATCTCAAAATATATTAATCAAAGCTAAAAAATTGGAATTCAAGTAAGGGGGAAGAATATGATGTGTTTAGAATCCGGGTTTTAGACTTCAGGTCCGCGTGTTTCGTAACAATTTTTCTTAATCTTTATTTAATTAATAACATCTAATTTAATGTGGTTGGTTTGGGAGTGTAAAGGGGGTTTGGAGAAACCTGACTTCTTTGAAAGTTTGTTGTTTTAGTTTTTGATATTATTTTTCAAATACTCCGTATCATTCTTTGCATATGTTTACAATTGTTCTTGACAACAAATGCTCCTCAATATATATAAAAATTATAATAATATAATAAATCGGTGGTTTTGGTTTTTCTTTGATTTTCTTGCTTTTCATTCGAACATACTGAAGCCAAGGTTCAATGTTTATATTAAACATTATAATCATCGTGAAGGCGACAAAATCCCTAGAACCAATACGACAACTTAATCAGTACGAAAACTAAAGAAGGAAACATATGAAAATTAACTTCATAAAAATATTGAATCTAGTTAACCTTTTTTTTTCCAACTTTAGTTAAATAAAGAATTTGTAGTTTGTTATATCTAAACTTAAGACAAACACAAACAACAATTTTAGACTATAATTACGAAAACTAAAGGAGGAAACATATGAAAATTAACTCCATATAAATATTGAATCTAGTTAACCTTTTTTTTTCAACTTTAGTTAAATAAAAATTTGTAGTTTGTTATATCTAAACTTAAGACAAACAGAAACAACAATTTTAGACTATAATTACGAAAACTAAAGAAGGAAACATATGAAAATTAACTCCATATAAATATTTAATCTAGTTAACCTTTTTTTTTCAACTTTAGTTAAATAAAAAATTTGTAGTTTGTTATATCTAAACTTAAGACAAACAGAAACAACAATTTTAGACTATAATTACGAAAACTAAAGAAAAATAAATAATTTTTGAAAAGTACATACCAATTCATCAACAAAGACCATCTCGAACTTTTTGATTTTCTTTGGGTTGTTCCACTCCGAAACAGTCCATACATGCACAACACGGAGTCGTAGATGATGATTAACATGTGTTGGCTTAAGATCTTCAAGATGAACTAATGTGGTCTTATTTTTGGTTGTTGAAGAAGAAGACATGATGAACCTATAATGGACAACAAACTAAATTAATAGAGATAATAATAACAATAACATAAGAATTTAATGTTAAATAATAATAATAATGATTAAATATGAACAAAGTATATTAAAAAAAAAAACCCTCTTGGTAGTCGATTTCTTGGTAGGCGACTATTTTTTTGTTTTGGTCGTAGGTTTTTGTTTCTGGTTGAGAATATGTGAGGGTTTATTCCTATGTTGAATATATATATATATATTATATATATATAATATAATATAATTTTTGTGAGACTTTTAAGGATAAAAAGATTTTTTTATTAACAATAAGGTCGGCCAAGTGTACCCCAACCTCCTCTTTTAGTTATATTATAAATAGATAGATGTGTATCGATGATGTATATATAAGTGTATGTCTTTAAATTAGTATGTATCACAATTTTGGATCAAAAAATTAATTAATCTTGGTTCATCGCTCGATATATATGTTTACATAATTATATTAAAAATCTCTTATATTTATGTAGATTTTTATTAAAGTTCAGATCTATATATGCACTTATAAACATATATAATAATTAAAAAAATATTTAAAAAATAGAGAATTAATGAGAAGGATAATTAGGCTAAAGGAGGGGGATTAGGGGTGCCAAGTGTACCCCCAATTCCCTCTTTTAGTTATATTATAGATTATAGATAGATAGATGTAAGAGCTTTGTGGTTTTTGTGAAGCCTAAAAAGTACATAATAGCAAGATAATATATACATTATCAAAAACAAAATATGAAAATAATATATCATTAATATTTAAATTGTGGCACTTCGATATATAACAATAATAGGGATAACCTATGACAATAAATAAGAATAAATAAAATATAAAAAAGAAAAACATTAAAACATGTATAATAATTACGATATTCATACCACTAATGACAAACTTATAAAAATGATAATATGTGTTGTGAAATTTTAATCGGAAATAAAAGACATGACAATGATATATGGACACTTCGATAAAATAATATTAAAGATAATGTATGAAAGCTAGGAAAATCAAAATAAGTTTAAAAAACGATGTATAGTTAATACAAATAACAATATTTCATGTGAAATCTAGTTTATAATTTATAAACGCAAACTACCTAATAACTGATTATTACACACTTTCGAGAATTTGGGCGGTGGGTTTGAAGATGATCCGGTGGCTGAGGATTCGGAATCTATTTTGACTAATAATTAAGCATCGAAAGTACATGCAAACGACTAATAATTAAGCATCAAACGACTTAAAATCAATGAAAAGCAAATGAAGATACCAATGAAAAGCAAACATGATAAATTCTTTTTACAGGATATTTATGTCAAAAGATCATAATGTATACCTTGATTCATGCAATATAAAAGTGTCGATAGAACCCAATATAGCAAAAAAATGCAAAAATATAATAAAATATATGAATGTTTACACTAACCCAAAATAGCAAGAACAACAAAAAATAAAAGAAAAGAATAACGTATTAAAATTTGATTGACTTAGTATTTATCGTTAATTGTAGCAAAAAAGAAAAAGGAAAACGTGCACATTTTTGTAAACACATTTTATATACAACTACATTATGCCCCGTGCGATGCACGGTTAAAGTAATGTATAATAAGTTGATTACAATATATAATATTTTAAGTAGTATTACTTTAAAACAATGATTAACATATATACATCATGTATAAGTTTATTTAGGTTAATAATCTTTATATTCTTAATCCCCATGCGATGCATGGTAATGTATACACCACATTAAATTGATTACAAATATAAGATTTTAAGTAATATAACATGAAAACAATGATTAACATATATACGTCAAAAGTATTAATAAATGTTATATAATAATAATAATAACTAAAAGGATTTTTAATGATATTATACTTTTATTATGCATGTAAAATCTGAAAGGAACATATATAAAGTAGAATAAAGAAAGAAAAAAAGGAAAAAAAAGATATAAAGGTGAAGATAGGAAATTAAATAAAATATCAAAACAAATATCAAAAATATATGTGTGAAATAAAGTAAATATCTAATTTAACATTGATAATATAATCGGATAGTAAAATATTAGATAAAATTATCAATATAATCTAGTTTTATATTATATTAAAGTAAATTATATTCCACGTACAAAGATAATTAAATACAAAAGGAAAATAGAAAGTGATAAGTTACAAAGATTGATAATTATATTATCAATGTCTTTTAATTAGTTTTAATATTCACTAAATATCTATCGTAGTTTGCAAAAAATAAACAAATATTAAGTTAGATCAAGTGGTTTGTGCATAATATTTAAAGTTAGAGGTCATGAGTTCTAATCTTGTATTTGGTTTTTTTATATGCTATTTAGAATTGATAAAAAAAAATGTCCACGTAGACAAATGATGACGTGACAAATGAAGTGCCACATAAACATTAAAAAAATGTAGATTTAAATGTCAATATATCTTAAAAAAATATTAAAATTACCAGAAAATGTCACATAAGCAAAAAGTTTAGTTGGCACGAAAAGAGAAGTGTCACCTAGGAAAAAACTATCATCTCTTAGTTATATAGAGAGATTATAAATTTTTTGTTTTTTTGAGCGACAAATTTGGGCTCAGCGGCATGGCTCTTCATATACCCAACTCCAATCCAGAAGAAACCCATTATGGGAAAAACCCTGTCTCAATTCATGTGAAATAAGTTACTTAATTTTTGTCTGAATGTAAACTTATCATTAATAACTTTTTTTAACTTATCATTAATATTTTTTTTGTTACACGGCTATATACGTTAAAGAGATTCGCAGTAATATAGTTAACGCTTTACTTTTCTATCATATTTACTTACATTCTTGCTATAATTTTACTCATAAAACTCGATGAGTATATTTATTTTCATAATTTGTTTTTGTTAAAATATATATTTAGAGTTCAAATCTAATCAAACTTTTTCACAGACACTTTGTTTACATGAAACTCATTTTAAACTAAAAATACCCTCTTTCATTTTTCTTTAAAGGTAAAAAAACTCTCTTTCTAATATGAAAATCATCTAAAATTGTTATTAATTTACAAACACAACCATATAATTTAACCTTAAAATCTACCTTCAAACACATTTATAATATAATTATATTACCTTTAACAGATTTTCGGTCATAAATATTACACTTCACAAAAACTCTAACTTTTTCACACAAGAATGAATAATTATGAATCTTACTTGCTATGAATACTTATAACAAAACCAATATTGATATTATGTACTTTATCTATCAATTCTTCATATTCATGTAACATACCCTAAATCGTGTGTGGTTCTGTCAAAATAGAAAAATAATACTAAAATCTTTTTTATTTATGCACATACATGCTAGATTCAAAATTATTATTATACAAATCTGATTAAAACATAAACCATAGAAATATTGAGGTATGTGTAAAAGCCATATCTAAATTTTAAAATTTAAATTTTGAATTCTTGTTTGAAGTGATTTATGATTTCAAAATCTGAAAAATAATTAATTAAGAGATCCTTATGAATAAAAGATTCTCTCTATTCTGATTAGATACATACTTATATACATAGCGTAAAGAAGGTCACTAGCCTTATGTGCATAGGGTTAAATGTTGACACATACCCTTTTGTGACATATGTGGTTAGACTTCTCTAGTAGGATAGGGAGATATAGTACTGCTTAATTATATATAGAGTATGATGATATTTTATATTTATAGTTTAAAGTAACTAATTAAAATAATCTTTTCAGAACGTATTCACAGGGGGGATTGATACAACTTTTTCCGCATTGGAGTGGACAATGTCCGAGATTGTTAAAAGTCCAAGAGTTCTGCAAAAGCTACAAGGCGAAATCAGAAACTGTATGGGGAAAAAAGAAAAAGTAGATGAACTCGATATCACAAAAATGACATATTTGAAATTCGTAGTGAAAGAGACTTTACGATTGCACCCACCGGGTCCATTATTGATCCCCCATGAATGCTTTAGCCAATGCCAAATTGGTGGCTACGATATCTTCCCGGGGACAAGTGCTATAATCAATGCTTGGGGGATAGGTAGAGACCGAAACACATGGGGCAAGAATGCAGATGAGTTTTATCCAGAGAGGTTTGAAAATCTCGATGTTGATTTTGGAGGGGGGAATTTTGAATTGGTTGCGTTTGGAGCTGGACGAAGATCATGTCCAGCGATGAGCACAACTCCTGCAACTGTAGAGTGGGTGATTGCAAACCTTCTTTATTGGTTTGATTGGGAATTTACCAGCGGTGTGAAGAATGAAGATTTGAACATGCAAGAAAAGGGTACACTTATTGTCCATAGGAAACTACCTCTTTACCTTGTACCCATCAAACATAATTGGGAAGTGTAACATCTTGAATTTTTAAATGTGATATATTTTTCTATTAGTTAATACAAAAAACTAATATTTATAATGTAAAATGAATATTATAATCAATAAAAGCAGCTTTTAACTATAAGTATTTTATAATAGTCATATAGCGTGTAAAATGATTTGAAATTGGTAGTGAAAGAGACTCTACGATTGCACCCACCGAGTCCATTGTTAATCCCCCATGAATGCTTGAGCCAACACCAAATTGGTGGCTACGATATCTTCCCGGGGACAAGTGCTATAATGTAACACCCGTCATTTAAAAGCCTGGATTTTCAAAAAACTTTGTCAAACGGCGTTTAAAATATAGCGGAAAAGATTACTTTAAAATCTGCCTCATCCGTAACGGATGATACCTTTATAGTTGGTGTTACTAATAAGCATCATCAAAATAATAAAAGTAAATCCAAGTCTTGGCACCAACATAAATGCCACATTATTACAAGTCTTTAAATGTAAATGAGATAGCCAAAACATAAGGCTAATGGGAAGTCTAGGCATTCAAAAGTCTTTGCTAGTCTTCTTTATTCATTCTACCCAATCTCACCAAGCTATTCTTCGCCTAGCTCAAGCTTGATTATCCTGAAGGCACAACATTTTCAAAGAACAAGTGTTAGCTAATAAAAATAGCTAAGTAAGATAACATGAATTTGAAAACATTTGCCAATTAGTAAGTATTAACAAAATCATCATTATTTGTTTATATCATATACATGCATAACAATCATAACATACACATTAGGATTATCGTATTCCTAATTGTGCCTAACTTTACTTTCTTTATCTTTCTTTCTTTCTTTATCTTTCTTTCTTTTCTTTCTTTCTTTCTTTCTTTATCTTTCTTTCTTTCTTTCTTTCTTATCTTTCTTTCTTTCTTTCTTTACTCTTTCTTTAACTTTACTTTCTTTTCTTTCTTTCTTTCTTTCTTATCTTTCTTTCTTTCTTTCTTTACTCTTGTCTTTAACTTTACTTTCTTTTCTTTCTTTCTTTCTTTCTTATCTTTCTTTCTTTCTTTCTTTTCTTTCTTTCTTTCTTTCTTTCTTTATCTTTCTTTCTTTCTTTCTTTACTCTTATCTTTCTCTTCTCTTTCTTTATCTTTCTTTCTTTCTCTCTCTCTTTCTTTATCTCTCTTTCTTTCTTTTCTTTCTTTCTTTTCTTTCTTTCTTTCTTTCTTTCTTTCTTTCTTTCTTTCTTTCTTTCTTTATCTTGTATCTTTGCCTAGACATTTCTCTCTCTTTCTTTATCTTTCTTTCTTTCTCTCTCTCTTTCTTTATCTTTCTTTCTTTCTCTCTCTTTCTTTTCTTTCTTTCTTTCTCTTTCTTCTCTTCTCTTTCTTCTCTTTTCTTTCTTTCTCTCTCTCTTTCTTTATCTTTCTTTCTTTCTCTCTCTTTCTTTATCTTCTCTTTCTTTCTCTTTCTTTCTTTCTTTCTTTTCTCTCTCTTTCTTTATCTCTTTCTTTCTTTATCTTCTCTTTCTTCTTTATCTTTCTTTCTTTCTTTCTTTCTTTCTTATCTTTCTTTCTTTCTTTCTTTACTCTTATCTTTCTCTTTACTTTCTTTTCTTTCTTTCTTTCTTTCTTATCTTTCTTTCTTTCTTTCTTTACTCTTATCTTTCTCTTATCTCTTCTTTCTTTATCTTTCTTTCTTTCTCTCTCTCTTTCTTTATCTTCTTTCTTTCTCTCTCTCTTTCTTTATCTCTCTTTCTTTCTCTCTCTCTCTCTTTCTTTTCTCTCTTTCTTTCTCTCTCTTTCTTTCTTTCTTTCTCTCTCTTTCTTTACTTTACTTTCTTTTCTTTCTTTCTTTCTTTCTTATCTTTCTTTCTTTCTTTCTTTATCTTTCTTTCTTTCTTTCTTTCTTTCTTTCTTTCTTATCTTTCTTTCTTTCTTTCTTTCTCTTATCTTTCTTTCTCTTTCTTCTCTTCTCTTTCTTTCTTTTCTTTCTTTCCTACTTTACTTTCTTTTCTTTCTTTCTTTCTTTCTTATCTTTCTTTCTTTCTTTCTTTATCTTTCTTTCTTTCTTTCTTTCTTTCTTATCTTTCTTTCTTTCTTTCTTTCTCTTATCTTTGCTTTCTCTCTTTCTTTTCTTTCTTTCTTTCTCTCTCTCTTTCTTTATCTTTCTTTCTTTCTCTCTCTTTCTCTTTCTCTTTCTTTTCTCTCTCTTTCTTTCTCTTTCTTTCTTTATCTCTCTCTTTCTTTCTCTCTCTCTTTCTTTATCTTTCTTTCTTTCTCTCTCTTTCTTTTCTTCTTTCTTTCTCTTTCTTCTCTTCTCTTTCTTTCTTTCTTTTCTTTCTTTCTTTCTTTTCTTTCTTTCTTTCTTTCTTATCTTTCTTTCTTTCTTTCTTTACTCTTTCTTTCTCTCTTTCTTCTCTTCTCTTTCTTTCTCTCTCTCTCTCTTTCTTTTCTTTCTTTCTCTCTCTCTTTCTTTATCTTTCTTTCTTTCTCTTTCTTCTCTTCTCTTTCTTTCTTTTCTTTCTTTCTCTCTCTCTTTCTTTATCTTTCTTTCTTTCTCTCTCTCTTTCTTTATCTTTCTTTCTTTCTTTCTTTCTTTCTTTCTTTCTTATCTTTCTTTCTTTCTTTCTTTATCTGTTCTTTACTTTCTTTTCTTTCTTTCTTTCTTTCTTTATCTTTCTTTCTTTCTTTCTTTACTCTTTCTTGACAATATGAAATTAAAGAAATTGAAATGACAAGACAATTGAAAAATAAAGAAAGTTCAACCAATATGAATAAAGATCACCCACTTCGAATCCACTTGACTTCAGTTATGATTGCACACGATAAAGTTAAGATTATTTAGAGTTGACAAGATAATCGTGAAAGGATAAAATGCTCGCGTGGTACCACCAACCGCTCACAAATAACCCAAACACCTAAGTTGCCAGTTAAATTACCCAAGCCGGTACCACCAATGCCTAGAAAATCTCCCCAACAATTAGTTTGCTTGATTATCCAATTACCAATTATGCCTATGTGAATGAAAACGTGGTACCACCAACCGTTTCTAAACACGTTTACCAATTAACTCCTATTATAGATTTGACATTCACCGTCATACCATGAACCGGTGACAAACGACCATAAACAATCGGATTGAAACGATAAACGTATTCACCTAGTACCACTAACGATGAACACATAAACCATCAACATCAAAAGAATAAACCGCAAGGAATTAATTGATAAAGATCACGACACAACGATAATTGAATCAACTCTTAAATTAAAATATTGCAATCATATCATTCGTCAAGTTTCATCAAAGTGGATGATTAGAAATTTAGCCAATCATACTAAATTGAATTGCAATAAAGAAATTGAAAGAAAACATATTGTACCAATGATTGTTGAATATAAATTGCAAGACAGAAAATTAGATACGATCTAGATGGATGTTCTTGAATCTTCAATGAATCAAACGATGAAATCTGCGATGATCCGTCAAAGACCCTTGGTAGAACAGCTCCTAGAAAGAAAAACTTGGATAATCTGAAATTAGGTTTTTTTTTCTTTTATATCTCCCCCCAATCTGGTGCAAAGGGGTTGTAGCCCTGGTCTCCCCGTGCACTCACTGCGCCGCAGTTAGCATGGTTCGCTCCCACTGCGGCGCAGTGGAAAACCACTGGAAATTATTTGCTTTTGATCGACCAAGGACTGCGGCGCAGTGGGGCAACATTCCTCCCACTGCGGCGCAGTGTAAAACCTCTGGACAGCTTTGGCTTTGGCACACCTTGACTGCGGCGCATTGGGGTGTGAATACTCCCACTGCGGCGCAGCTCAAACTTGCTGGAATCCATTTGGCTTCTTCACTCCATTGACTGCGGCGCAGTGGGGCATCATCCTTCTCACTGCGGCGCAGTCAAATCTTGCTGAAATCTTTGTTCTTCTTTATCAACATCTCTCGAACACTCGGATCAACATCTTGGCCTAAAATCGTCAGAAAATGTACCAACTGGACGCACAACCTGCTAAGAACCTGAAAGCACTAACAAACACCATAAACGCGCCAAATGCATACAAAATTGACTCAAAACACATACGAAAAAGGCCAATAATGATGTGGGCGATCTATATAAATTGGTCACATCAAATCCCCCCACACTTGAGCATTGCTTGTCCTCAAGCAAATCTGGAAATTAAGCAAAAAGCATTCCTTGGCAATGAAACTATAGAAACGAATTACGAGTATCAAAAAGGAGCCACACCAAGCACGTCAATGACAAAAGTTGGGTGAAGCAGTTTTAATCTTAAATGAAAACCCGAAATGTTTGACCATATCTGAACAGTCCACAAGCCTCAATAACACGACCAAGCAAAAGTGAAACAAATGAGCTTATCAAAATCATCCTACTCCAGCAAACTTACAATTGGGGTTGAATATATATGAATAATCACTCATTGCGCGGACGTGATGCATATCTTACCATAGGCTTGAACAAGGATCATAACTCCACCGACGTGGCGTAAGTACCAAGTACATCATCAAAATATGGCATATAGGCCGGTTGTAAAGTTAGGCTAAGGTGTATATGATGGAAATTTACAATGGAGTATGGGAAATTTAGGTTAGTGATAGGAAGTAACAAAAGTATAAGGTATGTATGAAATATGTACAAAATAGTCTAATCAAAACCCGTACCATTGATTGCCAACAAACTACCAACCCCTAAGATGTTACCCCGCTAAGACTCCTCAAAAATACCAAGCGAAACCCGACACCATTGTGGTGTATCAACTTCGAACAACTTAAATTCCACCAAGTCTTCCATTCTTAATGATACAACAAAACTTTAGACATCTAAAAATGACAAGTACCTACTAGTAGCCCAAGTTTTTTTTTTTTTTTGAATCATTCTTTTCTCTTATTTTGAACCATTTTTACTCTACTAGTAGGCACCCTCTTACAATGATGAACAATGTCTATAACAATATACTTCCCTTGAACAATCCAAGACATTCCCCAATAACTTGACCAAATGACGTATTCTCCTAGACAAGAATATTCCACTAGACAATCCACTGAAGCACTCCCAAACTATCCAAACAAACCAATGACAATCAATGGCCCCCCAGATTAGACTATCGGTATAGTAAGGTATAATTAGGTAAAGTTTACATATTTAAGTGGATATATACAAAGGAAAAGGCTAAGTTAAAAGGGATGTAAAATGTACATTGCACTAAGGATGAGTGCAACAAAGGTTTACAAAGGAAGGAAAGAAGGTGCATGTATAGTAACGGTAAAAATATACACAAGCAAAGGTGAAGAGAAAGAATGAAAATACGGGTCAAACCTAATATGCCAATTCGTCATCCAATGCACTTATATCACAAAAGTGATCTCACTGCGGTCTCGTAACGATCACCAGGCCAAGTTCTAGCTCAACACATCACCGGCACACTCAAATCAAAGAAAGTAACCCGGAAATGGAATAAATTAACCTCAAATTCGCACATCTTAGTTCAGAGTTCGAAATGGAACCCTTACTCCCGAATAAATCCAAGAGCCTAAGAGAGGGACAAATTACAAGGCAATCAAACCACAACCGTAAACACCTAGCACACCTATAAATGAATGATGAATCTCACAACTTTAGGTGTTTTGGATATATTTGAGTATGCAAGTAATGTTATCAATCCCGAAGGACTAGCCAAATAACCGTTCAGAACACATTTCGCCGATTAAAATTTTTGCCAAGGAAAAATTTTATAGTAAAATTGCTTATTAAGTTATCATAAATTAAGTGACAATAGCAATTTACCACAAAGACAAGCTCAACTCAAGTTTTAAAACAATATCAACTTCTATCATCCCACCAAATCGAAAACACCAATCTTAAACATGCACATCAAAGTAAAGGGCTCGAATTGGAGAACCAAATGGAGACCCCTACCCTCGGATAAAATCCGTAGGCCTATGAGAGGGACACATCAACAAAACCGGTAGAAATCTCAATGGCAAAACAACAAAAGAGATAAACCCGGTAGCTTAAACCTATTTGCCACCCCCCCACCAATGCCCTCCCCCCCCCCCCCCCCCCCCCCCCCCCCCCCCCCCCCCCCCCCCCCCCCCCCCCCCCCCCCCCCCCCCCCCCCCCCCCCCCCCCCCCCCCCCCCCCCCCCCCCCCCCCCCCCCCCCCCCCCCCCCCCCCCCCCCCCCCCCCCCCCCCCCCCCCCCCCCCCCCCCCCCCCCCCCCCCCCCCCCCCCCCCCCCCCCCCCCCCCCCCCCCCCCCCCCCCCCCCCCCCCCCCCCCCCCCCCCCCCCCCCCCCCCCCCCCCCCCCCCCCCCCCCCCCCCCCCCCCCCCCCCCCCCCCCCCCCCCCCCCCCCCCCCCCCCCCCCCCCCCCCCCCCCCCCCCCCCCCCCCCCCCCCCCCCCCCCCCCCCCCCCCCCCCCCCCCCCCCCCCCCCCCCCCCCCCCCCCCCCCCCCCCCCCCCCCCCCCCCCCCCCCCCCCCCCCCCCCCCCCCCCCCCCCCCCCCCCCCCCCCCCCCCCCCCCCCCCCCCCCCCCCCCCCCCCCCCCCCCCCCCCCCCCCCCCCCCCCCCCCCCCCCCCCCCCCCCCCCCCCCCCCCCCCCCCCCCCCCCCCCCCCCCCCCCCCCCCCCCCCCCCCCCCCCCCCCCCCCCCCCCCCCCCCCCCCCCCCCCCCCCCCCCCCCCCCCCCCCCCCCCCCCCCCCCCCCCCCCCCCCCCCCCCCCCCCCCCCCCCCCCCCCCCCCCCCCCCCCCCCCCCCCCCCCCCCCCCCCCCCCCCCCCCCCCCCCCCCCCCCCCCCCCCCCCCCCCGTTATCAATCCCGAAGGACTAGCCAAATAACCGTTCAGAACACATTTCGCCGATTAAAATTTTTGCCAAGGAAAAATTTTATAGTAAAATTGCTTATTAAGTTATCATAAATTAAGTGACAATAGCAATTTACCACAAAGACAAGCTCAACTCAAGTTTTAAAACAATATCAACTTCTATCATCCCACCAAATCGAAAACACCAATCTTAAACATGCACATCAAAGTAAAGGGCTCGAATTGGAGAACCAAATGGAGACCCCTACCCTCGGATAAAATCCGTAGGCCTATGAGAGGGACACATCAACAAAACCGGTAGAAATCTCAATGGCAAAACAACAAAAGAGATAAACCCGGTAGCTTAAACCTATTTGCCACCCCCCCACACTTAAGATGGACAATGCCCTCAATGTCCATATTCGGTCAAACAAAGGTAAATAGGGGTAAGCAACATAGAAAGAAAAATAAGAGCACATACCGGAACAAGGACACATTCCGTTTTAAAACAAGTAAGTTGACCCCGCGTCACAAATGGCGCTTCCTAATAAGAAAGGACATTTTGCTTGGCGGGAGAAACAAACTTGTAACAAAACGGAAGGTGTGAGAGTTGTGTGTGCATCAAACAAACAAATCACAAATATGGTGCTGAACTTACTGCCAGCATATGCACACCATCACACAATCAATCAATTGATGTCATAGAATAAAGATGAGAAGAAAATCCATGGGTCCTCCCCCACATTTGGGTTGTACAATGGACATCAATCAACCTGTTTCATTGCATCACAAAACAAACCACAAATTCCCAAGCAGAAATTATCGTATCTAATTGTTCATGCAGAAAATAAAATAAACCAAAAGAAAAGAAAAATAACAGAGTACAATAATCCAGGACCATCAAATCATCATAAATCAATCAGCAAATATGATTCCATCCCACGGGAACGGATGGGAATCATAATCATCATCACTCACTGGAGCTGGCCGTGATATCCGTGTGGGAGACCTGGTGGACCAAACAAACTGTCCAACACCCAGCTAGTCGTCTCCTCTGGTGCATCACCTGAACCCGAAGCTCCAGCATCTCCAGCAAAACCCGAACTAGTACCTGCAAATAATCCAGGAGCAACAGAAGAAGATCCTCCAGCGACAGAACCACCAGCATAATGTCCAAACTGGACTGGCCCACGAGGAGATCCACCCAAGTCAGGAGGGCGCGGGGTAGGCATAGGGAAGAAAGAATCGCCGCCCTGGCGATACTCAGGAACATGAATGGGTGGTGGCCGGAAATCAGAAATCGGCCTCACAGGAGTAAACGGCCGCCCGTGGTACTGGGCATCCCACATCGGCTGGTAATAATCAAGAGTATAATTAGTATACGCCTGCTGTGATCCTACCCATGAAATCTCCTGATCCATACGCCTCTGGTACTCATCAAAAGACCTACTACTAGCCTGCTGCCCATCCAAAATCTGCTGAAGCTGGGATCCTATCTCTGTCAAATCAATACCTGCACGGCCTCGCCTCCTCTGAGGCTCCTGAGGGGCATCCTCCATCTCCTCATCATCAGCAGCCTCACATCTGGAGGCGGTGCAGCAATAACACCTGTGTCTTCTAACAACCTTGCCTGCTCGTTCTTCTTCGGCTTCTTCACTATTTTGCCTATAATCAACTCCTTCTCAGTCAAACTCTCCTGCGGCACCTGGAAAGACAAGTCCACCTGGCATTCATCAAGCTCAAAAACTCCCTGCCTCTTGTATATCCTAGTGATGAAATGTCCCAAAACTAACTTAGAATCAGAGTGATTAACCATCCTATCCAAGACAACCATTGGGGCCAACGCAAACTTCCTCGGGGCCCCCTCAGAAAACAACTTAATTAACCACAAGTCCAACTGATATGCTTTGTCCCAATGGGTGGACCTCTGAACCAGAAATGTAACAATCATCCTATGTAACATCCTCAGCTTCACACTATGAATCTTGGACACGCTAACAGTGCCACCAGTCGGCCAAGCATGTCCCCCCGAAATCCGTCTCCAATACTGAATTATCGACTCTCCATCACCCAGATCCTGCTTCACATACAATCCCTTTCTTAAAAGCGCTCTAAAATCCTGATTATCCAACTGCTCCCGCGAATACATACCACAGTAATACCCAAACTCAGCAATAGATAACTTCCTCGGCTGACCCCCACAGAAAAATGTAACTATCCGCTCCTCAAAAATATCCTTAACTTTATTAAGCTCCTTAGTCAACTTCAATGTAGAATAAAACTCAAGACAAATCTCACGATAAACCGGTTCCCTATTGTTGAAAATCTCATGCCACATGTTACTGGTAACTACCCTACCTCCAATCGGAACCTCAATACTAAACCATCTACGGATATCTGGCTGTATCCCATAAATCTGAGCAAAAGTAGGAGCAAGATACCTTGGAGGGCAAACTACCTGTCGATGAAGCGTGTAGAGTTTGTTTAAGAAGTAGTTCTTGTGGGGTTGCCTAGCCCCGTTGAACTCTAACCACGCGTGAACCTCACCCATATCGTTCTCTCCAAAATCTAAATCAGGAATTTCAGGCTCTTTCCTAGCTCTCTTAGCTGGGGTACCTGCGGTCCCGCTGCTTTGTCCAACATCCATCTCCCTTCTCTGCAATCACAAACATTTAAACAAACAAACATGAGATATAAGGACAGTGAGTTCCCACTGCGGCGCAGTGGTATGAATTTCTGGGCAAGTTCATACCACTGTCACGACTAGAAGCTAATAAATTAGGGGTAATTAAACATTAATACGGCCATCTTTCAACAATTAACATCACATAATCAAACATAAACCTCCCCCACACTTGTTCATCACAAAAAACTCCAATTTTTCGAAACCCTAACTTAAATTTCAACATCGAATTCGGATAAACAAGTGTTCTAATTGAAAGATTAACCACCTCATCAGCCTCATTAGTCCATAATCAACAAAACCCACAATTTAATTCTGAAATTAAAACCCTAAAAATTAAAAATCAAAAATAAAGAAAATACAAAGAAAATAGAAGAAAATACTTACTTCTCTTCCCATGATGATAGTATAGAGATGGCAAACAAGAAGAATGGAGTAAAAACAAAGAAATTTATGTGAAGCAATGGGTGAATTTAGTGGAGGTTGGGGGGATTTGAAGGTCTTGGTTCGGTTTCAAGAAGAAGAAAGAAAGAGAGATAGACTTTTTATGGTAAAAAAAAAAAAAAACAAAAAAAAAAAAAAAAAAAAAAAAGAGAAAGAAAAAAAAACAAAAAAAAAAAAAACTTATTTACCCCCTTTGACTAACTTACAGCCCCGCTCCACATGCGGACTGGTCAACGGACTCACTGCGGCGCAGTGGTATGAATTTCTGGGCAAGTTCATACCACTGTCACGACTAGAAGCTAATAAATTAGGGGTAATTAAACATTAATACGGCCATCTTTCAACAATTAACATCACATAATCAAACATAAACCTCCCCCACACTTGTTCATCACAAAAAACTCCAATTTTTCGAAACCCTAACTTAAATTTCAACATCGAATTCGGATAAACAAGTGTTCTAATTGAAAGATTAACCACCTCATCAGCCTCATTAGTCCATAATCAACAAAACCCACAATTTAATTCTGAAATTAAAACCCTAAAAATTAAAAATCAAAAATAAAGAAAATACAAAGAAAATAGAAGAAAATACTTACTTCTCTTCCCATGATGATAGTATAGAGATGGCAAACAAGAAGAATGGAGTAAAAACAAAGAAATTTATGTGAAGCAATGGGTGAATTTAGTGGAGGTTGGGGGGATTTGAAGGTCTTGGTTCGGTTTCAAGAAGAAGAAAGAAAGAGAGATAGACTTTTTATGGTAAAAAAAAACTTATTTACCCCCTTTGACTAACTTACAGCCCCGCTCCACATGCGGACTGGTCAACGGACTCACTGCGGCGCAGTGGTATGAATTTCTGGGCAAGTTCATACCACTGTCACGACTAGAAGCTAATAAATTAGGGGTAATTAAACATTAATACGGCCATCTTTCAACAATTAACATCACATAATCAAACATAAACCTCCCCCACACTTGTTCATCACAAAAAAACCCACAATTTAATTCTGAAATTAAAACCCTAAAAATTAAAAATCAAAAATAAAGAAAATACAAAGAAAATAGAAGAAAATACTTACTTCTCTTCCCATGATGATAGTATAGAGATGGCAAACAAGAAGAATGGAGTAAAAACAAAGAAATTTATGTGAAGCAATGGGTGAATTTAGTGGAGGTTGGGGGGATTTGAAGGTCTTGGTTCGGTTTCAAGAAGAAGAAAGAAAGAGAGATAGACTTTTTATGGTAAAAAAAAAAACTTATTTACCCCCTTTGACTAACTTACAGCCCCGCTCCACATGCGGACTGGTCAACGGACTCACTGCGGCGCAGTTAGCTTCGACCTCCCCCACTGCGGACGCAGAGGCGGACTCACTGCGGCGCAGTTAGCTTCGACCTCCCCCACTGCGGCGCAGTGAGGCTTTTTGCACCCGATGGACAGAGAAGTTGGACTGCGGCGCAGTAAAGGTGTTCCCTCCCCACTGCGGCGCAGTAAAGGTGTTCCCTCCCCACTGCGGCGCAGTGGGGATTCTCTGGTCCAGAATTCCCCTTTTTTACTTAGAAAAATTTTGTAAGACAAATTTAAAACAACTTACCTCAATCCGCTTCACACCAAATTTGCACCTGCACTTTCTTGACAAAATAAAATCAAATCTATCTAATAAAAAGAAAATAAATGCAATAAAACAATACGGGATGCCTCCCGAGAAGCGCTTAATTTATTTACGAGTCGTTAGCTAGACTCGACCAATTTTTAAGCTTCATATTCAAAAATGGGGATCTCTTCAATCATCCCCTCCACTTGTTCTTCTTCCAAGTACAACTTAAGCCTATGACCATTTACAATGAAAGAACCGTCTCCATTTCTCTTAAACAATTCAACATAACCCGACGGATAAACATGCTTGATCTCAAACGGTCCAATCCATCTAGAAGTGAGTTTGGGTTGCTTAATCTTAAATTTAGACAAGAACAACAACACTTTAGCCCCAACCTTAAACTCCTTCCTACGGATCCTCTTATCATGCCAAATCTTGGTCCTTTCCTTGTAAAGCCTCGAATTCTCATAAGCACCTAACCTAAGCTCATCAAGCTCATGTAGTTGCAACATTCTAAGTTCACTAGCTTCCATCATATCCAAGTTCAAGTTCCTCAATGCCCAATATGCCTTATGCTCTATCTCAATAGGAAGATGACAAGTCTTACCATAGAGCAACCGGTATGGCGTGGTGCCAATCGGCGTCTTATAAGCCGTCCTAAACGCCCACAAGGCGTCATCCAACTTCTTAGACCAAACCTTGGGGTTATCTCCAACAGTTTTCTCTAAAATCCTTTTCAAAGCCCTATTGGTGTTTTCTACTTGTCCACTAGTTTGTGGATGATAAGAAGTAGAAAAATAATGCACAACACCATACCTCTTCATGACCTTGGCTAATTGATGATTTGCAAAATGGGTTCCTCGGTCACTAATCAAAGCTCTAGGGCAACCAAATCGACAGAATAATTGTTTCAAGAAATCAATGACTACCCTCGCGTCATTCGTGGGCAAAGCCTTGGCTTCGGCCCATTTAGACACGTAGTCAACGGCAACAAGAATATATTGAAACTTATTAGACGGTGGGAATGGTCCCATGAAGTCTATACCCCAAATATCAAATACCTCGCATACCTGAATGCTTTGTTGAGGCATCTCATCCCGCTTAGTAATGCTCCCTTGTCTTTGACAAATGTCACAAGTCTCTACCAAAGTCTGGGCCTCCTTGAAAATTGTAGGCCAATAGAGATGGCAAACAAGAAGAATGGAGTAAAAACAAAGAAATTTATGTGAAGCAATGGGTGAATTTAGTGGAGGTTGGGGGGATTTGAAGGTCTTGGTTCGGTTTCAAGAAGAAGAAAGAAAGAGAGATAGACTTTTTATGGTAAAAAAAAAAACTTATTTACCCCCTTTGACTAACTTACAGCCCCGCTCCACATGCGGACTGGTCAACGGACTCACTGCGGCGCAGTTAGCTTCGACCTCCCCCACTGCGGCGCAGTGAGGTTTCTCCCACTGCGGCGCAGTTAGCTTCGACCTCCCCCACTGCGGCGCAGTGAGGCTTTTTGCACCCGATGGACAGAGAAGTTGGACTGCGGCGCAGTAAAGGTGTTCCCTCCCCACTGCGGCGCAGTAAAGGTGTTCCCTCCCCACTGCGGCGCAGTGGGGATTCTCTGGTCCAGAATTCCCCTTTTTTACTTAGAAAAATTTTGTAAGACAAATTTAAAACAACTTACCTCAATCCGCTTCACACCAAATTTGCACCTGCACTTTCTTGACAAAATAAAATCAAATCTATCTAATAAAAAGAAAATAAATGCAATAAAACAATACGGGATGCCTCCCGAGAAGCGCTTAATTTATTTACGAGTCGTTAGCTAGACTCGACCAATTTTTAAGCTTCATATTCAAAAATGGGGATCTCTTCAATCATCCCCTCCACTTGTTCTTCTTCCAAGTACAACTTAAGCCTATGACCATTTACAATGAAAGAACCGTCTCCATTTCTCTTAAACAATTCAACATAACCCGACGGATAAACATGCTTGATCTCAAACGGTCCAATCCATCTAGAAGTGAGTTTGGGTTGCTTAATCTTAAATTTAGACAAGAACAACAACACTTTAGCCCCAACCTTAAACTCCTTCCTACGGATCCTCTTATCATGCCAAATCTTGGTCCTTTCCTTGTAAAGCCTCGAATTCTCATAAGCACCTAACCTAAGCTCATCAAGCTCATGTAGTTGCAACATTCTAAGTTCACTAGCTTCCATCATATCCAAGTTCAAGTTCCTCAATGCCCAATATGCCTTATGCTCTATCTCAATAGGAAGATGACAAGTCTTACCATAGAGCAACCGGTATGGCGTGGTGCCAATCGGCGTCTTATAAGCCGTCCTAAACGCCCACAAGGCGTCATCCAACTTCTTAGACCAAACCTTGGGGTTATCTCCAACAGTTTTCTCTAAAATCCTTTTCAAAGCCCTATTGGTGTTTTCTACTTGTCCACTAGTTTGTGGATGATAAGAAGTAGAAAAATAATGCACAACACCATACCTCTTCATGACCTTGGCTAATTGATGATTTGCAAAATGGGTTCCTCGGTCACTAATCAAAGCTCTAGGGCAACCAAATCGACAGAATAATTGTTTCAAGAAATCAATGACTACCCTCGCGTCATTCGTGGGCAAAGCCTTGGCTTCGGCCCATTTAGACACGTAGTCAACGGCAACAAGAATATATTGAAACTTATTAGACGGTGGGAATGGTCCCATGAAGTCTATACCCCAAATATCAAATACCTCGCATACCTGAATGCTTTGTTGAGGCATCTCATCCCGCTTAGTAATGCTCCCTTGTCTTTGACAAATGTCACAAGTCTCTACCAAAGTCTGGGCCTCCTTGAAAATTGTAGGCCAATAGAAACCTGCATCAAACACTTTTTTACCTGTAACCGAAGGACCGTAATGACCTCCAGTTGGACCATAATGACAAGCATCAAGAATCTCCCTCGTCTCAGCTCCAGCTACACATCTCCTTACCATACCATCTGCACAAACACGAAACAAGTATGGGCTATCCCAAAAATAGTGCTTAGCATCCGATATGAGCTTCTTCTTTTGCTGGGACGTGAAATCATTCGGTATCTCACCTGCAACCAAATAATTAGCAATATCTGCAAACCAAGGAGCATCATCAGAATTAGATATAAACATTAAAGATTCATCGGGGAAGTGATCATTAATCTCCCCATCTCGAAGTTCCTCCCGGTGAGGATCTTCCAAACGACTCAAATGGTCGGCAGCCAAATTTTCAGCCCCTTTCTTATCCTTGATTTCTATATCAAATTCTTGCAACAAAAGAATCCAACGGATAAGCCTGGGTTTAGCATCCTGTTTCGAGAACAGGTACTTCAGGGCTGAATGGTCAGTAAAAACTATGGTCTTACTCAAAACTAGATATGATCTAAACTTATCAAATGCAAAGACCACTGCAAGCAACTCCTTCTCTGTAGTTGTATAATTTTGCTGGGCGGGGTTCAAAGTTTTACTAGCAAAGTAAATGGGCTTGAAATGCTTTTCCACCCTTTGCCCAAGCACGGCTCCCACAGCATAGTCACTTGCATCGCACATCAACTCGAATGGCAATTCCCAATCCGGACCAACCATGATAGGAGAATTAGTCAACTTCTCCTTTAAAACCTGAAATGCACTCAAACAAGGATCATCAAACACAAAAGGGACGTCCTTCTCCAACAAGTGGGTCATAGGACGAGTAATCTTAGAAAAATCCTTAATAAATCGGCGGTAAAAACCGGCATGTCCAAGAAAACTCCTTACCCCTTTCACATTGGAAGGCGGGGGTAATTTGGCAATTACATCTATCTTAGCCCTATCAACTTCAATCCCTGCCTTAGACACTTTATGCCCTAACACAATACCCTCGGTCACCATGAAATGACACTTTTCCCAATTCAAAACAAGGTGTGCCCTTTCACACCGTTCTAACATCCTTTCTAAGTTATGCAAGCAAGTATGGAAAGAGTCCCCAAAAACCGAGAAATCATCCATGAAGACCTCCATGGAGGTTTCAAGCATGTCCTGGAAAATAGCTATCATGCACCTTTGAAAGGTGCCTGGGGCATTACACAAACCAAACGGCATTCGCCGATAAGCAAAAGTACCAAATGGGCATGTGAAGGTGGTCTTTTCTTGGTCCTTGGGATCAATGGGTATTTGGAAGTACCCGGAGAACCCATCTAAGAAACAAAAATACTCATTACCTGCAAGTCTTTCTAACATCTGATCAATGAACGGGAGGGGAAAGTGATCCTTACGGGTGGCATCATTAAGCTTACGGTAATCAATACAAACCCGCCAACCCGTTATAGTCCTAGTGGCCAAGAGTTCCTTATTCTCATTCTCAATAACTGTCATGCCCCCCTTTTTGGGCACACAATGAACAGGACTAACCCAAGGACTATCAGCAATAGGAAAAATGATCCCTGCATCTAACAACTTAATAACCTCTTTCTTAACAACTTCTTTCATGTTAGGATTTAGCCTCCTCTGTCTCTGGACAACGGGCTTAACATCATCAACAAAATCTATTTTATGCTGGCAAAAATTAGGACTAATACCTGGAATATCGGTGGTCTTCCAAGCAAAAGCCCGCTTATGGGCTCGAAGCACAGACAAAAGACAATCCCTCTCGTCACTCGAGAGTGAGGACGAGATAACCACGGGTAAAGAAGATTCACCTGACAAATAAGCATACTCCAAATGGGAAGGTAATGGCTTAAGCTCCAAATCAGTGGGTGGTACATCAACAGAATTTGGTACCCTCGAACTTCCATCAGCAACAACCTCCTCAAAACTCTCATCCTCGGGAGGTGTCTCATCCAAGCTAAGCGCCATAACCTCTGCAAACAAATCATCATCAGATATATCTCCCGATCCTAAATCAGCAAGTGCCTTACAAGTAAGAGTACGAATAGAACAAGTAATAAGGAAACTCCCTGGATCTTCAAGCTTAGGTGGAATGCGGTTCTGCAAGATAGCAGAACACTCAGCATTAAGATAAGTAGCTTTCACCTCATCCATCTTTCCTTTATCAGTCACAAGCTCCTTAATGAACTTGGCATAATTCGGCATCCCCTGAATCAAATCAACTAAAGGAACATTAATGTGAACATTCTTGATCATGTTCACAAACTTGTCATACTGCTCCTTCAACTTTGCTTTCTTGAACCGCTGTGGAAATGGAATCTTTGGCTTGTATGGCTTAACTTCGGGTTCCACAGCCGGTTTTGGAGGTGTAACCGGAGTCTTCACGGTCGGATTATCCTCCATCTCGAGGATAACGAAGTCAACTAGAAACACAATATGGCCTACCCGGACAGTCATGTTTTCAGCAATCCCAATGGGATACTGAAAAGAATGGTCAGCTAATCTAATACTCATGCGGGTAGGTCTCAAAACTCCTAGAGCTAACTTACTCCAAACCGAGTAAGGCATCAAATTAATGCTAGCACCTAAATCAGCAAGTGCCTTACAAGTAAGAGTACGAATAGAACAAGTAATAAGGAAACTCCCTGGATCTTCAAGCTTAGGTGGAATGCGGTTCTGCAAGATAGCAGAACACTCAGCATTAAGATAAGTAGCTTTCACCTCATCCATCTTTCCTTTATCAGTCACAAGCTCCTTAATGAACTTGGCATAATTCGGCATCCCCTGAATCAAATCAACTAAAGGAACATTAATGTGAACATTCTTGATCATGTTCACAAACTTGTCATACTGCTCCTTCAACTTTGCTTTCTTGAACCGCTGTGGAAATGGAATCTTTGGCTTGTATGGCTTAACTTCGGGTTCCACAGCCGGTTTTGGAGGTGTAACCGGAGTCTTCACGGTCGGATTATCCTCCATCTCAATCTCCTCATCAACATCAGCATCATCATTACCTGAATCCTGCACATCTGACACAACAACATTAGGCATAGGAGGTGGGTCATAAGACTTACCAGTGCGAGTGGTGATGGCTTTGGCTTGCTCATTTCGGACTGGTGGTGGAGTGTATTTCTGTCCTTGATTCTGTGGTTGATTCTGTCCTTGACTAAACTGAGGTCTAGGATTCTGCTGTGTGTTGCTAGGAAGAGTCCCCGTGGGCCTAGCAAGAGCAGCCATCCTACTTTCGAGATCCTTGAAATTAACTCCCTGATTTTTCATATTGATCTCCACCTTCCCACTTAACTGATCCAACCTCTCACTCAAAGTCTTAGTGTCTTCCCTGATCATTTGAATGCTAGTATTTGTTTCAACCTGATTACTAGCCAACTGCTTCATCATCTCTCTCAACTCGGCATTAGGATCGGTATTAGAAGAAGAAGAACCTGATCCTTGTCCTTGTTGAGTCTGCTGTTGTGGCTGATTCTGATAATTATCTCTTTGCCACCTATTTCCTGAAAAACGAGAATTATTAGATTGAAAAGGAGAGCTATAAGAAGTATTACCTGAAGGCCGGTTCTGGAAACCGGTGTTGCGGTAGAAATTCCCTTGGGGCTGATTTTGAACATAATTCACATCTTCTGGTGCCCGATTTGGACACTCATCAGAATAGTGCATATCACCACAATAATCACACCCATCGGCTACTACCTTAACATCCCTCTCAATTGCTCCAAACCTATTCTCTTGAGCAGCAAACCCCTTTTCCATGCGCTCAGATAGCGCCCTAATCTCTCCAATAACCCCTGGGTCATTGCTAGCTTCAACCTTAGCAACTCTCCCTTGGTTAGTACCTCTCTTCATCTTTTTCTCATTCTTCAAAAACCTTTCATCATCCAAGGTTGAGCTATCCTTCGCCATGTCTTCCAAGATTCGATAACCTTCATTGGGTGTAATATTATTGAAACTACCCCCGAAAGCATATCCCAATTCGCGTTTGGACTTTTTATCCAACCCATCAAAGAAAAGCTCCACATATTTCTCCCTAGTCAAATCGTGCCCCGGACAATTTCTCAACATCTCCTTGAAACGAACCCACGCCTCAACAACATCTTCTCCATCATCTTGTTCAAAAGATCTTATCATGTTCTCCAACCTTCTTTGAGTTCTAAGTGAATAAAACTCACCAATGAAAGCCTCCTTGAGTTGGTTCCAAGTAGTGATAGAATTTTCTGGAAGATCATTGAACCAATCAAGTGCTTCTCCTGTGATTGACATGGGAAATGTTTCAAGTTTCACGGCATTCATTTGGTTTTGCCCATATTGATATAGCCGAGCCAACTTTTCGAACCTATCCAAGTGTTGGTAAGGATCCCATTTTCGTTTACCATCAAATTGATGCTCTTCTATGCTTTTTAGATGGTTTCCTTTTAAAGCAAAAGTGTGATCAATGGTTGGAGGTCTAATGGCGGAACCACGTCCCGTTGGGATGGTACGGACCCTCTCGCCATAGCGAGTGTCATTCGGATCCCTTGGTTGTTCGTCCCCCATTTCCTCTTGCTTTACTTCAAAATTGAAAAACTCGTCCAAAAAGAACCCCTCCTCGTCCGAATCAGGAGTGGGTTTGGCTATAGGTGAAAATGGTGTCGGTATTGGTGTTGTGGGTTCAGCGAAGTTAAACCTACGCCCTCTTGGTCTTCTCGGAGGATACAAAGGACTATTCAAAGGGAGACCCGAAGAACGCAAGTTCATCAACTAACACAATTCCTGCAAACACACAACTAACACAAACACGTCAAATGCACCTGTGATAAGAAAAGAAAAGTACACTAATAAACAAGTAACTTTCTCACGCGTGAGAAAGGATCAAACCACTAATTAACAACTAAATCGGCACACATTCCCCGGCAGCGGCGCCAAAAACTTGATGTGTGAAATCGAGTTTAAAAATTTAAAACAAGAAATACCCTAAAACTGACTACTACACACTTGCGGGCAGTGGACCCGTTCGTATATAGTATAGCTAGAAGGTAAGTCCAGGATCGAACACGGGGAATGGTTTTGAAATAGTTGTCAGATAGAGTGATTTTGGGATAAGGATGGAACCGTAGCCGAATTGCTACCTCACCTTGACAATATGAAATTAAAGAAATTGAAATGACAAGACAATTGAAAAATAAAGAAAGTTCAACCAATATGAATAAAGATCACCCACTTCGAATCCACTTGACTTCAGTTATGATTGCACACGATAAAGTTCAGATTATTTAGAGTTGAAAACATATTGTACCAATGATTGTTGAATATAAATTGCAAGACAGAAAATTAGATACGATCTAGATGGATGTTCTTGAATCTTCAATGAATCAAACGATGAAATCTGCGATGATCCGTCAAAGACCCTTGGTAGAACAGCTCCTAGAAAGAAAAACTTGGATAATCTGAAATTAGGTTTTTTTTTCTTTTATATCTCCCCCCAATCTGGTGCAAAGGGGCTGTAGCCCTGGTCTCCCCGTGCACTCACTGCGCCGCAGTTAGCATGGTTCGCTCCCACTGCGGCGCAGTGGAAAACCACTGGAAATTATTTGCTTTTGATCGACCAAGGACTGCGGCGCAGTCAAATCTTGCTGAAATCTTTGTTCTTCTTTATCAACATCTCTCGAACGCTCGGATCAACATCTTGGCCTAAAATCGTCAGAAAATGTACCAACTGGACGCACAACCTGCTAAGAACCTGAAAGCACTAACACCATAAACGCGCCAAATGCATACAAAATCGACTCAAAACACATACGAAAAAGGCCAATAATGATGTGGGCGATCTATATAAATTGGTCACATCAATTCCCAAACTACGTGACCACGTACGAACTAGCTCCGAAGAACTAGCACGGGTTAAGCTTAACACAAGACTTTACATATGCTCGAGACTTCTTAATTATATTAGCTTAGGCTACTCTTTCACCTAAACTAATCACATACATCATCTTTTACTTTAGGGCCCTTAATCGTGCACGTGTCATGGCAATCCTATTCATATGTCTAGTTACTAGGTGTTCAAGCCATGCAAACGTTCATATAATCAAAACATTTCATCATTTCATTTCACATAACATAATTATGTCAACATTTCATTTCATAAAGACTTACATCTTACCTTTGCAACCAGCAAATGCATACCACACAACATAAATGGTAAGCCACATATCCCGTAACAACCTCCCTTAATCACCCTTTAACTTACTTTTAAGCATACATAAACATTTGGGAAGTTTAACTTACGAAAACGGGTTTTGTTGTACCATCAGGTGACAAAAGATGTTATCTTACCTTGGTACAGCTTAATAACGTGTTAAGTATGTCTTACTGTGCTTGATTAGTGCTCCCGACAACCTAGAATAATTATTGAATCAAGAAACTAACATAAACGAGGATTTATTGACTTATAGGATCTTCATAAGTCATATGGATACTTGTTTGTTACTTAAACCCTATTTTGAACCTTAAAAGTTGGAAAGACACTTTATGAGTCTCATATCGGCCATGAGTCTCATATTAGCAAACAGTGGGAAAACAAAATCGACACTTGATCAGTTCATGAGTCTCATACCCTTTTATGAGTCTCATATTAGCAAACAGTGGGAAAACATAATCGACAATTATCAGTTTATGAGTCTCATACCTTTTATGAGTCTCATATTAGCAAACAGTGGGAAAACATAATCGACAATTATCAGTTTATGAGTCTCATACCTTTGTATGAGTCTCATATAGTGTAGCTTCGAACAAAACTTCGTTTTTACAAACCCTTTACGATCTTAACACCCATTAACGACTTGGTGACTTACAATTAACATCTTTTATGGTACAATTGATGACTTTAATCCATCAATTGATCCCTTAACCATTTACAAACATTACCCACTCCATTGATCACCCGAATGACTTGAAATCGGTAACAAAATTGTAACTATCTCATCCCAAACCCTGAGACCAGGAACAAGATCCATATGATCGACTCATAAGATCACAAATCAAAGGGAAATAACCTATATTACCTGTAGATGATCAAAAGGATTAGAGATCTTAACAAAACTTGCTCGAAACACCTAGAAACGGAGTGATTTGAATGGAGAATCGATTTGAGAGGGAAGAGGGAGCGACTTGGGGTTTCTTACTCACGTAATATGCAGGTTAGGGGAATCAGGGAAACCTAATTAACCCTTAAACCCCTGGCCATCACTTCTTAAACTTACACTTAGGGCCCCTCAACTTCTAAACTTAACTTTCTTAGCTTAAATTTCCTACTGGAGTCTTAACATACTAACAAGTACTTAATTACTTAACTTTACTTTAATTACTTTCATTAATCATCATATTAATCATTTCATACTAAACACATAAGCATTTAATCACATAATCACATATAAGGCACATAAACTTAACGAACCTAACGTTAACTAACGGAAAGTCAAATAGTCAAACACAAAACGTTTGGGATGTTACATATAATCAATGCTTGGGGATAAGCAAGGACCGAAACACATGGGGCAAGAATGCATATGAGTTTTATCCAGAGAGGTTTGAAAATCTCGTTGTTGATTTTGAAGGGGGTAATTTTGAATTGGTTGCATTTGGAGCTGGACGAAGCTAATGTCCAGCGATGAGCATAACTCCTGCAACTGTAGAGTGGGTGATTGCAAACCTTCTTTATTGGTTTGATTGGGAATTTACCGATGGTGTGAAGAATGAAGATTTGGACAGGCAAGAAAATGGTACTCTTATTGTCCATAGGAAATTACCTCTTTACCTTGTTTGTACCCATCAAACATAATTGGGAAGTGTAACATCTTGAATTTTTAAATGTGATATATTTTTCTATTAGTTAAAACAAAAAACTAATATTTATAATGTAAAATAGATATTATAATCAATAATAGCAGTTTTTAACAATAAATATGTTATAAAAGTCATATAGCGTGTAAAATGATTTGAAATTGGTAGTGAAAGAGACTCTACCATTGCATCCACCGGTCCAGTGTTGATCCCCCATGAATGCTTGATCGAATGCCAAATCGGTGGCTACGAAATCTTCTCAGGGACAAGTGCTATAATCAATGCTTGGGGGATAGGCAGGGACTGAAACACATAGGGCAAGAATGCATATAAGTTTTATCCTGGAGGTTTGAAAATCTCGATGTTGATTTTAGAGGGGAGAATTTTGAATTGGTTGCATTTGGAGCTGGACGAAGCTAATGTCCAGCGATGAGCATAACTCCTGCAACTGTAGAGTGGGTGATTGCAAACCTGGTTTGATTGGGAATTTACCGATGGTGTGAAGAATGAAGATTTGGACAGGCAAGAAAATGGTACTCTTATTGTCCATAGGAAATTACCTCTTTACCTTGTAGCCATGAAACATAATTGGGAAGTGTAACATCTTGAATTTTTAAATGTGATATATTTTTCCTATTAGTTAAAACAAAAAACTAATATTTATAATGTAAAATAGATATTATAATCAATAATAGCAGTTTTTAACAATAAATATGTTATAAAAGTCATATAGCGTGTAAAATGATTTGAAATTGGTAGTGAAAGAGACTCTACCATTGCATCCACCGGTCCAGTGTTGATCCCCCATGAATGCTTGATCGAATGCCAAATCGGTGGCTACGAAATCTTCTCAGGGACAAGTGCTATAATCAATGCTTGGGGGATAGGCAGGGACTGAAACACATAGGGCAAGAATGCATATAAGTTTTATCCTGGAGGTTTGAAAATCTCGATGTTGATTTTAGAGGGGAGAATTTTGAATTGGTTGCATTTGGAGCTGGACGAAGATCATGTCCAGCGATGAGCACAACTCCTGCAACTGTAGAGTGGGTGATTGCAAACCTGGTTTGATTGGGAATTTACCGATGGTGTGAAGAATGAAGATTTGGACAGGCAAGAAAATGGTACTCTTATTGTCCATAGGAAATTACCTCTTTACCTTGTAGCCATGAAACATAATTGGGAAGTGTAACATCTTGAATTTTTAAATGTGATATATTTTTCCAATCAGTTAAAACAAAAAACTAAGCTGAGTATAAGAGCAAAGAAAAATTTGTGTGAAGAATGATTCTCAGGAATATCACACACATGCAATCAAGGAATGAGGCTTTTATAGGCGAAAGCCTTTCTTCACTTGGTGTCCAATTCAACCACGTATGCATCTTCTATTGGATGACAGAGGAATATTTGATCGTGCCTATTAATAGTACTTGTGGTCCCCAAAGTGCTGCCACTCATTCTCTTTCATCCAATAAGAGTATGGATACGCATATGTAAAACCAACCACCAACCTGGATCCTAGGAATCTTCCTAGTCACGTCATTAGTCCTTATCTTCAATTCAGACTGTTATCTTCACTTGATTGTTAGACACAGATTGGACCATTTGTCAAAGCACCAATCTGTCTAAGTGTTTCCAAGCTGACTGCTAATTCCAGGTTGCCTTCCACTACCAGCTTGGTCTTCTATCTTTAATCCTCTTCTTCGACTTGGATTGAATGCTATAAACAATGTTGATGCAGCTTGAACAACACTTGCTTCCATAAGATATTACAATACCAACTATGAAGCATGATCTGAGTCAGAAACAGATCATAAGTTGTGTCAGCTTAGTCTGACCCAGATCAGATTACAAGAACCAAAGGATTTTTAAGTGTTTAACTATCAGATTTGTCATCACTAATTTACAATGAACATTGGGACTCAACAAAAATGTATCATCATTTAATATTTCAAAAAAATATTTTTGTAAACATAAGTAATTAATTTCTCATTTACTTAGATGTTTAATTTTTAGGGAAAAATAAATAACATCAAATAAAAAGTTAGAATTGTGAAGTTTTAGTTAGATGAGAATTATAAATAATTAAAGAAAGGGCGTAAAATATAAAGATAAAAGACCTTTATTTATGTAATTAATATAATATTATGCTGATTTGGATAACCTAATTGAGTTTCATGTAGGTAATTAAAAAAAAGGTACTCTCCTTTAATAGAGAGTAAGATAAGATAAGATATGTGGACGACATATGTGAACAAAACACTATTTATAAAGTTTTGAAAAAAGATGTGTTTTACAACAAAAAATTTTATAACGTTTTACATGTGAATTAACTTTAATAACATGCGAACAACTACATAATTTAAAACTTTTTATGGTTCTTAAAAAAAAATTATGACACTAAGGCTAACTAATCTAACAAGCTACTAATTTTCCAATTAAATCCTATCAAATTTTTTAATAAAAGAAATATAAAGGGATTAAATTGCGAAAGAAATTGATGTGGAATAAAAGACATAAAGGGAAACGGAGAGCTAAGGATTATTAGGCATGATTTAGCTTGAGGTATTAAGGCGCCATGTAGGCCGACCAGTAATTTGGTATCCTGACCAGACTATCCGCGGCGATGTCACCGCGGAAAGTCACGTACGCTTATCCGTACACTGTTGACAAGAACAAAAGTCACTGTAGACTGTCAAAGTCAACAGTATTGTTTTGTCTTTATTCGACTATCCGCGGCGATGTCGCCGCGGAAAGTCGAATACGACAAAAGTACACTGCTGGTCAACAGTGTACTTGTGTATATATACTGCGTTTTCATTCATTCACTGTCATTTTCAATTCGATCGTTCATTCGCTATCGCTCTCGTTTATCACTTCTTCTACTGCAATTTTCGATTTTCAGGTATGTATCTATAAATTTTGCTTTCATTTTACAATATATATCCATACATACTTATAATATAAATGTTTATCTATACTCCTTTATAAAACAAACTCCCCCTCCCCCTCCTTAATTTTAAGAACCTGAAATGACACATTTACCCTCCATCTTAATACATTTTTATTTCTATTTTATAGACTGTGACTAAAATGCCCTTAAAAAAATTCAACCTCTATCTCTCCCTCACGCAGAAACACATAGCAAAAACCCTAAATCAAAATTCTTCCCCCTCCTCCCCCTTTCATATCTCACGCAACAATTCATCACATCTCCGACCGCAATGAATTTACTTTTACGTTAATAACCACACCATCACCGTCGCCGTTACCTCCGCTGCATTGCGCGGGCACCAATCTAGTATATAGTATATGTAACATATTAAACTCCAATTACATATTACGTAAATGCAACAATCTCCCTTTTCTTATTTGATTTTAGAACTTGTGTGAATATGCAAAGAGAAGTAGTACAATCGAGTATTAATAGAATTTTGGCCGAAGACATGGCAGGAGTTGATGTTTTCTAATGGAGAAGGGTATTAAGGTCATGACATAAAATGTATTTTGTGAGATAAATATAAATGGGTAAATTTGTGTATTTAAATGATAAATTTGAGTATATTTGTTGTTATATGTACAAATATATATCATGTAGTGATTATTTTGTCCCTGACTTATTCCCCAAGTTTATGTACATTATATAAAGGGTTATAACCCTAATCTCATTGAATGAATAAGATAATCCCTTGTCTCTATTCTCTTCTTTACAACACGTTATCAGCACGCTCTAAACCCTAAAATATAAAAAGTTTTAGCCGATGTATTCTTAAAAGTGAGTTTATGACGCTCACAGCCTCACACATTAAGTGTCCTGACTATTAAATTATCGCCGATTTCACTAGACGATTGAGGTACAATTCTTATTTCTTACGCTTATCTTTATTGCAACAGATTCTCTTTTTCCTATATGTGTGTTTTCACATGATATAATATATTATATTATATACTATATATATTGATTGAGATTGTGATTTATTCTTCCCATTGATACTATGGACACATTTTATATAATTAACATTAACATGGTATATATATAGTATTTTATTAATATCAACAAATGCTAATTGATTGTTTCTTGGCCTAAACATATTTTTTCTTGATTAATGATATACCGAATTTGCTACTAACGTTACTTAAAATTGTTACGGTCTTGTTTATTTCGACAAGTAATTTGTTTTGGGTGACTATTGTACTTTTAGAAAGAAAATATATTTTTTTGCTTTTATTATTTGTGTTATATGGATTTTGATGATGATTCCGGATTGAGTGTCAACAATATCTTTGGTGTCATGTTTAGTTTTACCGGGGTTGGATGGTAGCTTAGAGTCATCATGTCTACAATTAAAGTATTGCCCATTAATTTAGAACTTAATTGTTATAATTTAAACGATCCTTTCATTATTGGTTACCGTCTTTACTTTTCATAATAATACATGGCCACAATTTTGAACCATGTTTGAATATTAGTTTTGTTTGTACATTCAGAATGGATCCGATCATTATATAAGATTAAGAGAATCGACTATTGTTGGTAATTGATTAAAAAATATCTACGTAATAGATTTGTGACAATAGATGCATGATGTGCCGTGAAAGTTTACAACAAATTATTTAGTTCATCATAATCAAATGATACAATTTGTATTGAGTTCGAAACAATATATAATATACGGTTGTTTTTAAAAAAATTTTATTATAAATGCTATCTAGCTCTATGATGACATTATTTGTTAATGTATTCCTATGAAAGTTGTTGATATGCTATTTTACTGATTCCTCATTGTAGTATGTTGTTGAATAATGACATAATGCTCTTGTGAGTTGTAAATTATTATGTAGACTTGTACGGGGTATACTCCACGAAAATAACTCCATATTATTTTCAATCTGATGGTACTAAATAATAGGTTAATTATATGGATAACTCAATAACCACTTTGATTTGAAAATGTGTTAATTTTTATTTTCATAATATCAAACTTGAAGAACATTAACACATAAGTTTTGTATGATTCATGATAGATTATGCATAGGGCAGGAATTTTTATAGTTCTGTGCATGTGTGTAGCTTCGCTGTATATATATGTAGTTCGATGTATGAGGATTTTATGAATGTGTGTTAGTTGATGATCTCAATGTGTGGTTCAGTACTTCAGTGCTTATAAAGCTTGCGGTCTTAGTTCCTTTGGTTTAATACTTTAATAGCTTTAGATGACCAATAAATTTGAAAGAATTCACAATATTGAGGTACACTTGGTCCTACGCTATATTAAGGTAAAATTTTGGTCATTTTATAAACAACCAAGTGATTGATAGTACACTGAGTTATGGCCCAAAAATTGAGGTTAAATTTCCTCCTATAGATTTTGGTTATTAATCGATGGATCTATGCTAAATTGAAAAGTCCAAATCTTTTGGTTATGTCATTCTTCCAATTCGGTTTTGTAATAGAGATTAAATTGGTAGTTGTGGATTGGTATATTTATAAAAAATAAATAAATAAATATAAATCATAAATATAAATAAATAAATAAATAAATAAATAAATAAATAAATAAATAAATAAATAAATAAATAAATAAATAAATAAATAAATAAATAAATAAATAAATAAATAAATAAATAAATAAATAAATAAATAAATAAATAAATAAATAAATAAATAAATAAATAAATAAATAAATAAATAAATAAATAAATAAATAAATAAATAAATAAATAAATAAATAAATAAATAAATAAATAAATAAATAAATAAATAAATAAATAAATAAATAAATAAATAAATAAATAAATAAATAAATAAATAAATAAATAAATAAATAAATAAATAAATAAATAAATAAATAAATAAATAAATAAATAAATAAATAAATAAATAAATAAATAAATAAATAAATAAATAAATAAATAAATAAATAAATAAATAAATAAATAAATAAATAAATAAATAAATAAATAAATAAATAAATAAATAAATAAATAAATAAATAAATAAATAAATAAATAAATAAATAAATAAATAAATAAATAAATAAATAAATAAATAAATAAATAAATAAATAAATAAATAAATAAATAAATAAATAAATAAATAAATAAATAAATAAATAAATAAATAAATAAATAAATAAATAAATAAATAAATAAATAAATAAATAAATAAATAAATAAATAAATAAATAAATAAATAAATAAATAAATAAATAAATAAATAAATAAATAAATAAATAAATAAATAAATAAATAAATAAATAAATAAATAAATAAATAAATAAATAAATAAATAAATAAATAAATAAATAAATAAATAAATAAATAAATAAATAAATAAATAAATAAATAAATAAATAAATAAATAAATAAATAAATAAATAAATAAATAAATAAATAAATAAATAAATAAATAAATAAATAAATAAATAAATAAATAAATAAATAAATAAATAAATAAATAAATAAATAAATAAATAAATAAATAAATAAATAAATAAATAAATAAATAAATAAATAAATAAATAAATAAATAAATAAATAAATAAATAAATAAATAAATAAATAAATAAATAAATAAATAAATAAATAAATAAATAAATAAATAAATAAATAAATAAATAAATAAATAAATAAATAAATAAATAAATAAATAAATAAATAAATAAATAAATAAATAAATAAATAAATAAATAAATAAATAAATAAATAAATAAATAAATAAATAAATAAATAAATAAATAAATAAATAAATAAATAAATAAATAAATAAATAAATAAATAAATAAATAAATAAATAAATAAATAAATAAATAAATAAATAAATAAATAAATAAATAAATAAATAAATAAATAAATAAATAAATAAATAAATAAATAAATAAATAAATAAATAAATAAATAAATAAATAAATAAATAAATAAATAAATAAATAAATAAATAAATAAATAAATAAATAAATAAATAAATAAATAAATAAATAAATAAATAAATAAATAAATAAATAAATAAATAAATAAATAAATAAATAAATAAATAAATAAATAAATAAATAAATAAATAAATAAATAAATAAATAAATAAATAAATAAATAAATAAATAAATAAATAAATAAATAAATAAATAAATAAATAAATAAATAAATAAATAAATAAATAAATAAATAAATAAATTAAAAAATATACATTAAATAATAAATAAATAAATAAATAAATAAACTAATAAATAAATAAATAAATAAATAATAATAAATAATAATAAATAATAAATAATAAACACATATTTAAAAGTGTTGAGGCACTAACTATTTGGTATTGTGATTGATATCAAAGCACATATTTATGTCCATATATTATATTTTATAGACATTTATTGTTTGATTAGTATTAATATGACAAGATGTCACTAGCCATTGGAAGACCGATAAGTAGTGAAAATGTGCAAAAGATAATTGTGTCATTAAAAGAGATTACATTATAGTTATGAATATGAAAATCACATTTGTTTAAATGTTAGATCATGAATAAAGTAAAAGATATAATGTGCACATTAAATACTATGAATGTTGCTAAGAATGACGGGCATATGATAACAAGAATGATATCTCTTAATTAAATCGAATTATTTTGAGTTTCACATACATGTGTAAGTTATGTGGTTTTATATACTTTAATGGTAGATGACATATACATGTTTAGCAAATTTTGTCATTTAACCGTTACATTTTTATTTATTTTTTTGATATAGCTAGAGGCTAATATCAATAATATATTGAATTGTGTGAAAGCTCAAAAGAGTTTATATTAATTTGAAGGAGAATATGAGTTTCAAAGTACCAAAGTACTAAATTCTCCAATATGTTATCAATTGCATTTGAGCACATGTACTCATAAACTAGAGGTTTATGAAGGTTACTTGATTGATTGGCATGACTGGTTAGACCATCCCGGGTCAATAATGATGCGAAAAATGAAGATAAACTAAGAGATTCTTCAGAATGATTATGTATTTTGAGGTCATTTGCTCCATAGAAAGTATATGCCAAGTGCGATAAGGATTGAATCATTTTATTTTGATGGAACATATGCAAAGGAGATGTAGGTAGGTCTATACATCGTCCTAAAAAGACCATTTAGTGTATAAAATCGATGCATCGTCTAAATGAGTCATAAAAATCGCAACATGAAGTTTGCGTGATTGATTGCTCATCTTATAAGATTGCGAGCATGTTATATATTTGGCTATTTTATTGGAGATAATGATTAATTTTATGATGATAATTGGATTTTTTCTTATTAAGTATTTCAGTTTATTGTAAGCAAATGATCATTTGAGAGCAAAATGAATGAGCTATAGTTGGGGCCATGTTATTTAACATGCAATAAGATGAATTCGCATCATGCCAATAGTTTTGTTCCTCAATGAAATTGGTTTATGGTCGGAAACCAAGTGTGTCTCATAAGATATTTTAGTTGTGTGGTATATATTCATGTTGCTCCACCACAACGCACAAAGATGAGACAACAAAGAATGTTGGAAATAATGTTGGGAAAATAGACGTGCCTTGCAAGTGTGTACGCTTATGCTTTGATTCAGTTCGAAACTGTCTGATTAACTAGACATTAGTATGGTTATTTTGGGCATGAGTTAAAACATGAAAGAGGTGTTCGTATTCAATAAAGCCATCATTGGGATATTTGTTTATGGCTTAAGTTTCTCATTGACATGATTTAGTTTTCCCAACATTAGGGGGAGATGTTCCCAACAATAAGGGAAAGATGAAAAGCAGCTTGAAATTAGAATTGAAATGAGTAAAAACGAATTATCATAGATCCTCATATCAAAGATAATGTAACATCCGTGAATTTTGACCGTTTGACTTTACGTGCAATTTGACTAACAATTTAAGTTAATGAAATATTGGGTCGTTTTGTGACTAAATGACAACGTGGTATATTCGTCGGGTCGATAATATGTTTTAATCGGTGTTTAAATGCCTAACGTTTGTAATTTGGCTTGGGATGAGAAGCGGGTCGGCCCGTGGGTAGCCCACGACCCACCAGCCACCCAAGACCCAATCACCCCTCCTTATCCCCTTTTCTCCCTTTCATTCTCTTATCTATCTATCTTTCTATCTTTTCTCTCTTTCTCTCTAAGTAAAAAGGGCAAGACCCATTTCAATCTTCTTCATCATTTCTTGCATCAAATTAGTGTTGGATCGATTATAACATAGAAATCATAGTCACTTTCATCTTATCAAAGAATCAAAGCCAAGTTCTAGCATTTTTCTACCCAATTAGGTCAAATTTGGGTTTGAGCTCAAGGAGACGTTTTGGTAAGTTAAATTCATCCCATTTACTTCTATTTATGCTTGTTCTTATGTTTCTAGTCGTTTTTATGGGATTCCAAGACTTGAAAATGGTAAAAAATGGAAATTAGGGTTAGGGTTAGGGTTTGAAGGATTTGGTTAGGGTTAGGGTTAGGGTTAGGGTTAGGGTTAGGGTTAGGGTTAGGGTTAGGGTTAGGGTTAGGGTTAGGGTTAGGGTTAGGGTTAGGGTTAGGGTTAGGGTTAGGGTTAGGGTTAGGGTTAGGGTTAGGGTTAGGGTTAGGGTTAGGGTTAGGGTTAGGGTTAGGGTTAGGGTTAGGGTTAGGGTTAGGGTTAGGGTTAGGGTTAGGGTTAGGGTTAGGGTTAGGGTTAGGGTTAGGGTTAGGGTTAGGGTTAGGGTTAGGGTTAGGGTTAGGGTTAGGGTTAGGGTTAGGGTTAGGGTTAGGGTTAGGGTTAGGGTTAGGGTTAGGGTTAGGGTTAGGGTTAGGGTTAGGGTTAGGGTTAGGGTTAGGGTTAGGGTTAGGGTTAGGGTTAGGGTTAGGGTTAGGGTTAGGGTTAGGGTTAGGGTTAGGGTTAGGGTTAGGGTTAGGGTTAGGGTTAGGGTTAGGGTTAGGGTTAGGGTTAGGGTTAGGGTTAGGGTTAGGGTTAGGGTTAGGGTTAGGGTTAGGGTTAGGGTTAGGGTTAGGGTTAGGGTTAGGGTTAGGGTTAGGGTTAGGGTTAGGGTTAGGGTTAGGGTTAGGGTTAGGGTTAGGGTTAGGGTTAGGGTTAGGGTTAGGGTTAGGGTTAGGGTTAGGGTTAGGGTTAGGGTTAGGGTTAGGGTTAGGGTTAGGGTTAGGGTTAGGGTTAGGGTTAGGGTTAGGGTTAGGGTTAGGGTTAGGGTTAGGGTTAGGGTTAGGGTTAGGGTTAGGGTTAGGGTTAGGGTTAGGGTTAGGGTTAGGGTTAGGGTTAGGGTTAGGGTTAGGGTTAGGGTTAGGGTTAGGGTTAGGGTTAGGGTTAGGGTTAGGGTTAGTGTTGGATCGATTATAACATAGAAATCATAGTCACTTTCATCTTATCAAAGAATCAAAGCCAAGTTCTAGCATTTTTCTACCCAATTAGGTCAAATTTGGGTTTGAGCTCAAGGAGACGTTTTGGTAAGTTAAATTCATCCCATTTACTTCTATTTAGGCTTGTTCTTATGTTTCTAGTCGTTTTTATGGGATTCCAAGACTTGAAAATGGTAAAAAATGGAAATTAGGGTTAGGGTTAGGGTTTGAAGGATTTGTGGACGATTATGATGTTTTGGTCGAATTTGGGTTGGGTTATGTGTATTTATGGTTAATAATGTTTAGTTATGCTTCATTGGGTTAAAAGTTCTTACAAATCGTTTTGGATTGGTTTGGGTCGTTTTTGGGGGTTTTGGGTTCGTCTTTCTGCACTTGATGCTGCTGGTGTAGTTGCTGCCCAGTATGGGGCGTAACCTACGCCCCTTGGGGCCGTAGGTTACGCTAGTTATAATTCTTCTGGGCGTAGGTTACGGCCCTTTGGGCGTAGCTTACGCCTATCCCTAACTTCAATTTGGACCTTACGCCAAAATGTTTCTGTCTACGCCAACTTTTACGCCAAAAGTGAACTTTCTAGAGGACCGTAGCTTACGCCCCTTGCCACCGTACCTTACGCCTGTTGAATTCTGACCGCCGTAACCTACGCCCCTGTTGGCCGTAAGTTACGGCAGTTGTTTTCTGAAATGTTCCTTGTTTGACCTAGTTTGACCTTCTAGACCGTTTTACGCGCCGAGTCTTAATCTAATTCACTTCTTATCTTGTATAACATTGATTAAGAGTCGTAGAAGTCATTTAACGTCGGAAAGCATTTTGGAAACCTAATTAGGGTTTTGTCGAGAAATTGATAAGTTACGTATATGTGTTCATGCGTGTTAATGTGTATGTATATGATCGATATTTAGGTGTTGGACGCGAGGAGGACATTGTACGACAATAACTTGACCTTATATCAATCTTAACTTTCTTAGCCAATCGAGGTGAGTTTCGTATCTCCCTACTCGCTTGAGATCCGGGCTGAAAAGTGTAAACCTGGCGTGTTTACTTGCATTTATTGATTGATTGATTGATTGTTTTAGTTGTTGGATTGGTGTGATGGTTCCTTTCGTTTGTTTGGTTAAATTGGTTTGAGTATTGAATTGTTGAGATGATTATCACGTTTGAATGACTTAGTTTATATTTGTTAAGTATCTAGTAATATTAGGATAGACGTACCTACATGGAAGTCGGTTATGCCTTCGTCGGGTTTTAGATGTGGTGGGAAGGCTGCGGGTGACCCTATATATAAGCATCTGAGACTCGAAGGAAGTAGAATCCTCTGAAGTATATGTACGTATAGTGGTTTGAATGGTGGTTAGTGGCTTATGATTGACGACTATTGATTATTAGTTTATGATTGACGACTATTGAATTATTAGTTTATGGTTCATCGTATGTTGATTGACTTGGTTTATGTTTTGGTTAAGTATTACATTATTATTAGGATAGACGTACCTACATGGAAGTCGGTTATGCTTTCATTTGGTTCTAGATGTGGTGGGAAGGCTGCGGGTGACCCTATATATAAGCATCTGAGACTCGAAGGAAGTAGAATCCTCTGAAGTATATGTACGTATAGTTGGTATAAATTGTGGTTAATGGCTGATGTTGATGAATGGTGATTATTGATTTATGATTGTCGGTTGTTGATTGATGACTCAGGATTGGCGAATATTGATTATTGATTCATATTCATCGTATATCGATTGTTGGTTTACGATTTATGCATTTACATTTGTTTGTAAGCATTGCATACATTATTGTTGGACCCTCGGCAGGGGATTTCCGGCATCCTGGTGCATAGATGTATGCACCCATTTTGGATGTAGACCTGACCCCGAGTATATAGACATATATATCTCGATGATTTTGAGATACAGCCTTGTCCATTGCGATGGCAGAAGGATATCGTTGCATAGGTGACTGAAGGTCACGCATAGGATAGGCATGTTTGCTTATTCATGCATTCCGGCACTTGCATTGATACACATATCATTTATGCATTCCTTATTTACACATTTACTTGTCTGGTGTAATCTTGTTGTTGGGCGATGTTGTGTTATGTAGAGGCTCACTGTAAGTCATGTCTAGCCTCTATTCTTATATTGTGATTATAGATGTTGGTTCTTTACGAACCATTACTACGAACTCACCAACCTTGTGTTGACTATGCTTAGTACACTTTTCAGGTAACCAGGTTATCCAGGACGTGGAGTTTGATTGTTTGCTTACTGTTGAACCCGGACTGGACTGTTATGGATCAAGGATCCATTTGCCTTATGTTGCATTACATTTAGGATTGATAGCCTTCTTTTGTTGTCGGTTGTAATCTTGATGTTTACTTGCTCCTGTTGTATTTTGAGACTTGTTCCCCTTATTGTATGGATTCACTGAATCCTTTAATTGCATTTAGTTGTTCTATTGTAATTCCACCTGGTGCTATGTGATTTCCGTGATATTCCGAGCCTCGGCTTGGGGTGTTACAGAATGGTGGCCCATGCGTGGTCGTAGAGAATTAGGCGGTTTGACCTAGACTACGGCTTAAGTTAAAACTCTTCATATAGCATGCATGGTTAGGAAATTCGTGTGCAATGTGAATTATGTGGATCCCCTTGTGAGTTCGTAGTTAAGACCACTTATGTGATGGCTTGAATTCAACGTGATGAATGTGGAGTGGATACAATGTGGTTAATGTGTGCTTTGATTAAATTTGATTGTCATTAATATGGATTGTTGTTATTGATTGGTGCTATTTTGACGATTTAGAGCAAAATGAAGTTATGTTATTAACTTAGTATAATATTGTGGCAACCCTAAAAGAACCCGATCAACTCTTTTATGGTCACCCAATATTATAACAGGTTAATAACATCATGGATTGCGCATGCATGGCTTAGAGTATAATAAGGAACCGATATGCTTAATGGGAGTTGATTAGGTGGAGGGTTAGCCGTTGGTACACCCTGTATACATACCCGGTCAATAACTAGAGAGCATATCGAATTCGGATTATACTTTAAACCACTCGTGTTAGTAACTTGTTTTAGCTGCTTGTAATGAGATGTGTTTAATACGAGTAATTGGTTTTGACGATGGTTAATTGTTGCGAACTTAGCACGAAAACATGATAGATAACGATTATAGAGAACTTTGATATACTGTCCTTAGTGTAGTAATGTGAAACACGTATGGTATGTTAGTATGATAACATGATATATGACAGTTAATTGAGAATATTTATGTGTTGGCCTTAGTAAAAGACATTGAACATGTGTAGTGTGTCGACGTTAAAACACTCACTAATAAGGCGGTTAACATGAGAGAAACTGTGAAGCTAACCCCCGGGTCACAAACTCTAGAACTACTACTATTATTGGATTTAGCAGTGGAATGACATGTTGACTAGTATGATTTAGTAACATATATGTTATGCATGTGTGATGTGTATGTATGTATGTATGTATGTATGTATGTATGTATGTATGTATGTATGTATGTATGTATGTATGTATGTATGTATGTATGTATGTATGTATGTATGTATGTATGTATGTATGTATGTATGTATGTATGTATGTATGTATGTATGTATGTATGTATGTATGTATGTATGTATGTATGTATGTATGTATGTATGTATGTATGTATGTATGTATGTATGTATGTATGTATGTATGTATGTATGTATGTATGTATGTATGTATGTATGTATGTATGTATGTATGTATGTATGTATGTATGTATGTATGTATGTATGTATGTATGTATGTATGTATGTATGTATGTATGTATGTATGTATGTATGTATGTATGTATGTATGTATGTATGTATGTATGTATGTATGTATGTATGTATGTATGTATGTATGTATGTATGTATGTATGTATGTATGTATGTATGTATGTATGTATGTATGTATGTATGTATGTATGTATGTATGTATGTATGTATGTATGTATGTATGTATGTATGTATGTATGTATGTATGTATGTATGTATGTATGTATGTATGTATGTATGTATGTATGTATGTATGTATGTATGTATGTATGTATGTATGTATGTATGTATGTATGTATGTATGTATGTATGTATGTATGTATGTATGTATGTATGTATGTATGTATGTATGTATGTATGTATGTATGTATGTATGTATGTATGTATGTATGTATGTATGTATGTATGTATGTATGTATGTATGTATGTATGTATGTATGTATGTATGTATGTATGTATGTATGTATGTATGTATGTATGTATGTATGTATGTATGTATGTATGTATGTATGTATGTATGTATGTATGTATGTATGTATGTATGTATGTATGTATGTATGTATGTATGTATGTATGTATGTATGTATGTATGTATGTATGTATGTATGTATGTATGTATGTATGTATGTATGTATGTATGTATGTATGTATGTATGTATGTATGTATGTATGTATGTATGTATGTATGTATGTATGTATGTATGTATGTATGTATGTATGTATGTATGTATGTATGTATGTATGTATGTATGTATGTATGTATGTATGTATGTATGTATGTATGTATGTATGTATGTATGTATGTATGTATGTATGTATGTATGTATGTATGTATGTATGTATGTATGTATGTATGTATGTATGTATGTATGTATGTATGTATGTATGTATGTATGTATGTATGTATGTATGTATGTATGTATGTATGTATGTATGTATGTATGTATGTATGTATGTATGTATGTATGTATGTATGTATGTATGTATGTATGTATGTATGTATGTATGTATGTATGTATGTATGTATGTATGTATGTATGTATGTATGTATGTATGTATGTATGTATGTATGTATGTATGTATGTATGTATGTATGTATGTATGTATGTATGTATGTATGTATGTATGTATGTATGTATGTATGTATGTATGTATGTATGTATGTATGTATGTATGTATGTATGTATGTATGTATGTATGTATGTATGTATGTATGTATGTATGTATGTATGTATGTATGTATGTATGTATGTATGTATGTATGTATGTATGTATGTATGTATGTATGTATGTATGTATGTATGTATGTATGTATGTATGTATGTATGTATGTATGTATGTATGTATGTATGTATGTATGTATGTATGTATGTATGTATGTATGTATGTATGTATGTATGTATGTATGTATGTATGTATGTATGTATGTATGTATGTATGTATGTATGTATGTATGTATGTATGTATGTATGTATGTATGTATGTATGTATGTATGTATGTATGTATGTAATCCTAACGTTGGTTAAGGTACATTCCTCCTAATAGTTGTTATGTTACGACACTATTCGATATCGAAACCGACTATGAATCTCGTTTACTCTAACGTTGCTCCCTTGAGTTACATTCGTTCGTGTGTTTTGAAATCATATGTTTGCAATTTTGAATGTTTAGCGACTCACTGACTAAATTTGCTCAAATATCCCGTGTATCTATCTCGACTCTAAAAGACGACAAAACTCCTCACGTACTGGGCGCCGTATGATATAAAGATTCTTGATGAAAAAGTGAGTGTAACCTGAATGCCACCGAGTGAGACAGTTCTAAAGTTGCGTAGTAGGGTTACTAGTGTAAAATATCTAACGGTAGGATCCTTAGGGTTCCGTGTAAGTCTTCCAACTTAGGCGTCCTTAGAGCTACCGTCTCAAGAATCTGAAAACTAACGTTGTCCTTGTAATCTTGAGTCTCCCGAGGACTTTCCGGGTGACTTATCGGGCTTGTCCCATCTCGATAGCTTAAATTTCGTATATGCTAAACTTCCCAACATCGCGCGCGTAGTCAAACCCTTATAAACTTCTGAGATGCGAAAAAGCTCGTAGTGAAAGACGGGAGAGAGATTGGAAGAAAAACGAATTGGAATGGACTTCGCCGTGAAGTCGCCGACGTCAAGAAGTGATCATGATACGACGAAACCGGTAAAATTTGACAACTTGGCACATTGGTGTTTAGAAGAAATGGGTTAGGTACACGAAGACTCGATTTCTGTCCTTCCAGATAAAGAAAGTCGCTCAACCCCAATTCAGGGAGCCATCCAATGAACGACGGGCACTCAAACCGACTTGAGACTTGATCACATGTGAAGATAATGTACTTATAACCATGACGGCAATCCTGTGCAACGACGGTTGTTACGCGAGTATTCGAATGACACTGGCCGAAGAACTAAGTAGAAGAGATGCTACTCCCCATTGGGACGAACCAAGAATCAAAGAAAGCCAAAGTAGCGGGTTAGGATTTCTAATAGGAATGACAAGAATAACTTCTCAAGTTAAGAGAATAGCCCAGCTAGCTCACATGCTAAGTAAGGAGTATGCCGATGTGAGGCTGAGACCGTTAGAGTTGAAAGTGGGTGACTTTGTACGTTTGAAAGTATCACCGTGGAAAGGCGTCATCCGATTCGCGAAGCGAGGCAAACTCGGGCCGAGGTATAACTGTCCTTTCAAGATCCTCAAAAAGGGTTGGAAAAGTCGCTTATCGATTAGAATTACCACAAGAGCTTAGCGGTGTACATGATGTGTTTCATATTTGCAACCTACGCGAGTGTTTGGCGGACCCTACATATCATGTGTCTATGGACGAGATTAGGGTTGATTCGAATTTGAATTTTATTGAAGAACCGGTAGAGATCTTGGACCGCCGAGTCAAGAAACTCAAGAATAAACTCTACACGATCGATAGGGTTAGGTGGAAACGCTAGGCGCGGAGCCGAGTTCAGTTGGGAGCGAGAGGATCACATGAAGTCTAAGTATCCGCATTTATTGGCTAATTAGGGTTTTGTTGAATTTCGGGACGAAATTCTTTCAACGGGGGAATAATGTAACATCCGTGAAATTTGACCGTTTGACTTTACGTGCAATTTGACTAACAATTTAAGTTAATGAAATATTGGGTCGTTTTGTGACTAAATGACAACGTGGTATATTCGTCGGGTCGATAATATGTTTTAATCGGTGTTTAAATGCCTAACGTTTGTAATTTGGCTTGGGATGAGAAGCGGGTCGGCCCGTGGGTAGTCCACGACCCACCAGCCACCCAAGACCCAATCACCCCTCCTTATCCCCTTTTCTCCCTTTCATTCTCTTATCTATCTATCTTTCTATCTTTTCTCTCTTTCTCTCTTCTCCTTTCTCTCTTTCTCTCTTTCTATCTATCTATCTATCTCTTTTCTCTCTTTCTCTCTAAGTAAAAAGGGCAAGACCCATTTCAATCTTCTTCATCATTTCTTGCATCAAATTAGTGTTGGATCGATTATAACATAGAAATCATAGTCACTTTCATCTTATCAAAGAATCAAAGCCAAGTTCTAGCATTTTTTCTACCCAATTAGGTCAAATTTGGGTTTGAGCTCAAGGAGACGTTTTGGTAAGTTAAATTCATCCCATTTACTTCTATTTATGCTTGTTCTTATGTTTCTAGTCGTTTTTATGGGATTCCAAGACTTGAAAATGGTAAAAAAATGGAAATTAGGGTTAGGGTTAGGGTTTGAAGGATTTGTGGACGATTATGATGTTTTGGTCGAATTTGTGGGTTGGGTTATGTGTATTTATGGTTAATAATGTTTGATTATACTTCAAATTGGGTTAAAAGTTCTTACAAATCGTTTTGGATTGGTTTGGGTCGTTTTTGGGGGTTTTGGGTTCGTTTTTCTGCACTTGTTGCTGCTGGTGATGTTGCTGCCCAGTATGGGGCGTAACCTACGCCCCTTGGGGCCGTAGGTTACGCTAGTTATAATTCTTCTGGGCGTAGGTTACGGCCCTTTGGGGCGTAGCTTACGCCTATCCCTAACTTCAATTTGGACCTTACGCCAAAATGCTTCTGTCTACGCCAACTTTTACGCCAAAAGTGAACTTTCTAGAGGACCGTAGCTTACGCCCCTTGCCACCGTACCTTACGCCTGTTGAATTCTGACCGCCGTAACCTACGCCCCTGTTGGCCGTAAGTTACGGCAGTTGTTTTCTGAAATGTTCCTTGTTTGACCTAGTTTGACCTTCTAGACCGTTTTACGCGCCGAGTCTTAATCTAATTCACTTCTTATCTTGTATAACATTGATTAAGAGTCGTAGAAGTCATTTAACGTCGGAAAGCATTTTGGAAACCTAATTAGGGTTTTGTCGAGAAATTGATAAGTTACGTATATGTGTTCATGCGTGTTAATGTGTATGTATATGATCGATATTTAGGTGTTGGACGCGAGGAGGACATTGTACGACAATAACTTGACCTTATATCAATCTAACTTTCTTAGCCAATCGAGGTGAGTTTCGTATCTCCCTACTCGCTTGAGATCCGGGCTGAAAAGTGTAAACCTGGCGTGTTTACTTGCATTTATTGATTGATTGATTGTTTTAGTTGTTGGATTGGTGTGATGGTTCCTTTCGTTTGTTTGGTTAAATTGGTTTGAGTATTGAATTGTTGAGATGATTATCACGTTTGAATGACTTAGTTTATATTTGTTAAGTATCTAGTAATATTAGGATAGACGTACCTACATGGAAGTCGGTTATGCTTTCATTTGGGTTCTAGATGTGGTGGGAAGGCTGCGGGTGACCCTATATATAAGCATCTGAGACTCGAAGAAAGTAGAATCCTCTGAAGTGTATGTTCGTATAGTTGGTATAAATTGTGGTTAATGGCTGATGTTGATGAATGGTGATTATTGATTTATGATTGACGACTATTGAATTATTAGTTTATGGTTCATCGTATGTTGATTGACTTGGTTTATGTTTTGGTTAAGTATTACATTATTATTAGGATAGACGTACCTACATGGAAGTCGGTTATGCTTTCATTTGGGTTCTAGATGTGGTGGGAAGGCTGCGGGTGACCCTATATATAAGCATCTGAGACTCGAAGGAAGTAGAATCCTCTGAAGTGTATGTTCGTATAGTTGGTATAAATTGTGGTTAATGGCTGATGTTGATGAATGGTGATTATTGATTTATGATTGTCGGTTGTTGATTGATGACTCAGGATTGGCGAATATTGATTATTGATTCATATTCATCGTATATCGATTGTTGGTTTACGATTTATGCATTTACATTTGTTTGTAAGCATTGCATACATTGTTGGACCCTCGGCAGGGGATTTGCCGGCATCCTGGTGCATAGATGTATGCACCCATTTTGGATGTAGTCATGACCCCGAGTATATAGACATATATATCTCGATGATTTTGAGATACAGCCTTGTCCATTGCGATGGCAGAAGGGTATCGTTGCATAGGTGACTGAAGGTCACGCATAGGATAGGCATGTTTGCTTATTCATGCATTCCGGCACTTGCATTGATACACATATCATTTATGCATTCCTTATTTACACATTTACTTGTCTTGGTGTAATCTTGTTGTTGGGCGATGTTGTGTTATGTAGAGGCTCACTGTAAGTCATGTCTAGCCTCTATTCTTATATTGTGATTATAGATGTTGGTTCTTTACGAACCATTACTACGAACTCACCAACCTTGTGTTGACTATGCTTAGTACACTTTTCAGGTAACCAGGTTATCCAGGACGTGGAGTTTGATTGTTTGCTTACTGTTGAACCCGGACTGGACTGTTATGGATCAAGGATCCATTTGCCTTATGTTGCATTACATTTAGGATTGATAGCCTTCTTTTGTTGTCGGTTGTAATCTTGATGTTTACTTGCTCCTGTTGTATTTTGAGACTTGTTCCCCTTATTGTATGGATTCACTGAATCCTTTAATTGCATTTAGTTGTTCTATTGTAATTCCACCTGGTGCTATGTGATTTCCGTGATATTCCGAGCCTCGGCTTGGGGTGTTACAGAATGGTGGCCCATGCGTGGTCGTAGAGAATTAGGCGGTTTGACCTAGACTACGGCTTAAGTTAAAACTCTTCATATAGCATGCATGGTTAGGAAATTCGTGTGCAATGTGAATTATGTGGATCCCCTTGTGAGTTCGTAGTTAAGACCACTTATGTGATGGCTTGAATTCAACGTGATGAATGTGGAGTGGATACAATGTGGTTAATGTGTGCTTTGATTAAATTTGATTGTCATTAATATGGATTGTTGTTATTGATTGGTGCTATTTTGACGATTTAGAGCAAAATGAAGTTATGTTATTAACTTAGTATAATATTGTGGCAACCCTAAAAGAACCCGATCAACTCTTTTATGGTCACCCAATATTATAACAGGTTAATAACATCATGGATTGCGCATGCATGGCTTAGAGTATAATAAGGAACCGATATGCTTAATGGGAGTTGATTAGGTGGAGGGTTAGCCGTTGGTACACCCTGTATACATACCCGGTCAATAACTAGAGAGCATATCGAATTCGGATTATACTTTAAACCACTCGTGTTAGTAACTTGTTTTAGCTGCTTGTAATGAGATGTGTTTAATACGAGTAATTGGTTTTGACGATGGTTAATTGTTGCGAACTTAGCACGAAAACATGATAGATAACGATTATAGAGAACTTTGATATACTGTCCTTAGTGTAGTAATGTGAAACACGTATGGTATGTTAGTATGATAACATGATATATGACAGTTAATTGAGAATATTTATGTGTTGGCCTTAGTAAAAGACATTGAACATGTGTAGTGTGTCGACGTTAAAACACTCACTAATAAGGCGGTTAACATGAGAGAAACTGTGAAGCTAACCCCCGGGTCACAAACTCTAGAACTACTACTATTATTGGATTTAGCAGTGGAATGACATGTTGACTAGTATGATTTAGTAACATATATGTTATGCATGTGTGATGTGTATGTATGTATGTATGGCCCGTGGTGGTCAAGTTGAAATCGTAAATGCTTTTGTTGTAATTTGACTTAAACGTGTTGATAAATGGTTAGGATACAACGTGATAGATATGTTGATATGCACCCTAAGAGAGTATCGAGGTTGTAAACATCCTAACTCATATGTATTATAAACGAATGATTTTCCAACACTAATAATGTTAATCGTAATCGGTGAACAATAGGGATATGTTGCTTAATGGTATGTGAACTTAAAAACGTATGAGGCCTAGTTAAACTTGATTGCATGCGGGTTATGGGATAACTGGTAATGCACGTGTAAAAGGTATTAGTAGACGGGCGATTGTAGGAATGAAGTCAACAAGTTAGTTTTATTGTATGATGTATTGACATGATTACATGAATTAAAGATAACCAATGGTAATGAACTTAACATGATAAAATAATAAGTAACAATTTCATAGGATTCTAACACTCTTACCTTAGTGTAATAACATGAAATGAGTATGTTATATGGTATGAGAGCATTAACTACTTGTGTGACTAATATGTGAGCATTGTGAGGCTAACTTTCGGGTCAACGCGTTACTTACTTTGTAGAAAATGGTGAGACCAAGAAGGAATGCGACTAGCCATAGCGATGAGCCGGATTTAGCAACCGTGATTGCCCAAGCCGTGGTAAACGCCATACCTACTATCGTAGCCCAAGTCACGGCAAGCCTTCAAAGAAGCAGTGAAACGCGTGAAGCTAGAGTAATTATGGACGATGAGAAGGTGTCGAGTAGAGTCTCATCAAAAAGGAAAGAAATCGGAGAATCTAGTGAGGCGAGGAGGACGGGCAGGGTTGACCCCAACGGTCATAATAAGTCGATATAAAAGGAACATAAAATTAAGATGGTCAAAGTCGAGGTATAAAGACCCCATAAGATATTGATGATGAGAAACTAGACATGAAAACCGAGGTACCTGGAAGTAATGAGATATCAATGAATTGTGACATGTCCAGGTGTGGAATCGAAAACAAATTAAAACGACGTCAACATTGATTGAATATTATAGCGTTAAGAGTATGTATAATTGTGAGGATCTTGAAAAAGCATGCATGCACGTAAGTGATAAGATACGGATGATTGGCCAATGATGAAAAGACGCTAGTATTTTGGGACATGAAGTCCAAGCACTTGAAAGTGCATAAATTTACAAACCTCATCAAAGTCCTTCTCAACACATAACCTACAAAAGGAAAGACAAATCGATATATTTACAAACCCTTACATAGAAGCAGCTTCGAGCAATTATTATACAAGATCGAGTTTTGAAGATTAGAAGATGTTTGACTGAATTCAGAGAGAGCATTATACATGTTGCAATCTTTTTCCATTAACTAAGTTTTATCCCACTGAGTTTTCTTAGTAAGGTTTTTAATGAGGCAACAAAACAACTATTGTATAATGTGTAGTAATATATATTTGAGGGGGAGTGTTATATGTACAAATATATATCATGTAGTGACTATTTTGCCCCTGACTTATTCCCCAAGTTTATGTACATTATATAAAGGGTTATAACCTTAATCTCATTGAATGAATAAGATAATCCCTTGTCTCTATTCTCTTCTTTACAACATTTTTATAGTTACTTTTATATATATCTTTTTATAGTTATTTTTGTATATACTTTTTATACTTCATTTTTAATATACATTTTATACAAATTTTTTTATTTACTTTTATACTTGTTTTTTTTTATTTATTTTTATAATACATTTTTAAAATTTCTTTTGTAAATGTTTATATTACTTTTATACTTCTTTTTTTATACATATTTTTGAAGTTTTATTGAAAGTTGTTTTTTATACTTTTTTTAAAAAAATGTTTTATTAAAACTTTTTCTTATACTTATATACTCTACTTTTATAACTTTTTTTTATATTTATTTATTTTTTTTTTTTTAAACTTTTTTATAATTACTTTTATGTATACTTATATTTGTATATACTTTTTCTTTTTTTTTCTACATTTTTACAATCTATTTATCTAGTATTTATACTTTTTATACTTATTTTCATCTATATTTTTCTACACTAACATATGGGCATTATTAAGAATATGGGGACTAATATATCAACACTAATACTAACTTTACTAACAAAATTAGCATACCAACACTAACTAATCTATTAAAAATCAATACCAATACTAACATATCAATATTATCTCATATCAACACAATACAAATCACTAATATATCAACACTAATACTAACAATACTAACAAACCTATATATATATATACAAAAATTAGCATATCAAGACTAATAAACTATTAAAAATCAATACCAATACTAACATCTCAATATTATCAATTAACAAAACTATAAAACGGATAATGGACCGAATCTACTTACCAAAAAACGGGATGGACGGAATCGAAACGCCGGTTGCGAAGGAGTGGTGGCCTGAAAAATCGCGGCTGAAAGTCACTGATGATGGGGATGGTGGTAACAAAGTCGCTGCGGAAAGTTGGCCGAAATAATTGGAGAAAAGAGGGTGAATTTTTTATTTTTAGGTTTGAAGAGGAGAGTGTTTTTTGTTGTTTTGTTTACGGCAGAAAGAAAAAAAAGAAGAAAAGGATAGGGGATGGGATATAAAGAAAGAAAGGGATGGGATGAGAAAGAAACGGATTGTCAATTTTAAATCACGAAAATCGAGGAGACTTTCCCCGGCAACGTCGCCGCGGAAAGTTTGGTCAAAAGTCAGCGGTAATTAATGCTTGTGGTTAGTGGAATGATGACGTGTCCAGACTTTCCGCAACGACATCGCCGGGGAAAGTCCCTGGTCGAATTACCCAAAATTCCTTGGTCGGGTTACGCGTGGCGTATATTAATCTAATTACTAGAGTAAAGCTCGTGTGATACATGATATAATAATTGTATTTTGTTGTCATGTTGCAGAGTAGCTATAATCAGATGTTGCAGAGTAGCTATAATCAAAAAGAAGTTGTTGCAAAAATGAAAAATGATAAATAGACTTAAAGATATGCCTAAAAATCAACTATGTGTATTTCACTTATTTTCTTTCTTAATCTTATCCATTAAATTTTTCAAGTGTCACCATCTTATTATTAGGTTGATTTTTAGGCATACCAATTAAATTAATTTATCATTATCTTGCAAATATTGGTAAGCATACTTTCGTTAAGTTCCAAAAAAATATTTTTTTATGTTTATTGTATAGACTTATTCCTATCATGATGTGGATATTTTTGTAATGGCATTTCAATTTCCAATTAAAGTGTCACTGTAAAAGGTCAGATGTAAAATGCCACCAAGATTATTGATTTTTTAATATTGGGTTTGAAAGTCATCATTTGATTACTGCGATTTTAGGGGTCATCAATTTAGTTAATAGTGTTAGGTTGGGTATCTTGAAATTTGCCTGATATTATTCCATATCCTACCAAGATGATTTATCGTAATCCACTTTCCTTCATTAACCCATTTGACTCATCAATTGCATTATGCTTCGGTATTGTAACCTTGAAAATCCTAAACTAAGTTTTTGTAAGAATTTGCCTGACAGTGAGAATGATCTTGCAGCTACCATGTTCGTAAGTAGCACAAATTAAGGATCAGTTCAAACATAATAATCAAATGAAATGAAAGAAAAGGAAGGAAAAGGGAAGATGTTTTTCGATTTCATCGCGTTAGAAAAAAACATATATTATAAAATTTTATTTTATGTGTATATGTGTTATGGTTTGCTCTGTGTCTTGTGGGACTGGAACAAAATATGGGAGAAGACCGATAACATACAAGCATCTTGAGAAAAAGGTGAAACTAACTCTATTATCAAAACGTTTTTACTATTGATTGGTAAAAAAGAATAAGGATCTTAAATTGAAAATACACGAAGTGCAAGGACCTCAACTAAACATCCCAATTTTAACCCAACTAACTACTCGTACTATTTATCCATTCATTCGCAAACAGCCGCTACGTTTTTGTTAAACATACATCACATATATCTATATCTATCTGTATATCTATATCCACAAACCCTAATTCAAAAGAAAAAAAACCCTAAAATAATAATAAATAATGTCTCACTTTGGAAGAGCAGGTCCTCCAGATATCAGAGATACATATTCTCTTCTTGTTCTCAATATCACTTTCCGTATGTTTATTTAATGAATTTCTTATTTTTTTATCTAATTTCAAAAGAAAAAAAAACCCCTAATTTTTTATTTTATTTTGGATGTGTATTTCAAGGTACAACTGCTGATGATTTGTTTCCACTTTTTGATAAGTATGGAAAAGTTGTTGATGTTTTCATTCCTAGAGATCGAAGGTATTTTTTATTATTATTTTTTAAGATTAATTTTATAAAAATTATATTATTCTACTCACAAATTTTTTTATTTATTTTGGAAGAAACGATTTTTTTTTTCTTCTGAAAAATGTAATCTTTTCTGCAAAAATAGTATCGTTGATATCTAATTAAAAAAATATTCATTCTTTTAGCAAAAAGATTTGAATTCAATGAAAAATATTTGATGTATGAAATAAATATGATTTTTTTCCGATAAAGATTTGATTTTGTTAAAAAAGATTTGATTTTTGAAAATTATAATATATTTTTTTTGGATAAAGTTTTGATTTATTTGGAATTGTAGATTTTAATAGGACTGGGGATTCAAGGGGTTTTGCATTTGTGAGATATAAGTATGCAGATGAGGCACAAAAGGCGGTCGAAAAACTTGATGGTAAATGCTTTTGAATTTTTATTTTATTTTTAAACTTATTGTCATTTTTTTGAAGTTCAGGGGTTTGGTGTTTGAATTATAATGTCTATCTTTTTATGTTAATGTGATTGGTTTAGGGAGAGTTGTTGATGGGAGAAAGATAGCGCTACAGTTTGCGAAATACGGGCCGGATGCTGAACGAATGTGAGTCATTATTTACTTTTGATATGTTTTTATGTATAAATATATTATGTACTAAGTTATGAATTCAGAAAAAAAAGGTTTTTTTGGTGTTCCCTTATTTTTTTTTTTTTTTTTTTTTTTTTTTTTTTTTTTTTTTTTTTTTTTTTTTTTTTTTTTTTTTTTTTTTTTTTTTTTTTTTTTTTTTTTTTTTTTTTTTTTTTTTTTTTTTTTTTTTTTTTTTTTTTTTTTTTTTTTTTTTTTTTTTTTTTTTTTTTTTTTTTTTTTTTTTTTTTTTTTTTTTTTTTTTTTTTTTTTTTTTTTTTTTTTTTTTTTTTTTTTTTTTTTTTTTTTTTTTTTTTTTTTTTTTTTTTTTTTTTTTTTTTTTTTTTTTTTTTTTTTTTTTTTTTTTTTTTTTTTTTTTTTTTTTTTTTTTTTTTTTTTTTTTTTTTTTTTTTTTTTTTTTTTTTTTTTTTTTTTTTTTTTTTTTTTTTTTTTTTTTTTTTTTTTTTTTTTTTTTTTTTTTTTTTTTTTTTTTTTTTTTTTTTTTTTTTTTTTTTTTTTTTTTTTTTTTTTTTTTTTTTTTTTTTTTTTTTTTTTTTTTTTTTTTTTTTTTTTTTTTTTTTTTTTTTTTTTTTTTTTTTTTTTTTTTTTTTTTTTTTTTTTTTTTTTTTTTTTTTTTTTTTTTTTTTTTTTTTTTTTTTTTTTTTTTTTTTTTTTTTTTTTTTTTTTTTTTTTTTTTTTTTTTTTTTTTTTTTTTTTTTTTTTTTTTTTTTTTTTTTTTTTTTTTTTTTTTTTTTTTTTTTTTTTTTTTTTTTTTTTTTTTTTTTTTTTTTTTTTTTTTTTTTTTTTTTTTTTTTTTTTTTTTTTTTTTTTTTTTTTTTTTTTTTTTTTTTTTTTTTTTTTTTTTTTTTTTTTTTTTTTTTTTTTTTTTTTTTTTTTTTTTTTTTTTTTTTTTTTTTTTTTTTTTTTTTTTTTTTTTTTTTTTTTTTTTTTTTTTTTTTTTTTTTTTTTTTTTTTTTTTTTTTTTTTTTTTTTTTTTTTTTTTTTTTTTTTTTTTTTTTTTTTTTTTTTTTTTTTTTTTTTTTTTTTTTTTTTTTTTTTTCGATTTTTCCAATCGATCAATTTGTCCTATAAGATTGACATCAAAGACTTGCATTTTCCAAGTCTTCCCTGGCTTTGATTACAAAAAAAGGAAGCCAATTCCGCTAATTGATCATAAGGAGGATAATAAAGAAGGTTAACGAATAACACAACCAAATTTGTTCTCATATATATTTAGATTAAGGACATGTGTTAACACATGAACACTTTAATTAAAATAATCATTGTGTAAACATGTTTCATATTTAGTTAATAATGTATAGTTAACAATTTTTAATTTTTTTTATGAACCAGTTTCCATACTTTACTAGTGTATGTTTTAGTTCTTTAGTAGTTGTTTTTATATTTTTCTATATTCTACTATATAGACGATCTCAATATAATTATGAATGATATGGTTTTAAGTTTTTTGTTTTCAATTTATGAACAATTTGTGTTGAACTTTTTTGTTGAATGCGTTATGGGTTATTAAAAAAATATTTAGTAATTTGAAAGGCATTTGGCTTGTTTTTTACTGAAGTGCGCTTTTTTTTTCCGGGCCTGAGCCTTTTGTTGCCTCTCGCCTCCTCGTGGGGCTCTGTATTTCTTTTTTTTTTTTGCTGCTGTATTCTTACCATATAGTTAATGTAGTTCCAGGCATAGGGATGATTATAAGGACAGGGATTATAGGCGGAGGAACCGCAGTAGAAGCAGGGATCGATCTGAACATGAGAGATCTAGAGGAAGAGATAGGGATCGTTACCGCAGTAGGAGTCGCAGCAGAAGCCCTGATTATCGCAGAGAACGCAGGAGATCCAGATACGATGATGATAAGGATAGGAGCCGGTCTCCTGTCAGGTAAACAAATTTCACTTATCTTACTCTGTTGCATTCACTCTTTTGTTTTATTTCAAGGATCTGTTACATACTTGTTTCGAACTTTCAATTTTATAGGAGCGTTTCTCCTTCTGCTCAGCGCAGTGCTAGCCCACGTAAGAGTCTTTCTCCACGCAGATCACCTTCAAGGAGCAGAAGTCCCGTTGCATCTGTTGAAAAAGATCGCTCAGCCACCCCTAAAAGTGTTTCACCTCCTGCCAAAGCTGATTCTCGAAGCCCATCACCCCAACGTTCTGATGCAGATGTGAGTATAACACTTAGTTATGGGGAAATGTTCAGTTGGGTCTGACTTATGGAGATACTGATTTTCTAACTTTTTTTTTCAGGAATGAGAAGCGAACTACACTGTTGGAGATTGCATGTAATGGCATGCATTGATAAGCAATGTGCTGTTTTGTGATGAGTCAGATGAATTTTTGAACTACTCATGCATATTTTTAAGGTTAACTTTTTCTGTGTTGTACTCAAGATTATGCTCTTTTATGTTTTGGTGATACTCTTGCACTCTGAACTTCTTCCGTGGTTTCTGTCAAGTTATCTTTTTGGATAGTTATGGTATTTATGTTTCTTAGTCATAATTTTATGCTTGCATACTGAAGTTTCTTGTCATGTACTATAGAGTTTATGTTGCTGTATGCTGTTGGTGATAAATGCTGTAGCAGCCGTTATGCTGTTTCGTGTGCTGTTGCCTGTTGGTTGATGTCTTTTCTTGGTGGTTGAACAGTATATTACAGTTATGATGATGATATTCTGGGTGGTAAGAGTTCAACACCTTAATGTTGAAGTCAAAGTTAGGATTTTCACTCTTGGCCTGATCATATTTTTTACTCTTCTAATTTTTTGTTTTTGGGGGGCATAAAAGAGGTTGTAGTAGCTGGACGACTTAGAAAGGTGGTTGAAGTTGATATTGCCTTAGCTGTATCTGACACATCTATCTTCAGCACTCGGTTTTCTTTATTTGTAAGCTGCAATGCTGTGAATGTTGTTAGAGTAACCTCAGAAATCATGACAACATTGTAGCTGTTCTTTTATCCGAAATCGTGAAAAGTGGGTATGACTTGGGAGCTGGTTTTTAACATCTCTCTGGTTTGAGACCCAGGTGCTATTAGTTCATAAATTATTGTTGGCTAGTTTTTAGGATTATTGGTTAAACTCTATCAGGTTTTAAAAGTAATTAGCTCATGTTCTAACCTGATAATGATGGTACAGTACATGAGAAGTGTCGTTGCTTTAGTGGTCTGGTGATAGCATGTAGACGGTCTCTTGGAATATTGGTTGTTGCTGCACTTGTTTCTGATAGGGCTTAATGATTGTACGCACGTACAGGGTTTTGTTTGGATGATTGATGATTGATTTGGTAGCTGTGTTGCTCGAGTTAGAAGCCTTGGTAGATCTGACGGATTTTATAATAAAATTTCACAAATCGGAGTTAAGTTATTTCCCTTTTGAAGTTATCTTTGTACAGATTATTAAACATTTTTTAAAGACTACAAGATCTATTGTATTATGAAAATTGCATTTTAGAAACCCAAAACACTATTCTCATTTCAGTAGCTTCTATGCAAATGAATTTTTGAGCCTAGTTTTGACTTTTTGATTTTCACATTTTTACTAGCTCAAGTACTTACCTATATGTTTTCAACTATTGTTGGAGTTAATTGATGTACTCTTTATCTGTGGCAAACAAGAATGAGCTTGACAAATTGAGCTATGCTGATTTTAAAGAACACCATTCTTTTTAAAAATTTGTTGTAGATGTTCAATACGGGTGTCTTTTGGTGTTATTAAATCATATTCGATTGTTTTATTGCGTTTATAAGCGTAGGTTTTTTCGCTTGCTAAAATAGTATGACGTGAATCACGTGATTGATATTTAGTTGAAAGTACTGGCGTATTTATTGACGGGACTAAACAGTGAAATGAGGCAAGCTATGATAATGGCCCAGGAATCCTTTTGTCACCCCACTCTTGGATTTTCACTGGTGGTCATGGTATTTTTGGATCGCCTATGCTTGCAAGAGGCATTCAGTTTGGTCAGTGTAACATAATTTTCCTTATAAACCCACCCGAACATAACGTAAAAACAACTATCAGTGTAAGGATGATAACTCTTGATTCAAATTTGTCATTTTGTCTTGTTGAGCTTTCCTGTTCTTAATATCGGCAAAATGATTTCTCTAATAAGCAACATGACATAGCATGAATAATTTCCATTAATTGAACGTATTAGTATAAAGTATAATGAATATCTATCTTACTTGACAAATACAATCATTTTTTTAGAACCATCTTTGTTGCACAAGTGATCATAATTCTTATGTCAAAAGTAGAGGATAATGATAATAGGAAATCATCATTGGGCTTGGATGAGGATCCAAGGCTAACGAGAGTAAGGTGGGACAGCTTGTCCATAAGACGTCGCTGGTGGCGTTAGTGTGATAGATCTTCCATAAGAATTCGTTCGTGGCATTGATGTGACAACTGCTTAGAGAGGAGTTGATGCTAGGGGTGTTGAAGATCCTACATAAGAAGTCGTTGGTGGCAGTGGTCTATTAGAATTTTTGGTTTGGAATGCATATTGGGAGTCTATCAAAGATTCAAAGCTATCCCCATGTCTAGTCTACAAGTCTGAAGTCTCTCACGAGATTGTTTCTTTCTCTTTTTTCTGGATTAACTCTCGTAGTAGAAAAGATAGTTCAGTTTGGTCTATATGGAATGCTAAAAAAGTTCAATTTATCAAAACTCTGATATATAACATGATGTAATTTGGGATTCGTCAAAAGTCCCTGTATTAATAAAAACTTGCTATTAAAAAAAAGTAGATTGAAATTAATGGGAATTGTCGGAGGGCTTGAGCCTAGGGCCGGGGCTCAAGAACATGGAACGAATAGTCTTTAGGTATTACGTATTAAGCCTATAAATAACTAACTTACACTACCGATGTAGCAAAAAATTAATAACGTAGCAGAAAGTCTTCAATTAATACCACTGCCAACATAGTTTTGTGCATCAAGTCTGAGTTCTATTATTCCAGGTATGTTTTTTTTTTTTAATATTGTAACGACCCAAAGATTAGTTGCTTTTGTTATATTTTTACACAAAAAATATTATGAAATCGTAAGGATTTGACAAGCTTCCAATCAGGATTTTAGGGGCCGAATCTTTCTTATTGCCTCGGGCCTCAAACATTTTTGACATTCTAGGAGACGGCACTTTCTATATTGTTAAGGCCACTCCTTATACTACCCACTTCTTTCCCACTTCTTCCCACTATTCATCAGCTTTCTCTCTCCTAGAACACCCCCTTCCTTATACTACCCACTTCTTCCACTATTCATCCATTATTTTATTATTTCATTTTTCTTTTTCACAAAATTAAACAAACACATTTTATTATTATTAAAACACATTACATTACTTAAAAAAAAATACAACACATAATTAAAGAAGACATTACACGATTAAAACACGAAATACATAATAATGATACGATTACTCGTCATCATCTTTTATTGACATTTTTCCTAAGCCACGGTAAGCGCTTTCGTCGAGCCACCACTTGTCCTGTTGCGGGCATTTGACTTCCCACATAGTTTTGTCTTCCCCGCAATTGTCGTGGTACGATTCGGCCCAAGTGCATTGGTCACCCAACGTGTGACCGGCCTTAAAAACATCATCGACCACCCTCTTTACCTTCTTGATCTCATCCTGCAGAAACAAAGAATATGTCTCTTCGTGCTTCGAGACCTTGCGGCCTGGTGCTTGTATTGCCTCAACCTCTTGCTCGCATTGTCGTCTTTTCTTGCGTAGGTAACCCATGACCCCAGAGAGTTCAGTTTGATGGAGGGTGTCCTCTTTGATATCCGCCATGATTCGTGTTTTCATCTCATCTTCGGTCAGACAAGGTCGGTGAACATTCTTTTTTGATGATGAGGACGCCATTTGGTTAGAAAGAGTGAGTTTGTAGAAGAATGAAAATTGAAATGGTGATGAAACTGAATTGTGCTATGGGTTGGTATTTATAGAGTGATAATCTAGCTAGCCGTTCAGGGACTGGAAGTGTAAATGTTTTTGAATTTTTGGCCGTTTGAGGGGCTGAAAGTGTAAATATTTTGAATTCAAAGGTTGGAGGGACTAATTGTGTAAATATTTTGAATTTTGAACGTTGGAGGAGCGTCTTTTAGCTGACCTATAAATACTGGAATTTTATCAAATATTTCTGATCAAAACTCAAACTTGTATACATCTGAAATGGCTTCTTCATCAAATGTCCCTAACCGAAAACCCCCAATGCTGTCGATCAAGTGGAGAACAGTATCATGGCTGATATCCTCGACCACCAAATGTTTAAAGAGGAACTTGTTGCAGTTATGCGAAAACTAAGTGTGAAGAAGCAATGGTGTTGAGAACAAATCAGTTATATACAAACCGGGTATTATACTGAACTTGAGTGTCAATACTTTACTTATTTGCAGGGGAAGATCGACAAGATTCATTGCTTGTGCGGTTATGACCTTGGACCATTTGATCATAACTGCCAAAGCAGTTTATGAGATGAAGAAATAAGTTTGTATTTTAATAATGTCTTCTACGAACTATTATGTTGTATGTTTCTCTTTATTAAATTATGAATAAACTTCTGTTGTTAATAAATTATCAAGTAGGCATATTTTATTAAAATACTTAAAGACATTACAATACTAAAAGACAATACATAATTCAAACGACTAAAACACACTTAATAAAAATACTAAAACACACTTAATTAAACTACTAAAAACCACTTCATAATTCAGAACAATTAAAAAGGAACCATGATAAGCTCCCTGAAGCAGTGCTCGTATCTGAAGCCCCTCCCATGCTTCTCCCGGTAAAACTGATGCGCCGTTGCATAATATTGCTCATCAGAGTCGGGCCTCTCCTGTACATTCAAGTGCGAGCAAATTACCTCAAACTGCTTACATTCTTTCCGAATTATGGTCCAGTGACCTACTAGTTGATCTTTGCTTCGTGGTCGTTCAGTGATGTCCCTGTTGAACATTTCAGTAACGTCGTTCCAAAAGGATTCGCCGGATTATTCATTTCACACCTACCGGTAACAGGGTCCGGTCGCCTCAACATCCAACACCTCGACAAACAAAGATCTTCTGTTTGAGTCCACCCTCGTAGAGACATTGTTAATGGAATGGTTTATGGGAAATGGTTTATGGAATAGTTTGAGTAAGATAAAAATGAGTTGAAAGAAGTTGTGATTTGAAATGGTAGTGTTAAGTTGGGAATAAATAGGGGTTTGAAAAAATAAAAAAACAAAAAAAAAAAAAAACTAGCCGTTTTTTTTGAATTGGGATTAAAAAATCTTTTTTTTTAAACTTTGCAACGGAAACAACACAATCGGGCCCCACTTTCTTCTCCTTTGCCGCGTCTAAACTTGGAAGAAAGGTGACCGACGCCGCCTAGACGCCGCCGCTGCTTATAGCGTCCTCCACCCCGCCGGCGTCGGACGCCGGGTGGACGGACGTATAAGGACCGACCTAAGTAACTTTTATCTATTTATGTAATTGAAATAAGTATTGATCGTCAATTTTGGCCAGAAATCAAGTGTATATTCTGTTGAATGTTTTATATTATAAGAAAGGTAAAAGTAATGAAGTGATAACTTTAGTATACAAGTTTAATTTATATTTACTAACATGGTACCTGCGTAATGCGACGGTGGCGGCGGCGACGATGGGTGGTGATGGCGGTGTCGAGTGGTGTAGGTTGATGTAAATGTAACTGATGTAAAAGTGGTAGTGGAAATATTTTAGAAGATAAGAGCTTAGAGTGTAAATTAGTATGATAAGGGTTTAAGATGTAAATTAGTTCATTAAGGGCAAATTGGATAATTTCTAATAACTCTTTCCATAGGAGGGAGGTTCATTAAGTGCAATTGGGTCATTTCCAAACTAACTTTCTTGTAACATATTTCAAAAAGAGGAGGGCTAAATTTTTATAAGGAGTAGAATAGAAATTAGAGATATATATATATATATATACTTTTACGTTGGTGAACAATATTCATGGGACAAGAATGAACGATATAATCATCGAGGCTACACTCATAATGATTTGAACCTGGGAGAACTGGAGTAACATGCTCCGCTCGCTTAATGCTTCCAGTAAGAAACCAACCTTATAATCTTTAACAAAATTGTTCTTATTATTTATTTAATCTGCTTGCTAACGGAAATATATCAATCGGTTCTCCTATCGTTGTGATTGTAGGAACACCGTTCACAAAATAAAATGTTTATTCGAATTACAATATAAAGTTACAAGGAGATTTGAAACAAGAAAAAGAAATACAATGATAGAAAATAAAATTAAAGTAAAGGAAAGAAGGTGATGGCTGAGGATTTCTGTTCAACAGAGCTCCCTTAAAACAAAACAGATTTTGGGCCACCCAAGTGAACCCGTATGTCTCCCATGGTACAACAGCTTAAGCAGTATGTACTACCGGAGTTAAGCAAGCACCCAGAACTATACCTTCAACAAAATAACATAAGGCAGAGAATGCTGGAAAAGGTTCTGGATGATTAGCCAGAGTGTTGTGTGTGTTTTTGAGTTAGTTGTGGTGATGGAATTTGATTTCAAGTTCCTCCTTTATATAGAAGATGGAAACGTAATCTAAGAATATATTCCAAAGGAATAATATCTATCCTAAGGAATAAAATCTTAAGAATATATTCCAAAGGAATAAAATCTATCCAATGTAATAAAATCTTAGAGAATATATTTCAAAAGAATAATATCTATCCAATGTAATAAAATCTTAATGAATATATTCCAAAGAGTTATCGACATAAATCGTCCCTGTGGTTTACTCAAAAAATCACGTTTCATCCCTGTGGTTCAATAACGTCATTGGCGGTCCTTTATAGGTGGATAAGGTTCATGTTTCGTCCTTTGAGTTGACGACCGTCATCTCTTCTCCGTTAACACCCCACGTGCTTCCACGTGACGGGTATTTTGGTACTTTCCAAGGCATAAAGGACCAAACATGACTTTTTTTGGCTATAACCTTTGACCATCAAATTTCCCAACGAGCATCTCTGACGATCAAATTTTCCGGCGAAACCATTGCTAACAACAAACCATTTTTTCATCAATTGATTGTTTGATCGACCTATATATACATCAAAACAAGTCTTTCAATTAAATTATAATTAGAGTTACAATTAAATTACAAGAGGCCTCCGTGTATGTCTGAACAAATGCAAATTCTATAACAATCCAACACTCAAATGCATAACCTCTCCTTTACAGCACCTCCACCAGTAATTGATTTCCATATAAGCTTTATATACAAACGAATTACATACCTTATCATCTTTATCTAGACGAATCGTATACCTTTGCAAGTGACTAATCTTCAACACCCACTTCAAGAATCATCAAAACAAACCTTTATACCCAAATAACAATACCCGCAAATTATATCTTGAAGACTTTTGATATCGATGTGTGTTTTGAGGAGAAATGGAAAAAGAAAGAGAAGGTTGTTAGATGGCAAAGCTCCTGCCATATATCTGTTCAATCTCGATATATATTCCCGGATCTAAACAAAACCCACAAAATAGGTCATGACGAGTTTGCCACCGAGACCGCTCATCAGAAAAGCCGATGATGAAGAAGACGATAATGAAGATTTTGAGCCGGAACCCCTTTCACTAACCACCCCATCCTTTCTCTGTCACCATCTCCGGCCATCCACCACCACTAGTATCATAAAAGTGAAACCGGTATAGATATAGATAGAGAGACAGAGATAGGCATAGATAGATTAAATAGATATAGATAGAGAGATAGATTAAATAGGTTACAAATTTAATAGATTTTGTGGTTGGATTTTTTGGTATGAAATAGATACCACTATGGCACCATCACCTGCCGTTCTCTCATTATATAGATAAAATAGATATATGTATGTATCAGTGTATAGGTTTGGATAAGAATACAGATTTTGACAAGTTGGGTCCTTGAAATTTCCAGGGAAAAAAAGTCATGTTTGGTCCTTTATGCCTTGGAAAGTACCAAAATACCCATCACGTGGGAAGCACGTGGGGATGTTAACGGAGAAAAGATGACGATCGTCAACTCAAAGGACGAAACATGAACCTTATCCACCTATAAAGGGCCGTCAATGACGTTATTGAACCACAGGGATGAAACGTGATTATTTGAGTAAACCACAGGGACGATTTATGTCGATAACTCTATTCCAAAAGAATAATATATATCCAAAAGAAGAAAATCTATCTAAAAGAATAAAATCATAAACAATATAATCCAAAGGAATAAAATCCAAACCTAATCTTATCTAATATATTGGATGTGATGTTCTCAAGATTTTGTTATCCAAATGAGATTACGGCTTATTAATCCACCAATGTGGGATTCCCACATCTCATTAATTAACTCACAACACCACTTTGAGCATCCATATCTCATTCATCTTATCTCCGTTTTGGAAACTGTTTAGTTCGTTGGAATCCTCTAATATAGACGAACACAACCGACCTAATTAATAAATATGCTAGCAACAAATGCTATTTATTGTTTGCGTCCAAAGTAGGTGAAAAGTCACATTTTCACAACTAATTTTCCAACAGTGATGTCCTGGCCCGTCGCCCACTTGGTCCGGTACCATGACCGACCTTGTCGATGGTGAGCTGATAATGAAATTTCATACTGTCCAACATTATTTTCGATTTTGATGGACTTTTATCAATGAACTAACATCCTTTCATCACCAAAAAATAGCCTCATTTTGTGCTTTAACAAACCGATCCGTTTACAAGCAATATTGTTTTCTTCTTTATTCGATATATATATATATACAAATATATATATATCTCTGCTTAATAATTGTAATAATAATCTATGTTTATTCTTCACTTCACAATAATTATCAATCTATAATTTTTACAAAATGTATCATAAGGGAATATAGATAATGGTTGGTTATCTGTTTTTAAGTATATATATGTTATTATTGACGTTGTTCACTATGTTAGGATTTATGAACATAAACATATAACAAATCACGAGTACGCAGCGGATAAGAACGTATATGTAATCACATTAATTAACAAAGTAAAATCGGATGTGTACCTTTTAGCGTAAGCTTCCAATAAAATTAATAATAATGATATTATTATTAATTAGGGTTTAAAGTAAAACCCCTCTACGATCGCACACTTGACACCCCTATGATGTATGCTAGTACCCGATCACGAACTCACAAACCCGTTGTATATCTCCCTTATTTCGAAAACCCCATGAATCGAAAACCAATTGTTGTCGACTAACAAACCAAAACCCATAATTATATATATGATCCATATGAATTTCGAATGTCACAAAACCGAAAACCCTTAAAGGGTTTCGGCCGAATAGAAGAGAGAAAAGAAAGAGAGGATTTTTAGGTTTTATAAATCTAATTGTCTTGCTAAAACCCTTAACCTTTAAGCCCTATTAATAGGGTAAATAGTTAGGGTTTTAAACTTGGTGGACAAGTTTAATCAAGGCTTTCCTAAGCAAAAAAAAAAAAAAAAAAAAAAAAAAAAAAAAAAAAAAAAAAAAAAAAAAAAAAAAAAAAAAAAAAAAAAAAAAAAAAAAAAAAAAAAAAAAAAAAAAAAAAAAAAAAAAAAAAAAAAAAAAAAAAAAAAAAAAAAAAAAAAAAAAAAAAAAAAAAAAAAAAAAAAAAAAAAAAAAAAAAAAAAAAAAAAAAAAAAAAAAAAAAAAAAAAAAAAAAAAAAAAAAAAAAAAAAAAAAAAAAAAAAAAAAAAAAAAAAAAAAAAAAAAAAAAAAAAAAAAAAAAAAAAAAAAAAAAAAAAAAAAAAAAAAAAAAAAAAAAAAAAAAAAAAAAAAAAAAAAAAAAAAAAAAAAAAAAAAAAAAAAAAAAAAAAAAAAAAAAAAAAAAAAAAAAAAAAAAAAAAAAAAAAAAAAAAAAAAAAAAAAAAAAAAAAAAAAAAAAAAAAAAAAAAAAAAAAAAAAAAAAAAAAAAAAAAAAAAAAAAAAAAAAAAAAAAAAAAAAAAAAAAAAAAAAAAAAAAAAAAAAAAAAAAAAAAAAAAAAAAAAAAAAAAAAAAAAAAAAAAAAAAAAAAAAAAAAAAAAAAAAAAAAAAAAAAAAAAAAAAAAAAAAAAAAAAAAAAAAAAAAAAAAAAAAAAAAAAAAAAAAAAAAAAAAAAAAAAAAAAAAAAAAAAAAAAAAAAAAAAAAAAAAAAAAAAAAAAAAAAAAAAAAAAAAAAAAAAAAAAAAAAAAAAAAAAAAAAAAAAAAAAAAAAAAAAAAAAAAAAAAAAAAAAAAAAAAAAAAAAAAAAAAAAAAAAAAAAAAAAAAAAAAAAAAAAAAAAAAAAAAAAAAAAAAAAAAAAAAAAAAAAAAAAAAAAAAAAAAAAAAAAAAAAAAAAAAAAAAAAAAAAAAAAAAAAAAAAAAAAAAAAAAAAAAAAAAAAAAAAAAAAAAAAAAAAAAAAAAAAAAAAAAAAAAAAAAAAAAAAAAAAAAAAAAAAAAAAAAAAAAAAAAAAAAAAAAAAAAAAAAAAAAAAAAAAAAAAAAAAAAAAAAAAAAAAAAAAAAAAAAAAAAAAAAAAAAAAAAAAAAAAAAAAAAAAAAAAAAAAAAAAAAAAAAAAAAAAAAAAAAAAAAAAAAAAAAAAAAAAAAAAAAAAAAAAAAAAAAAAAAAAAAAAAAAAAAAAAAAAAAAAAAAAAAAAAAAAAAAAAAAAAAAAAAAAAAAAAAAAAAAAAAAAAAAAAAAAAAAAAAAAAAAAAAAAAAAAAAAAAAAAAAAAAAAAAAAAAAAAAAAAAAAAAAAAAAAAAAAAAAAAAAAAAAAAAAAAAAAAAAAAAAAAAAAAAAAAAAAAAAAAAAAAAAAAAAAAAAAAAAAAAAAAAAAAAAAAAAAAAAAAAAAAAAAAAAAAAAAAAAAAAAAAAAAAAAAAAAAAAAAAAAAAAAAAAAAAAAAAAAAAAAAAAAAAAAAAAAAAAAAAAAAAAAAAAAAAAAAAAAAAAAAAAAAAAAAAAAAAAAAAAAAAAAAAAAAAAAAAAAAAAAAAAAAAAAAAAAAATTAAGATTACCAAATTAATCGAGACAACATCTGGAGTTCATTTGGGTATGGCCATACAAACATCTTAATTAATTAATGAGGGCGCCAAATGGTATCATTCTTCAGTTGCAAATTGAAGGAACAAATCCTATATTGACTACACGTGTTAGTCATGTCGTTTCACTACATTTCTGAAAATAGCCCTTTGTTACTACCTTATTCAGGATAGTTAGAACTATATCAAGAAAATGCAATCCACACATGCATAACCTGCTTGTATCTCAAGTCTAAGGATAAATAAAGCAACCATTTCACGAATTTCACTTAATGACGCCGATCCATAAAGTGATGATTCGTTTAAGTGGGGTAGTCCGATATGCATCTCTATGGATATCATGTGAGTTTGGTAGGACCATCTTCATATATTCCTAAGAATATTACCAATCGCTCAGATTTGTCTTAGTTTAACTATATTCCCATATAATTAATCGACAATAGACATTTAGAATATTTTAAAATATTCATGGATTAAACATGCAAATATATGACACAATCATTATTGAAATGAAATCACAAATACCAAGTATTAAATTCATTTATTGAAATGAAAACACAATACCAAGTATTAAATTCATTTATTGAAATAATAATTGTTTAACATCCCTTATCCAAATATCAATCACAGATTTACATGATATAACCAGCTAATTTAAGTCCTCTGCCCTTGGCATGCTTATTGAGCTTTCCTTTGACAATGCCTTTGTAAAAGGATCAGCTAAGTTATAATCTGTGTGAACTTTGAGTATCTTAATTTCTCCTAGTTCGATTTGTTCACGTGCAAAGTGATATCGTCTAGGATAATGTCTGGCACCTTTCTGAACTCCGGGTTCATTGGCAATAAAGATTGCACCAGTATTGTCTCAATACATATATAAAGGTGTGTTATTTGAGGGCATCACGTTAAAACCCAAAAATAATCTTTCTAATCCAGACAACTTTCATGGCGGCTTCTTGAGGCGGCAATATACTCAGACTCTGTCGCATACATAGCAACTGTGGTTTGCTTCTAACTCTTGCATTCCATCGTGCCTTCATTTAAAATGAAGACGTATCCCGACTGATATTTTGAATCATCTTTATCAGTCTGAAATCCAACATCACAGTATCTAGTCACTTTGAGTTCTGTATCAGGATTTCTTCCATACACCAGAAAATATTTAGTAGCACACATGTACTTAAGAATATTCTTCACAACAATCCAGTGATTCTCACTCGGATTCTATTGATATTGGCTGACGATATTTTGCATGAACGCAATGTCAGGTCTAGTGCATCTTACCGCATACATAATAGATCCCACAGCCGGAGCATAAGGAATTCTTTGCATACGCTTCACCTCCTTAGGTGTAGAGGCACCATTCTTGCTAGATAAATTAAGTCTTTCTTGCATCGGTACGAAACCACGCTTAGAATTCTTGAATCGCTTCAAGTTCTTATAAGTACTTTGACTTAATCCAAACAACCGTTTACTTCTATCTCTATAGATTTTGATTCCAAGAATGAATGCTACTTTACCCAAGTAACATTACTCCCACTAGGTTTGCGATATACACATGGCTCATCAGGATTTTGAGCTAAACCAAACTTTTTAATTTCCTCATCAAACCTTTTATTCCAACTACGTGATGCTTGCTTTAGTCCATAAATGGACCTTTGAAGCTTGCACACTTTGTTGGGATATTTTTGAAATAACAAAACCTTCTAGTATCATATAAACTTTCTCGTCTAGAGAACTATTCAAGAAAGCGGTTTTGACATCCATTTGCCATATCTCAAAGTCATAGTACGCTGCTATGGCTAAGATGATCCTAATAGCTCTAATGTCCGCAACGGGAGAAAAGGTCTCCTCATAGTCAACTCCATAAAGTTGAATATAGCCTTTCACTACAAGACGAGCTTTATAGGTGTGTATATTTCCATCCATGTCGGTATTCTTCTTGAAGATCCATTTACACCCAACGGTTCTACCATTTGGTGGAAGATCAACCAAGCTCCAAACTTGATTAACTTTCATGGATTTCATTTCCACATTCGCAGCTTCAAGCCATTTGTCAGATTCTGGATCTGATAATGCAACTTTGAAATTAGGAGGTTCATTTAAATATCCTAATACGTGTTCTTCAGACTCAATATTAAGATTAAGTCTTTCACGAGCACATATTGTCCTTGAGGACTTACGAATTGGAATCGCATCATCTTCAACTTGCAGTTCATGAGATTCATCTCTTTAAACATCCCCCCCCAGTTGATGATTGCTAGTATTTTCAGAAGTTGACACATCTTGTTCTTGAGTCTCATCAAGCTCAACAATCCTCCCACTGGTTTCTTGAGATATGAGATTCTTTTCAAAGAACTCAGCATATCGAGATACTTTAACAGTGTTGTCAGTAGGAAAGTAGAAGTAGTAACCCATCGTTTCCTTTGGGTATCCTACAAAGATGCACTTAACAGATTTAGGTTCAAGTTTGTCAGGCGTATCTCGTTTCACAAGTGCCTCACAACCCCAGACCTTTAAGTAAGACAAATTTGGGAACACTCCCATGCCACAATTCATGCGGTGTCTTGTCAACCTTCTTGGTTGGAACCATATTGAGAATGCATACAACAATCTCTAGACCATAATCCCAAAATGAAAATAGGAGAGTCTTAAGGTTCATCATTGATCTAACCATGTTCAACAAGGTTCGATTTCTTCTCTCAGATATATCATTATATAGGAGTAAGCTCTTGGATAAATCCACAAGCTTTTAGATAATCCTTAAACTCTAGGCTTAAGTATTCTCCACCTCGATCCGAAAGAAGAATCTTGAGGTTTTACCGAGTTGATTTTCTACTTCATTTTTAAACTCTTTGAATGTTTCGAAAACTTCATGTTTATGTTTAAGCAAGTAAACATAACCATAACGACTGAAATCATTCATAAAAATGATGAAGTAGCTTCCACCTTTATTGACACTTGTCTAAATGGGCCACATACATCGGTATGTATAAGTCCAAGTAGATCTTTAGCCCTTTCCATTTTATGCGGAAAAGGTTTTCTTGTCATCTTGCCGGAAACACAAGACACGCATTTGTCAAATGATTCATCATTTGATTGTAAGATCCCTTCACTTTGAAGCATTTCAATGAGTTTCTTGCCAATGATAATACCAAAGACACACATTCATCAAATGATTCATCATTTGATTGTAAGAACCCTTCACGTTGAAGTCTTTCAATGCGTTTCTTGACAAAATAAACAAGACGACAATGCCAAAGATAGGTAGAGTCCAAGTTAGACTCGACTCTTTTGCTATTGAATTATCTTTTGAATCACATCAACACTTATAATTCAATTGAGAAGATACTTGAAGAACTGGTTAAACCAGCTTGCTTCTTCTTTTATTCAACTCAGCCAGATACTTAGGACAATTCCTCTTCCAGTGTCTCACATAGTGATGACAAGCCTGGTCTTTAGCCGGATGCTCTTTTCTGCCATAGGGGTCTTTTAAGGTTTCGAGACTGAAGCACCTTGCTTTCCCTTACCAAAGTTCTTGCCCTTAGCTTTCGGTTGTTTTGCTTTCTGAACCTTTTCCCCTTTGATCATAAGAACTTGGGGTGTAGCAGATTTCTTTTGGAAGCTTTTTCATATACTCATAGTTTAGCCTTTCCAAGTGCTTAAAGTACCTCTTCATCTTGAGTATATGAGGACTCACCGGTGTTCCATACTCGTTTTTCAAGTCATGAAGTGTTTCAACAAGTTCAAACAATTCCACTTCAGCTTGTTATTCATAGATAGACTTGAGTTCTTTGATCATATCACACGGATTATGCAATCCGAATTGATTGTTGAAGCTCGGGAGTCATGCTACCGACATCAAACAAGCAACCTCATTATGTCTATCGAACTGAGTATTGTATTTAGCCTACTCTGCAGTCGTAGCATTGGCACCCGGAACAGCGGGCATCTGCGTTTCAAGGACATCAGATTTCTTCTCAGCTCTTAGAACGATTCTCAGCTGACAAAACCAGTCATTGAAGTTGGTTCCAGAAAGTATTTCCCTTTCTAGCATCGACCTGAAAGCCGATTGGTGTATGTTTTGTAAAGAATTTGTTACCATTTATAAAACAGATTCAAGTTCAATTATCGGTATTTTCGATAATAATCCTTAAGAAATATAATTTACCCATGTTAAATTCATTTAACAATTAATTTCATTAAGGCTAGGATCCAGTTGACATACCATCATTTCATCAGTTGATCTGCTAGAAATGACGTACTCAAAAGGTAAGTGACGAGCAATAATTGCATTACAAGTGCAATTCCTAGATTTATGGGACTTACAACAACACTTATTAGGGGTAGTAAGTGTTTTGTAAACATGTTTTGTCCCATCTTATGCCACGGGTCAAGGATCTCAGCTCTTAACTCGCTTTAAGTTGCCCAATTAAGAACATGTAAATAGTCTACCACCGGTCTTACGATGGAGTAGTAATTTACCTTGTAAGATACAATTCGCCTACGGTCTCACGTAGGAGCAAAAAGCACTTGCAAGTGTTCTTAGCAAAGTGGGTGGCAAAGACTTAACTTTAAATGAGTAATGCATTTGATGTGAATCAAAAGTTTATGTATGAAGACTCATGCAAATCTTCATAACATAATATTTAATAAAATCATTTTTATAGTCTTAGAAACACAAGAGAGCTCGGTAGCTCCATTCGAACGCACAAAGAAGCACAAGAGCAAAGGTTTGCGATTGACGCAATTAAAAACCCGCTATTTTAGGAGGCTAGCGCACTCCGACTTATACCTCTCTTAGAGTTTGTTCAAATGGGTGAGCCGGTGTATCTAATGGTTGTAAGACTCCAATTTTATTAAAAAATCTTATTTCGATAATTCTTAGTCAAGTTTATTCTTTTCTCTAAAACAATTTTGCATCACCATTTATACCACAATAAATATGCAAAATAATAAACTTACTAACTATTAACTAATTAATCATGCAACGAGTTAAGGTGGGCCACCTAAACATGGTCACTATGGTTCATGTATATGTCTAAGTTGGCTCCCCCTTCAAAGAAGAGGACCACATACATCAAGTTACCTTGATTGCGTAAGCCTTTAAACAAACAATTAGCAAGTAATTCACATAAACATGCTGACTGGAAAATTCCAGTAGCTTCACGACCTGTTTAGACCTGTTTCTGGTCAGAATAAGCTTCGACCAGAACGACAAAGTTGTATCCCTATGAGTTGGGCATCTATAGGCCAAAAATCAGCTTCTAACTCATTACGGTTTATCTTTTATGAATTTTTTAGTGAACTGTCGCAAAGCAGAAAAATCACACGAAAAATTCACATAGTCACACAATTATCTAATAATTAACCCTAATTATTGGATCATTATGCTTAGCTATTTATATCTAATCATAAAGAATTTTGCATGAATTCCTTATGATTTTTACTTCTATTTAACAACTTTAAATAAATAAGGTACATAACATGCAATTTATATCTAATAAACATGTTAATTCACATTATCAAAACTTGCTTAGAGGGTTTCAATTAACCATTAAAATTAGGTTGAATTAATTAAACAAAACCCTTTTTATTTAATTAAAAATCGAAAAATTTAATTAATAAATAAGAAAAACAATTTTAATATTTAATAATTAATTAAATTCAAACCAACCCTAAACCCCCCTTCAAGTTTTGATCTTTGTAACTAATAGATCACATATGTGGCTCGTGATACCACTGTTAGGATTTATGAACATAAACATATAACAAATCACGAGTACGCAGCGGATAAGAACGTATATGCAATCACATTAATTAACAAAGTAAGAATCGAATGTGTACCTTTTAGCGTAAGCTTCCAATAAAATTAATAATAATGATATTATTATTAATTAGGGTTTAAAGTAAAACCCCTCTACGATCGCACACTTGACATCCCTATGTTGTATGCTAGTACCCGATCATGAACTCACAAACCCGTTGTATATCTCCCTTATTTCGAAAACCCCATGAATCGAAAACCAATTGTTGTCGACTAACAAACCAAAACCCATAATTAATGCAAAGCTAATTATATATATGATCCATATGAATTTCGAATGTCACAAAACCGAAAACCCTTAAAGGGTTTCGGCCGAATAGAAGAGAGAAAAGAAAGAGAGGATTTTTAGGTTTTATAAATCTAATTGTCTTGTAAAACCTTAACCTTTAAGCCCTATTAATAGGGTAAATAGTTAGGGTTTTAAACTTGGTGGACAAGTTTAATCAAGGCTTTCCTAAGCCTTTTAAAAACCGGCCCCATAAGTGAGATTAGGAAGTTTCCATAATTCCTAATTTTCACTTAAGTCCTTCTCTTTTCAAAGTATTTAATTAATAAATGTTTATTTAACTTTTAACGATCGTTTATTAATCATTTCGTGATCATATTAATTAATATATTACTTTAACATACTAATTAATAACATAGAGTATACGTGTCATTTTGTGTGACCCCGTAGGCTTAAATGATTTCCGGACATGCGTTTATTTAACGTGATCATATTCCAACAATTTATGAATTAAATATCGTGTTATTATGTCTAGAATAATGGTCGTACTTCAAGATACATGGAAATATTAAATATCAATGCATGTTTAAAAATGTTGTAATCTTTATTTTTTTTCTTCTTCTCATTCTCTAGCGATGTATGGCTACGAAATTGCTAATTTAGATCAATTCTTCCAATCGATCAATTTGTCATATAAGATTGGCACCAAAGACTTGCTTTTTCTAAGTCTCCCTTGGCTTTGATTGGAAAAAATGGCCAATTGAGAAAATGACAACAGTATGAAATGGCCAAGATTGGCACCAAAGACTTGCTTTTTCTAAGTCTCCCTTGGCTTTGATTGGAAAAAATGGCCAATTGAGAAAATGACAACAGTATGAAATGGCCAAGATTGGCACCAAAGACTTGCTTTTTCTAAGTCTCCCTTGGCTTTGATTGGAAAAAATAGCCAATTGAGAAAATGACAACAGTATGAAATGGCCAATTGAGAAAATGACAACAGTATGAAGGGTTGAAAAAAAACGTTCAATACGAAAAGTTAGTATCAAATCAGTTGTGACATTTTTAAAACTACGTTTACTGTGAAGAGTTGGGGACAAACTTTACATCATTTTATATATAACAATTCATGAAGGCTTAGGAATAGTAATTCGCTGATGTCAGCAGCTTTTTTTTTTCTTTTCCTTTTGAGAAAATTTCATTACATACCCCTGTGGTTTGCCATATTATCAAGTTTCACCCCTCTAGTTTTTTTTATCATTAGATACCCATATGGTGACTTTTCGTATCATTACATACCCCTTACCCTAACAGACGTTAGTTGTGCTCCGTTAAACCCCTCATGTGCAATGCACGTGAGGGTATTTTAGTCAGTTTACATATAAAGCAACCCCCTTCTTCTTCTTCCCAAACCTTAGCTTTGTTTATATCTTTCAGATTCTCAACACCCTCAAAATGAAAAAGCCAAAAAAAAAATACAAGTATCTGTATCCATCTATATACATACATATATATAATCTATATACTCATACATATATTATATATATAGTCTATATATACATAAACATACATATATGAAAATTTCTTTTCAGATCTAACAACACCACCACCACTCTCCCAACACCACTGCCACCGCCTGCCACAATCCTCCACCGCTGGCAAAACACCACCACCGTCGCAGTACTCACCCCAAACAACCAAGGGAACAGCGGCGGAAAAAAATGTCGCCGGAAAAGTTTGACTGGAAAACTTAAAAAACCGATTTCTTCACCGATTCTTCGAATTAGAACACGAAATTGGTGCCAAAATGCTCACAATCACAGTCCGCACAAACCCTAACCAAAAAATTCGAAATTAAAGTTCGCCGGAAAAAATGACAGCTCGCCGGAAAATGTAACCGACACCAAAACTCAACCAATCGGAAATCTGAAACTATCACCGTGTTCAGAATGATCTCGCGAACAAAACCTCGTGATTTTCAGGTTGAATCGATGAAAAACGAAGAAGAAATCGAAGAGAGAAGTTTAGAAATTTTTGTTGTTGCTTTTTCCCTTTTTTTTAATTAATTGAAATTGTAACAGTAACTGTAAGATGGATATTTTGTCGTTGATGATGATGATGATTGTGGCAGTGGTGGTACTGGTTCTTGTTGGGGTGGGTTGTGGTCGTTGATGATGATGATTGTGACAGGAGAGAGAGTGAAGTGTAGAGAGGAAAATGTAAAAATATCAGTATTGTTTGGATCTAGTGTTTTATCTTTTTTTTTTCCCGGTGTGATACTTGGATCCATTCATCTTCCCCACATTTTGGCCTCTGCCATGGTGGTTGTTGTTTGAGCCTTTTCGATTTCCCAGAAGCACCATGAGAGGGTTTTTTAAACTACTTTGGATAGATTTAAGTAATGGAATCTGGCCCGTGTATTATTATTCAACATTCCTAATTATTAGGAGGTTCTAGTTTTTTATCTGATTTTTCTAACTTTCTTCTATTTTGTTGTGGTTTTGTAGATTTGAGAAATATTTTGGGAAGATTTGTTTTATAGATTCTGGTGATGTTGGCTTTGGGAAGAAAAGGATTTTGAAAGGGGATAAGTTTTTGATCTGTTTGTGTCAAATAGATGGGTAAAAAAGTGTTATAGGGATATATTAGACGGGAATGGACAAAAATGCCCTCACGTGGTACTAATGTTTTTTTCTTTTTTTAAAGAGCTCTTTTAAGTGAGAAAATATTATATTTTTCACCTCCGTCAATAACGAGGTAATCACCGACGAACGGACATATATAATAGTATATTGTACTATGGTCAGTTTTTAAACCTTTTTCTCCCGGGGCAAAGCCCGGAAATACTTGTATATAACAAAAGAAGTAGCCTTAGCTACAGTACTCGCTGACGTCAGCTATTTTGTGTTTTTTTTTTTTTTTTGTTTTTAAGGATAGTATACTTTTAGAGTTTCGTATTTTTACCACATAACTTTTTGGTTTTTTGACTTTAGTCTAACATTTTTATACAAACTAAAATATAGTTTACTTTACAAAGTTTTAATATAGTTACTATTTTTTGTGTTTTTAACTTTAATCATCAATCTTTATTTTTTACTTTCTATCTCTTATTATAAGTTTCTAACTTTTACCATGAACTCTTGGTTTTTCAACTTTCTCCATTATTTTAACTTTCTACCCTTTATTTGCCTTTTTCTTAATTTCTTTTTTTCTTTTTTACGATAGTATACTTTTAGAGTTTCGTATTTTTACCACATAATTTTCTGGTTTTTTGACTTTAGTCTAACATTTTTATACAAACTTAAATATAGTTTACTTTTACAAAGTTGTAAATATAGTTTACTTTTACAAAGTTGTAAATATAGTTTACTTTTACAAAGTTTTTAATTTTTATCATTAATTTTTGGGTTTTTAACTTCAATCATCAAATCTTTATTTTTTACTTTCTATCTCTTATTATAAGGTTTCTAACTTTTACCATCGAACTCTTGGTTTTTTCAACTTTGGCTACCCATTATTTTAACTTTCTACCCCTTATATTAAACTTTAAGTTTTTAAAATTTTGGGTAATGTTAGATGTATGTTTGCAAGATGTGCCCGGATAAAAATTCTAGTCAAATACATAAAAAGACAAAATGGAAAAAATGGCCAATTGAGAAAATGACAACAGTATGAAATGGCCAATTGAGAAAATGACAACAGTATGAAATGGCCAATTGAGAAAATGACAACAGTATGAAGGGTTGAAAAAAAATGTTCAATACGAAAAGTTGAAAGTCCCAAGTTTGCAACGATTATGTAATTAAACAACTAATGTAAATTACACTAAGAAAGCAAGATAAGAAAGTAAACACGTTTAATCATAAGTAGTATTAATTAAACGGTGAATACATGGTTGGTTTACAAAAAAAAAAAGAAAGAAATATTGTTAAGTTTTTGCACACACGAAAACTTAACAATTATACAATTCTACAATGAGAGAAAACACACTAAGTGACTATTGTAGAATGAACCAACAAAGTTGCGGCTAGGTCAAGTGATGCTTTATATAGGGGAGAAAAGGCATCACATGACAACTCAATAGATGTTGACACATGAAGGTTGTCAACTATATATTGGTGTGTAAGACTGGTCTTCAGACATCTCTGTTTGCCATCTTGTTTCTTTCCCAAAACGACATGAAAGAGAAACACCTTAGTACCATTTTGGTACAAGGTCACATGGCTCTATCTTGATCTTGCAACACGTGTCCTTGGGACCAGTCTTCTTATCTTCATTTTCCCGCCTATATTTGACTTACAACATATGACGGTGAGTCATTGAACTTATCCTTTAACTCGAAGATAATAATGATCGCTGAAGGCTCGCTGATGAAACTTCTCGCTGAGGCTGTCAGCGACTACTTGACTCAGCAAGTAATCTTCAGCGAATCCATGACTCAACAATCCCCCCCTATTCGCTGAGGAGACTTAGCTGAGTATAAGTTACTTCTTAGAAGTACGATAGATAGAAATGAAGGAATGCTGATCTTATTTATTTGACAAACAACTTTACAATAAAAACAGCATTACAAAGATTACAAGTCTCCTTAATCCCATTGCGACTCTTGCTTGGCCTCGATGAAAGCTCTGTCTTGTTGTCTTTCAGGCTTCAGCAGCTCTTGATCAATTAGCTTTATAAATTCGGAATTGTTGGACGACTGAGTACAATACTTTCTTATTTTCAAAAGAAAAGCAGAGGGGGCAATTCCAATTTCATTGGTCCTGAAGAAGAGTTCATGACCATGGACATTGCAAAAGCAGAAACCTCCCAGCTTGTCATCATAAGCTCCATCCATAAAGAGGGTCCTAGAAGGCATTCTTAGATTCAGCAGAGGCTCCTCATCTATATCAGTATTTGGAACAGCTCTGAGAATGAAGGGACGCTGAGATATCTCTTGACCAGAAGCTGTTCTCTTCACACCACTTCTTGGTTGCTGAGGAGGAGGAGGAGGAGGATATGGATGTCTTGCAGCGCTGAGCAGAGAGTCTTTGACTTTGTATTTTTGTTCCATTTTGCGAATAAGCTTTATCTGCTCACCTGCCATCTTGATCAGCGGTTCATAACTTACAGCTGTCTTATCCTTGATCAGCTTGTAAATCTCGATCCATTCAGTTGGCCCAAGTGTATCCTTAGTAACATTTTTCAGCGTATACAACTTGGGCACTCCTTTTCTTTGTATGGAAAGATTCATCCCTTGTTTGAGACCCTGACCGACGTGATCTTTCTTTTTTTTTTTTTTTTCTATTAAGTTTTTCTTTTCTTTTCTTTTTCTTTTTTTTTTTTTTTTTTTTTTTTTTTTTTTTTTTTTTTTTTTTTTATTTTTTTTTTTTTTTTTTTTTTTTATTTTTTTTTTTTTTTTTTTTTTTTTTTTTTTTTTTTTCTTTGTATGGAAAGATTCATCCCTTGTTGGGTTAGTGAGACCCTGACTGACGTGATCTCTTCTTTCCTTTGCCTTACCTCTCTTGATTTGAGGTAGGTCGCCTGTCCTTCTTCAAACGTTTTTGTTCTTTTGGCAAAGAATTTTTCTTCATTCTTTTTCAAGACTGCCAATCCACCAGATAGCTGAGCCAACCTCTTTGTCTCATCATCAGCATCTTTAAGTTCATCACCAACAACTTGCTCACTTATAAACTTCTGAGACAGCTCCTCTTCTTTCTTCTTACTTAACCGTTCATGTTGACGAACAACTTCCTCAGGAGACAGTTCAGCAGTAGAAGTTGTGGATTTGGGAAAGGTTCCAGCCATTAACTTTTCTTGATGTTCCCTTGCTGAACTGGGAACCTTTAGTGGCTTGCTTTGAGTAACCACAGCTGCTTTACCCTTATCAGCATATCTCTTTTCAAGGGCAACGTGGAACTCAGCAGTAGGCTTGAAGATAGAAACATTTATTGGTTTTGCTGGCACATTCTCAGCAACAACCTTCTCAGCTTGCTCCCCCTCAACGTTTGCTGCCGGTTCATCAACCATCTCAGCATTACCAATGTTTTTAGTGAGGGGAGCTTGGGGAAGATTAGATGCTGGATCCTTCTCAATATTTTTCTCCCCCTTGGAAGTAGCTGAGGGACTAGCTACTTCCACTTTATCTTTTGTGAGGAGGCCCAGCATTTCAACCATCATACCCTTCAGATTTTCAACCTCTTTTTCAAGCTTCTTGGTACGATTGACAGATTCGTCAAGTAGCTTTTTGTCAACAGCTACTTGGAAAGGAGTTTGAGAGAAGAGTTTATTTTTGAGAGAGTGGATTTATTACGTTTTGGGATGTCAGCGGAGGGTGAAGATCATAAAGTTTGTGTTGAGGATGCTGCCTTGGATTTTGCTTTGGTCTTTTTGGAGGCTTTGGAGGTCGCTGGGGGTTTACCAGCGAGCCAGCCTCTAAAGGCATTTGAGCATCCACAGCGACTGTATCAGCCACTTCATCAGAAAGAAGTGCTACCTCCCAGTCGCTGTCTTTCGGGTATAAAGAAGAATTTAGGGAGAAGAGTACCTCCTTTATGTGTGAGGTAAGGCGAGCAACCAAGTGTTCAACTGGTTGCTTACAGATATTGTTTCCAACCCTTTCTGTTGGAATTGTTGATGCATTTGGTAGCACATACTCATCACCCAGCGCCTCCTTGAAAATAAGGGAGAAGAATCTTGTGAAGGGCACAGTGTGTGACCTATTGTTCATGCTGATCTTGTTCTTCATATCATTGAAGATTAGCTGGGCATAATCCACGAATCGTCCTTCAGCAAGAGCGTGGATTATGGGCATCGATGTAGTTGATGCCTGATTGTAAGATCCAGAATTTCCACCCATGCATTGAATCACATGAGTGAACAGAACTCTCCAGATTCCAGGAAGATTGTGCTTTAATGGATTGCTTGGAATCGCTGGAGGGTTTATCAAGTTATAATTATATCCAGTTGAGGGCAACCATGCCTTCCATTCACTTTCATTTGATGGTGCCACAAACTTGTTATCATCGGTTTCTTGTGGAAACCCAAGGGTGAGACGAAGAGAAGCAGGAGTGATGGTGATTGTCTTCTCCCCGTGGCGGATAGACCCAGTGATGGACTTGTCTGCATCATTATAATCACAAGTCCACCAGAATTCTAAGAAGATGGACAAAAATATTTTCTGGGTCCGCCATGATACAATTATTTGCAGGAGATGCATGGATGAAATCCAGCATTGGCTTATACCCTTTTGTACCTTTAGGTACGTCAAGCGAGCCAAGATGATTGTTGGGTTTAACAATCATCTTCGAGGGAGAAAAGGAAACCTTTGAAGATTTATTTACATTAACAGGAGTATAGACTGGAGAATTTAGATAGGTAATTGGAGTTTGTTCCTGAACTTGTGGTTCAGGAACAGGTGGATTTTGTACAGTGGGGGAAGAAGAAGAAGGGATCTCAACATTTTCATGTTGTTGAGGGATTTGAGATGAAGAAGCCATTGATTTGTTGAGAAAGAGATTTATGAAAGAAGATGAACAGATGGAGAGAGAGATTTGATTTTGAGAAAAAGTGAATAGTTGTGTGGAGGCGTGAAAATAAGGTTGTGAGAGTGAGGATGTATATATAGGGTATGGTGGTGGGCCACGATTTTACAATGTAATTTCTCTCTCCTCTTTTTCAATCTGTGGAACAGTTGTAACCAACAACTGTTTCGTACATATGTATAATATAAAAAGATTTTGAGAGTAACGTTTAAATAAAAGAAAAGAAATTTTATCCCATAAAATACTTGAGTGTGCGCCGTATTGAGCAGTCGTAACCTGTCAGTCAGACTGTCACATACAGACAAATGACGTGATCAGGGCAAAAATCGAGGTGACCTTTCAGTTTGAATATATAAAACATGTGGTTCAAGATTTTGCCACGTCACCCACATAGTTACTTTGAAAACACTTAGTTTTGAAAATATCCTATGTTTTATTAAATGAGAATTTTAATTTCTTAAGAAGGATATTTGGAAAGATTACATGCTGAAGGGTGCTCAGCATGTTTAAAGTTTTTGTCAGCGACTTCACAACTAACGTTGGTCGCTGACTACAGTTTTTGGCAAACTGTCAGCCATCAACGGATTTGATAAGTCTTTACCACTAGCCGTTTGCTATGGACTAGATGAAGACTTTTAGCTCTTCATTGCTATTATTTGCTTTTTCCCAAAGCAACAGGGATCAACGGATTTATAAGTCTTTACCAATAGCCGTTTGCTACTGGACTAGATGAAGACTTTTAGCTCTTCATTGCTATTATTTGCTTTTTCCCAAAGCAACAGGGATCAACGGATTTGATAAGTCTTTACCAATAGCCGTTTGCTACTGGACTAGATGAAGACTTTTAGCTCTTCATTGCTATTATTTGCTTTTTCCCAAAGCAACAGGGATCAACGGATTTGATAAGTCTTTACCAATAGCCGTTTGCTACTGGACTAGATGAAGACTTTAAGCTCTTCATTGCTTTGAGATCAGCGAGTAAGACTGACTTAAGCTCGTTGACTTAGCATACATGACAAGTCATGTCGCTGATTCCCCATTCAACATTCCTAACTTGCTAACAAGCAGTTTGAATCTAGTTTCATCCAATGGTTTAGTAAAGATGTCAGCTAGTTGATCATCAGTTGGAATGAAGTAGATTTCAATGTCACCTTTCATGACATGATCACGAATAAAGTGATATCGAATATCAATATGCTTAGTTTTGGAATGTTGAACTGGGTTGTGTGTAATAGCAATAGCACTTGTATTATCACACATGATTGGAATTTTAGAGTATTCCAAATCATAGTCAGCAAGCTGATGTTTCATCCATAGCATTTGGGCACAACAGCTCGCTGCAGAGACATATTCTACCTCAGCTGTGGAGATGGAAACTGTGTGTTGCTTTTTACTAGTCCAACTAGTCAGCTTCCCCCCCAACAGTTGACATCCTCCACTGGTGCTTTTGCGATCAAGCATGCAACCCGCATAGTCGGAGTCAGAATATCCAACTAACTCGAAGTTGGAGTCTTTTGGGTACCAAAGACCCAGCGTGGGTGTACCCTTGAGATATTTGAAGATACGCTTCACAGCGAGGAGATGAGATTCTCTAGGAGAAGCTTGATAGTGAGCACAGAGACATGTTGTAAACATGATGTCTGGGCGACTCGCTGTGAGATACATGAGTGACCCAATCATGCCATGATAGTAAGTAGGATTCACATACTTACCATCAGGGTCAGCGTGAAGATTATTAGGAGGGGACATTGGAGTTCCCTTTGGAGTGACATGGGTGAAGTCAAATTTATGCAACATATCCCGAATATATTTTTCTTGATTGATAAATATTCCAGTGGGAAGCTGCTTGATTTGTAACCCCAAAAAGAAGGTTAATTCACCCATCATACTCATCTCGAAAGTGCTAGACATAAGAGAGCTGAACTTTCGACAGAGTTTGGTGGACAGGGAACCAAAGATAATGTCATCGACATAAATCTGCACATACAGAACATCACCCTTATGCTTGTAGATAAAGAGGGTGCTGTCAATGGTTCCCCTACGAAAGCCATGGTCAAGAAGGAAGGTAGACAAAGTGTCATACCAAGCTCTAGGAGCTTGTTTAAGACCATATAAGGCTTTGTTTAGCTTGTAGACATAGTGAGGATGCTTTGGATCCTCAAAGCCAGGAGGCTTCTTAACATAGACTTCTTCATCAAGATCACCATTTAAGAAGGCACTCTTGACGTCCATTTGATAGACAATGAAGCCTTTGTAAGCAGCATGAGCGAGAAAGAGACGAATGGCTTTAAGACGAGCGACTGGAGCAAAGGTTTCGTCATAATCAATGCCTTCAGCTTGAGTATAACCTTGAGCAACCAATCTTGCCTTGTTTCTGATGACCACACCAGTTTCATCCATCTTATTCCTATAAACCCATCGAGTGCCAATGGGTTCTTTATAGGGAGGAGGAACAAGGAACCAAACATGTTGTCTTTCAAATTGTGTTAGTTCTTCTTGCATGGCTTCCACCCATGAGGGATCAGCCATGGCTTCACCAATATTGGCAGGCACAATTTGAGATAGAAAATTGACATAGAGACAAGTATTACTTGTCGCTGAGCGAGTTTGGACACCATTGTGTGGATTACCAATCACATGGTCAAGAGGGTGATCAGCAGTCCATTTGAGTGCTGGAGTGTGAATAGAAGAATGATTCATAGCGGATACTGTGGTGGTAGTTTCACTAGGAGTGGGAGTGTAGGAAGAGAGATCAATGGTTAGCAAGGGTTCAGAGTTGCTGACAGGAGGGTCATTGAGAACAGTGGGTACCTCTTGCTGAGGAGTGTCATCCTCAGTGTCTCCTGAGAGAGGATTTGGTGAGGCATCATGAAATGTTTCCTCAGCGGCATCGTCAGCATCTTGAGGTTCAGTTGAGAGAGGAACATTAATGGAAGTGGCATTAACTGTTCGAAGAAGAGGCTCAACTGGATCTATAGAATAAATGTGAGCAGCAATGTACTCATCATTTGGTGAAGGACTTGGAGACTCAGCGATAGGTTGTTCAGTAACATCATGATGTGTCGCTGATATCTCAAACGAGTCAGATGGATTGCTGAGAATTACTTCAGCAGATGACTCATTTGAGAGATCACCTAAAGCTGAACAGCTTTCATCAAAAGTAACATGAATTGATTCATCTACTTTTTGAGTGCGAGTATTGAAAACTCTGAAAGCTTTGCTTATAGAAGAATATCCCAGAAAGTAGCCATCATCAGCTTTGGGATCAAACTTTCCTAAATGATCCTTATCATTTAGGATGAAAACTGGGCAACCAAAAACATGGAAATATCCAATTTGAGGTTTCTTGCCCTTGAGAACTTCATAGGCAGTCTTATCATGTCGCTTGACAATAAGACACCTATTTTGAGTGTGGCAAGCAGTACTGACTGCTTCAGCCCAGAATTTACTAGGAAGAGAGGACTCAGTGAGCATGGTTCTTGCAGCTTCAATGAGAGTTCTATTTCTCCTTTCAGCTACCCCATTTTGCTCAGGAGTGCGAACAGAAGAGAAATTTTGTCTAATCCCTTGATCAGCACAAAAGGTCTCAAGAGTGTGGTTTCTGAACTCAGTGCCATGATCGCTTCTGAGTTCTTTAACACGTATGCTGTTGAGGTTTTCCATCTTTTTAATGAAATTAATTATTTCCTCAGTAGCATCACTCTTAGAATGAAGAAAGATTGTCCAAGTATATCGTGAATATTCATCCACAATAACTAAGGTGTATCTGCTACCCCTTAGACTTTGGACATTTACTGGACCAAAAAGGTCCATGTGAAGGAGATGGAAACAACTACTGATAGAGTTGGCCTATTTGGTTTTGAAGGTGGCTCAGTGGCTTTTACCTTTTTCACAAGCACCACAGAGCCTGTCCTTCTCATAAGTGAGACGAGGAAGGCCTCGAACTAGATTTTTCTTGGCCAAAGAGTTTATGGTTTTGAAGTTCACATGCGGCATACGCTTGTGCCATAACCAGTTGATTTGAGAAGCAGATTTTGAGAAGAAGCAGGTCTCGCTGTCAGTTTTGACAGGAGTGAAATCTACCAAGTAGATATCCCTTTTTCTTGGAGCAACCAAGACCACTTCTTTATTGACATTGATCACTGTGCCTTGATGCTTATCAAGGATAACCTTGCAGTCTGCATCGCACAATTTACTGATGCTGATCAGATTGTGTTTCAATCCATTCACATAAGCAATCTTAGTGAATTTGGTCAGCCCATGGTAGAGAGACCCATATCCTTTAGTTTGGCCAGTAGAATTGTCACCAAACACAACTGTGGGACCATCGGTCTCCACGAAGTTATCTAGCAGGTCCTTGGATCCAGTCATGTGTTTTGAACAGCCACTGTCCAAATACCACACTTCTTTTCCTAGCGAGGCCTGCAGGATAACATAAGAAGGATTTAGGAAGAATCATGAGCATCCTCGCTGATATTATCGTCAGCAGAGGATGTGAGAGGAAGATGAGCAAAGTCATCATCATTTAAAACGAGAGGAAGAGGGGCTCTAGGATCAGCATTTGGATCAACTGGGAAATCAACTAGCTGATGAGCAGGAAGCATATCATGAGTAATCCCTCGTATGAAGAATTGATCTTCAGAGGTAAAAGTGACAGAGCTTCCAGTGTTTAGAACAACCATGTTAGTGACTTGGCTGTTTTCTCCATATTTAGCCAGTATACTATCACTACCATTGGTAATAATTTCATGAGACTGGGGAAAGGAGATTCGCTGAGCGACAATGTATTCAGCAATGTTGTCATCAGTGAGAACAACATCTTCACCCAAGCTGATATCAGATTCAGCTGGGGGAGTTCGCTCAGCGATTTCAGAGGAGGGATGAGCGGCAGAAGCTGAGGGTAGATTTGGCTGAATGACTACTTCAGGAGGATTCCTGGAGTCTTTGTCATTGCAGTCAGCAGCGATGTGTCCTCTTTCGCCACATAAATAGCATTTTCTTCCAGCCTTCTGATTTTGAATCAGAAATTCCTTGAGTTGTGAGGATAAGTCGTTGACACGCTTATTCAATTCACAAATCTCATGAATGGAGGAAGAAGTTGATGCTACTGAAGGGCCCCTTTTCTTCCTGAACCGAACAGGAAGAGTTTTGGGAACAGGGCCAAGAATGGACTTGCCCTTAGATTGAGCGTTTGAAGAAGAAGGGGTATGATCATTCAGAACAACTCGCTGACCTCCTTGCTGAGGAGGTCTGACTTGTTGAATAGGTCTGGGTTGCTGAGAGGTATGACGACTTAGAGCAACTTGCTGACCTCCTGGCTGAGGAGGTCTAACCTGCTGAACAGGTTTTGTTTGTCGAGGACAAAAGTTCCCTTTGGGACATAGACAGAATTAGGTTGCTGATAACGAGCATCAGCAAACTTAGCTCGTCTATTCATTAAGTGCTCATGCATAATAGCCTTTCTGCCAGCAGGAGAAGTATTAGAAGAAGATGAGGGCTGAGACGCAGGGCGTTCAGCGACTTCTGAGGGAATGTAATTTTCAGCGGGTTGACTAACAGGCACAGCTCGCTGAGGGGTGCTGTAGTCATATGGGACAGCGACCTTGCTCCTTCTAAAGGGTTCAACAATGAACCCACCATTAGGCTTAACAGTGAAAACCTTAGGAGCAAGAGGCTTGAAACCATCACTTGAAATATTCCCTTCAAATGTTTGGGAAGAGGAATATTGAACACGACCCTCATTTGGCATCATGTCAATAATGGGATGGTTTGGAAAGACAGTCTTAGCAAAGCTAGCTGATGAGCTAGTTTCTGCTTGTGACGAAGAAGTGGAAGTGCTGGGTGAGGGAGACTCATCATTCAGTTCAGAATGATAGTCATTCATGCCTTTAACAAAGTAGTTTTTAAGCAAGTCCTCACGAGAAGTAAGAGCACTTGAAGGAATCCTCTCTTCAGCAGCAGGTCTCTCGCTGAACATATTGGTGATGACAGCAGCAGTCTCATAATCACCACCGATTATGGCTTTCATTTGAGCGGGAACCTGCAAGCTGAAGATTTGGTCGTGAAGCCTAGAGGCTTTAGACCAGGAGGTGACTATCTTTTCAAGGTCAGTGACCTGATTTTTCAGCTTCTCATTTGAGATTTGAAGAGTTTGGTTGAGAAGCTTTTGGGACTCAAGCTCAACATGGACATTTCTCAAATCCTTGAGCTTGTCAGTCTTATCACTTAGCTCAGCACTTACTGAGTTAAGTTTAGACTGAAGATCAGCACGAATAGATTCGACGTACTGAATGTCACAAGTAAGAGATTCAAGAATTTTAGGTTTATCCTCTTCAGAAGCAGAGGAAAAAGTGCATACCTTCTTGATTGTGACATTGACCCACTGACTGGAGCACACTTGATCTTTTGTCAGCGCCTGGTCATCAGCGAGTGCCATAAAGCAGATGGCATCAACAAAGTCCTCGCTGTCAGAAACGTCGGAACCAGCCTAGTCATGTTCTTCAGCAACAAGACCTTTGGCGGGAGTTTTGGCTTCTTCAACATCAACCATTTTGGTACGAAGCTCATAATACTTCTTTTTGTATTCATCAGCAGGCTTGACTGAAGAGGGCCTCGCTGATGATGAAGAGGGCTTCGCTGCCTGCAAAGAAGGAATAGAAACTCTGCAATCCTTTTGGTAATGGCCTTTACGACCACACCTCCAACATTCTTCTTGAGACTTGTCTACCACTGGTTTTTGGAAACGAGTCGACCTACGACCATTCCAATTTTTAGAGTATCGTTTACCAGTGAGAAGAGCAAAGTTCATGAAGTCCGAGAACATCTCTTGTCTCTCCTCGAAATCGAGGTCATTGACAAGATCTTGGATGTTAGAGGGGGTAGAATTGCTGATGTCCATGTCAAGATGGACAGGACTAACTTCAGCAGAGACCAGGGCAAGAGGGTCATGAACATTAGAGACACTAGATAAAGAAGAGGAAGAAGTTGGAGCATATGAACCAGCATGCCTCTTAGACTCAGCCTCAGCTCTCAAGGTTTGAGCGAGGGCTCTCTCTTCAAATTGAAGAGTGCCATAGAGTGACTCTAAGTCATGCTCCTTTAGTTGCTTAGTTGTTCTAAGAATTTGCCTTAAGCCTTGCCATTTGATGGGCAAGACGTCAATGAACTTGTAGCATATTTCAAGCGTATTATGCTCTATGCCCACATTTGTCATATCATTCAAAAGGCACTTAAAGCGATTATACGTGCCATCCAGACTCTCATTAGGGAGAGAGAAGAATCCTTCATAGGCACGTTTTAGATCTATTTTCTTGGTAGCAAGAACATCTGCCGTACCATCGAATCTGGTACACAGATTATCCCACACCAATTTAGAAGAAGAAAGTTTGATGACAGATTTCATTATATCATCAGGAAGGGTAGTAATAATGAGATTTCTCAACCGAGCATCCAGATTGACAAGCCTACGCTCGTCATCTATCCATTGTACTTCTGGTTTTATGAGCTCAGTGACAACTTCAGGAGCATCAGCAGTGGCTCCTGGTGTCCTGGTAACCAGAACCGGTACATATGGGCCTCTGGTTAGAATGGTCATAAGATAGGGTTCAACTCCTACAATGTGTAGGAGTATTCTCTCCTTCCAAGATCCGAAATCATGTGAATCGAATCTGGGTGGGATGGAGACATACCCAAAATCTCTGGTATTAACCAGAGAAGGAACAGAAGACATAATAGTAAGAAAAGAAAAAAAATGGACAGAAGTTTAAAGAAAAGTGTTTAGATGCAGAAAATTAAGTACAGAAAGAAAGAAAGATAATCTTGCAAACTTTTACTCAGATCAGATTCGGTGTGTCGAACCACCGCTCTGATACCAACTGAAAGTCCCAAGTTTGCAACGATTATGTAATTAAACAGCTAATGTAAATTACACTAAGAAAGCAAGATAAGAAAGTAAACACGTTTAATCATAAGTAGTATTAATTAAACGGTGAATACATGGTTGGTTTACAACAAAAGAAAGAAAGAAATATTGTTAAGTTTTTGCACACACGAAAACTTAACAATTATACAATTCTACAATGAGAGAATAACACACTAAGTGACTATTGTAGAATGAACCAACAAAATTGCGGCTAGGTCAAGTGATGCTTTATATAAGGGAGAAAAGGCATCACATGACAACCCAATAGATGTTGACACATGAAGGTTGTCAACTATCTATTGGTGTGTAAGACTGGTCTTCAGACATCTCTGTTTGCCATCTTGTTTCTTTCCCAAAACGACATGAAAGAGAAACACCTTAGTACCATTTTGGTACAAGGTCACATGGCTCTATCTTGATCTTGCAACACGTGTCCTTGAGACCAGTCTTCTTATCTTCATTTTCCCGCCTATATTTGACTTACAACATATGACGGTGAGTCATTGAACTTATCCTTTAACTCGAAGATAATAATGATCGCTGAAGGCTCGCTGATGAAACTTCTCGCTGAGGCTGTCAGCGACTACTTGACTCAGCAAGTAATCTTCAGCGAATCCATGACTCAACAAAAGTTAGTATCAAATCTGATGTGACATTTTTAAAACTACGTTTACTGTGAAGAGTTGGGGACAAAATTTACATCATCAAATACATAAAAGGACAAAATTGAATTTAATGAATATAGAACGCCGTGTACACCGCCCCTAGGTAAGGCTGTAAACGAACCAAACAGACACGAACGGAAGCTTGTTCATGTTCGTTCATTTAACTTAACGAATGGTTCACGAACGGATAAACGAACATAATGTTGTGTTCACGAACAGATAAACGAACATAATGGCTTGTTCATGTTCGTTCATTTGTGTTCATGAACGAATGTTCACGAACACAAATGAACGAACACTAATGAACGAACACAAACGAACGAACACAAATGAACGAACACAAACAAACACCAATGAACAAACATATAACTAAAAATATTTACAAACATATAATTAGAAATATTAGACTTCATATTCAAGGTTACAAATTATTGATCGGCTAAAAATTTTACAAAACTTTTCCTACTTTAAAAAGTAAAAATATCTTACGGTTTGATATAAAATGAGTATTTATCTTTATAATTTGTATTTAATTTTCTTTTTAAGTATATAAATGATTAGATATTAATGTTAATATTAATATTAATATTAATATATATAGCAAAATGAAATGTTCACGAACATAAACGAATGGATGTTCATGAACATAAATGAACGGATGTTCACGAACATATTATCGAACGTTCACGAACATAAGTGAATGAACGGGAGCTGTGTTCATGTTCGTTCGTTTAACTAAACCAACGAATTTTTGTGTTCATGTTCGTTCATTTAACTAAACGAACGAACACGAACGAACTTCCCGACAAACGGTTCATGAACTATTCATGAACTATTTGGTTCATTTACAGCCCTACCCCTAGGGCGTTCCAAGCCAAAAGAAAAGGAGAAGGGCGTCGGATATTAGATGCCTAGCTTAACACACAACCTACTCTTTCTATCATTCCCCTTTCCACTTTTCAATACTCCTTAACCAATTAATGTCACATTGCAAGAAAACGCCCCTTCTAAGGGAAACTTCACTCCAACAAAAAAAAAGAGGAGCTTTACATATGTGTCTTCCATCAGGAGCCTTTACTCCTCGTAGCCTAAGGCTAAAGGGAGTAAGGTGGGACAACTTGTCCATAAGTGTAGAAGTATTAGAATGCAACCTCAAATATTGATTGAGGTATCGATGTATCTATTTATAATATAGAATTACAACTACATCTCCTATAATTATGGAGAGTCAATCAAAATAAAAAGGAAATAACATAATTACAATAATTACAAATCGTTTCCTCTAATTACAAATCGTTTCCTCTAATACCCCCTTCAATCGAGACGGTGGCGGTCCAAGATGAAGCATATTTCAAAAGATGTCAAACTGAGCGCGTGGAAGACTCTTTGTAAAAATGTCAGCCACCTGAAGATTGGTTGGAACAAATTTGGTGTAGAGTTTACCAGAATTTACTAGCTCACGAACGAAGTGATAATCCAAGTCAATATGTTTAGCACGTTTGTGAGATACCGGGTTTTGAGTCATGAACAAAGCACTTTTATTATCACAAAGCAAAGTAGGACGATCAGGTGGGAGAGCATGCAACTCCCGTAGAAGATGAGTAATCCAAACAAGTTCAGCAGCCGTGTTTGCCATAGCCCGATACTCAGATTCACAACTTGACCTAGAGACAGTTGGTTGTTTCTTAGCACTCCAAGATACTAAATTACCACCCAGAAAAACAGAATAGCCATACGTAGAGCGGCGTGTATCAAGACACCGAGCCCAGTCCGCATCAGAATAACCAATGACTGAGGGTATGTGCGGACGGCTGTAGGTTAAACCAAAGGAAAGAGTTCCTTTGACATACCGTAGAACACGTTTCACAGCACAAAAATGGTCAATAGTTGGATGGTGAAGAAACTGGGAAAGTTGATTCACCGCATAAGATAAGTCGGGTCTAGTAATGGTCAAGTATTGCAAGGCGCCGACCAACGAACGATACAAAGTAGGATCAGGATGAGCGACACCATCAGCTGAAAAGGACTCATGAGTGGAAAGAGGAGTGCTAACGGGTTTAGAGTCATACAGATTTGCACGAAGAATAATATCTTTGGCATATTTAGCTTGAGTGAGAAAAAGACCATTGTTAGTGTAAATAACTTCTAAACCCAGAAAATAATTGAGATCCCCAAGATCTTTAATTGCAAACTCTAGATGAAGATGAGAAATAAAGGTAGAGATAATAGTTTCATCATTACCTGTAAGTATAAGATCGTCCACATAGACAAGTAGATACATGATATGAGAGTCTTTGCGAAGAACAAAAAGAGATGTATCGGCACGACTACATGTAAACCCATAGAAGAGAAGAAACGTGCTTAACCGTTGAAACCAAGCACGTGGAGCCTGCTTGAGACCATAAAGCGCCTTGGATAGTTTACAAACATGATTTGGATATTGAGAACTTACAAATCCTGGAGGTTGCTCCATAAAGACAGTTTCATTCAAATTACCATTCAGAAAGGCGTTTTTGACATCGAGTTGATGTAACTTCCAGTTATTAAGCACTGCCAGAGAAAGAACAATTCAGACGGTTGAGGCTTTAACAACTGGACTAAAGGTGTGTGAGTAATCCAAGCCCGGTACTTGTGTAAAACCTTGAGCTACCAAACGCGCCTTATAACGCTCAATGGAGCCATCAGAGTGATATTTAATTCTAAAAACCCATTTGGAGCCCACGATATTTGTTGATGACGGACGTGGTACTGTAAGATAGATGTGAGTCCCTAAAGTTCGATGGTTAACCAGGAAGTGTAAAATACAACAAGTCTAATAAGCACTAGAATTGACTAGTATTACTTTAATATAAATGCAAGTATATAAATAAAGTAATACAAGACTTAAAGCAATAAACAAATAAAGTGGAACATTATGTATGTTTCATGGGTATTTTATTTATGATGTTAAATAAAACACAAGGTTGTTGCGGAATCAAGATAATACAATTAAGTATGTATCCTAACAACCTATGAGTTACAAATGATCTATATTTGTCAAATAACACTTTAGGATCGAGATACTTAAAGTTGTGAAGTATCCCTGTTTAAGATCGAGAGTATTTGGACAAATTCACTTCAATGCAAAATGAATGCTTAAAAGTATTTATGTCAAGGAAATGACTTTGTATTATAGGCAACAAAATTCACCAGTGAATTTTGTGCCGTACAAATATGGTTGCATACATTTAATGATCCGACAAGAACATTAAATGTATTGGATAAGGAATAAGGATAAAGTCACATCAAGTGCAAGTGTATCCTTTTATCCAACCACCTTTTCACACGTATACTTTGGTAAAGAACAAGTGGATTGTTCTTTGGAAAGTGTGTAAAGGGAAAAGTCAATCCTTGATATCAGTGTTCAGACTTGTAGGATCTAGAACACTGACAATCCTCCAGTGTACAGATCTGGTAAGACTTTCCAGTGGACTCCGCCATTTGTTAAGTCTTCTTTCTTCAGACTTCAGTCTTCGACTTCAGTCAGAATGTCTTCAGTAGAGCTGATCTGGACTGGGGTGAAGTCCAGTGAGCTCATCTGGAGAAAACTCCAGATTTCCTATACAAGTATTTGCTCACTGTTCTTCAATTATTTCTGGACAAATCTTCAGAGGGACTCCAGATTCCAAGTCTGGAGTAGGTCCAGTAGAACACAATTCTGGTCAGATCTTCAGTGAGGCTCCAGTAGTCGCGTCTGGAGCGAGTCCAGTAAATCTGGACTAAATCTGGACCTAACAAATTCCCCTATTTGTTTAGAAATAATGCAAGTGTTTTCAAGCTTGAATCTATACATTTTGTAAGCTTGAAAAACACAAGTTTCGATTTGTCTAAAACATCTAAGTTACTGGAAAACACTTTATAGATCATGAGTGTTTTCAGTTTCATCAATTAAGTTCAAACTTAGACTAAATCTGATCATTTACTTATAAAAATAAAAAATTGCAACTATTATTACATTCATCAACTGATAAATAGTATACAATTTTCATAAGACAATAATTTACAATAAGTAAACAATAAGAGTTAGGCCCTTCTTTTTGATGTCCTTTCTGGAGCATCTTCAGTAGCCTTTCTCTTTGGAGAAGGAGAGGAAGGTAGTGAATCTGGTGATCTTAAGCCCAATGCAACTTCCATTTGTTGCTTCCTTCTGAACACCTTTTCAACCCTTTTCAGAAATCCTTTAACATCAGTCGACACATCTGTTTTCCCCCTGAACGTTAAAGCGATTTCCTTCAGTTCACTCAAACCAAAAGCTTGAACTGAAGTACTTTTCCTCTCATCAGTAAAGTTACCCTCTCTGGTCAACTTTACTTCAAATTTTGACATGCCTTCATGATCTTCAGCCAATTTGATTTCAGCACCAGTGATCCTTCTAGCATCAGCCCTGAAGTTCATCATTTCATTGTATTTTTCTTTCAGCTTGGCTTGCTGGATCAAGGCTTCAGTATCCTTGGACACTCTCCTTTGCTCTACAGCAGATTGGAGTTCTTGACGATTTATTTTTCGAGAAGTGTCCAGAGGAATGAAATTGCTTACATCAGCGTCTTTGATTGCTTTGATCTGTCTGGTAGTCAACTTAGGTAAACCAGTAAGTCTCTTTCGGTACTCTATCTCCAGAGCACCAGCATTCTTTCTTATCTTTTTCTAGAGACTTACCAGTTCATCTTTCCTTTGTCTGATGAGTTCTGGTACACTCACGCCATAAATAAGTGAATCATAGACTTGCTCTTCTTCAGCGTAGAACGAGCGTATATGAACATCATCTAATGCATTTAGGCATTGATTTCATCCTTTTATAAACTTCAATGTTAATGCCTAACCTTCCAGCATTGTAGGAGTCCAGAGTTCCCATTGTTGCCATCTCCCTTTGATGGGCCAGCAGTTCATCCTTTTGATTTCTTTTAAAAATCTCAATCATGATGCATTCTTGCTCTAACTTCCTTGAAGTTTCATCATCAACATCTTCAGTATGCTCTTCCTCTTCACCAGACATAACTTTTTCTTTTCCTTTAACAGCCTTCAGTGTTGTTGGAATATCTGGGAAGGTCTCAAATTGGGGTTCACTGGCTTCAGTACCAGTAACCTCTTCAGTTAGCCCGGCTTCAGTGCCATATGCTCTTTGTGTTTCAGTAAGCCCGGCTTCAGTGCCATATGCTTGTCTTTCAGTTTGGTCACCAGACGACCTTTCCCCCTTGGAACGATCTCCAGTACTTGACTTGAGATCATTCCACAAATGTTCAAGCATGAGTCTGTCTAGTGGACCAAAAGATGTACCTTCTACTGGAGTTGTTTCAGACACAATTTTCTTGAGTGCCTGCACTTCCTTCTGAACATTAGCAACAGCTTGCGGCACCATAAATGCTACGAAGAATAGTCTCAGAAACTTCTTCACATAATTCTTTTAACATATCGTTTCTGAACCTTCTTGTACATTCATCACTGATAGTGCGAACAACTGCACTCTGGTCCAGTGTGGGTCTACTCTCCAAAGAACTGACCCTGAAGACCAAATTCTGAACATCTTCTTTCAGACCTGCCAGTTCGCCAGTGACTGCAGTCTGAACAGAAGTAACCAACCTATTCTCTAACCCTGGACTGCCACCTTGATCTTTTCAGTGTTGGTGTTTGTGGCCAGTACCAGTTCATCCAGCTTCTCATACACCAGTTTCTCATTTCCAGCAAAGACATTCATCTCAGATGCCAGGTTATTTGATAATAAAGACTTGAAGTCTGAAATAACCTGAGATGAACTCTGGAGTGATCTCTCCAGGTCCGCCACCTTACTTAAAAGGCCTTGGACCTCGGTTGAAGAAGAAGTGGAGAGACCAGTGGGAGGTTCAAGAGTGGAGGTAATCTGGTCATTAGAGGAACTTGTGCCCAGTCCTCTTCAGTTGCAGCTTCAGACGTTGCAACTGGTGACTCCAGCGCACGAGGAGGAGGTTGAGATTCTGAAGGTTGAATGGTTGCTGGAGTGAAGTATTGGGTGTTTTCTGGAATTGAAGGTGGTGGTGGTGGTGGTATGTTTGATTGTGGTGGTGGCATTTCTGGTGTAGGTGTTGTCATTTCTGGTAGATGTTCTTCTTCTTGTACATCTTCACCCAGAAAATTCATGTCTACATCAAAATTTTGACCTTCAGACATTGGGGAGTCAACATCATCCCATTCTTGAGCAATCCCAACTGTCTGTTCACCAATCTCTATATTCACCTGTTCACCAACATCAACATTTAAATCAATTGGAGCCTCTTGCTCACCAGAAGCATGTTCTTCAGTATGAACATCTTCAACTACTTCCTTAACAACCTGGGCAATAGTTTCAGCTTGTTCATCAGTTTCCTGCCCAAAAACCTCTTCAGATTCAAATATTGGTGACCCATCCAGATTCATAGCATCACCTGGATGTCTTTCTGGATTCACCTGGATTCCAGCTCTCATCAGACGCCTATTAGTTCTAGGTCGTCTGGAAGGTTCAACAACTTCTTGACCTTGACCTTCTGGAGCAACTTGTCTTATGGGCTGTACGGCCTCTATTATCTGTACATCATCACCAGATGGTCCTTCAATATCTTGAACTCTATCTGGACCCATTTCAACTTCTTCCCTTTGGAAGGAAAGCATGGACTGGGGAATATCTACCTCATCCACTGGAGACGTGAGGTTGACCAGGTCCCTTATATACTCACTCACAGAAAAGTGAGTAGTATCAAAATCGTACTGGTCGCCAAGTGCATTCTTAAACATCAGTGAAAGGAAGCGAATATAAGGAACAAATGGCTTTCTTCCTTTCACTCTTAGGCGCTCAACCAGGTCATCAAAAAGGATCTGGGCAAAGTCCACCCTAAGCCCAAACCACAAGCAGTAGGCAATCTGGAGGTGGGTTTGATTGATCTGGTCTAACCCTCCAGAACTACCTCCTAGACACTCAACAATATGCGTGAAGAAATATCTCCATGAGTCTGACAGCTTGCTCATGTAGATAGTCCCCTTTCTGGATAGCTGCCCATGCTCATCCAGTATATCTGTATGCCCCATCAGCCTGCATACTTCCCTTGTATTTATATCAGTGGGAAGCTCAATGGGCAACTCATTCTGTTCAAGATAGTTCAACTGGAGAACAAACCTGAGAAGACTTGCAGTGAAACCAAGGGATCTGGTACCTCCCTTGAGAGTATAATTGACCGATGAAGTTTCATCGTCATATTGATCAGAGTACCAGAATTTACATAGGTACTCGTGATACATCCTTCCTGGATTCAATGTTAATGCACCATATAATGGGCAAGAAAGAAAGAAAGAATTTAATCTCCCAATGATCGATTGGGCATCATGAACACTAGACAGAGAGAGTCTTGCCATCCAGTTATTCATATTGATTCTTATGGCACTTGCCTCAAGATTAATATGAGGTGCCCTAGCAACATTTTCCGAAGGAACGTATTCATTGGCAAGCAGATTTTTAGTTCTTGATTGTCTAGGTGCCATTTATAAGGAATAGATGAAAATGAAATTGAATATGTATAGGTTATGATGAAGATTTGATGAAAGAATTGAATGGAATGGAGTAAATATGAGAGATAAATATGATTGGAAATTGAATGAAGAAGTAAATGAAGGAATTTGAAAGATTTGGGAGTAAATATGTTCGAAGTAAATGCTATTGAAATTGAAGGTGGGTATATATAGAAGAGACAATGTAGAACTCAAACGGTTTGATTTGAAATTATCAAATAAAATTTTTGATCGGTTTTGAGATCCGCATTAATTACATCACATCACACATAAATGCATGACGGTTTACAGCCCAAAAACAGTAACAACTTGTACTTTTTGTTTTCCCAAAGTAAAAAGACCATCATTGCGTTGAAAAATTTACATGCCACGTAGGATAAAAATATCTTCAAAAAGATTTGCTTACGTGGCACACACAAAGACCAAGTATTTAGAAAATATTATGACATATTTCAGTGCATCTGGAGGTTGACTGGATACTCCAGTATCACTGGTGGATTAGTCCAGTGAACATGTACTGATGGTACACTGGAGGGACACTCCAGTAAAGTACCAGTAAAAACCATTTTTTGAAAGACCGGTAACCTCAAACTTGCACGTCAAATAATATAGACAAATGAGAGGGACACATTTACAAGAAGACATAAGTCAACTCAAACACGCACTTCAATTTGTCCAGTTACCAGTGAGAGGGACACATTTACAAAGCACCAGTAATATTTTCTGAAGAGTTTGTCCAGTGAGAAAATAAATTCCCCCTGAACTTAAAACATTTTTTAATAGAAAATATTTTTCAAGTATTCCCTGGAATGTTGTTCCAGAAATCTAATAATGCAAAGATAGTACACAAAGGCGTTCAATATCTGAGCAGTCACCAGATTTAAGGATTTAACATTCCCAACTCACCAACAAGATATTCAAAAGGTTTGACATCCAGTGGTTTGGTAAAAATGTCAGCGAGTTGTTTGTCAGTGGGAATAAAATGGAGTTCAATGTTGTTTTTCATAATATGATCACGAATGAAGTGATACCTTAGATCAATGTGCTTCGTTCTGGAGTGCATGACTGGATTGTTTGAGATAGCAATGGCACTGGTATTATCACAAAAGATTGGAGTCTTTGAATATTTAATACCATAATCAAGCAACTGGTTCTTCATCCAGAGTATCTGAGCACAACAACTGGCTGCAGACACGTATTCAGCTTCGGCAGTGGATAATGAAACTGAAGTTTGCTTCTTACTGGTCCAGCTGACCAGTTTGCCACCTAGGAAATGACATCTACCAGTTGTGGATTTCCTATCTATCTTACAACCTGCATGATCTGAATCTGAATAACCCATTAGATCCATGCCTGAGCCTTTGGGGTACCAAAGACCTAGACTGGGGACACCTTTAAGGTACTTCAGTATGCGCTTTACAGCAAGCATATGAGATTCCTTTGGATTAGACTGATATCTGGCACATAAACATGTTGAAAACATAATATCTGGTCTACTGGCAGTTAAATACATCAGTGAACCAACCATGCCTCTATAGACAGTGGTGTTCACTGGTTTACCATCTGGATCAGAGTCTAGTGTCAGTGGTGCAGAAATTGGAGTTGGTTTAGATGGTGAAGAGTTCATATCATATTTCTTTAAAAGATCTCTAACATTTTTCTCCTGATTAATAAAAATGCCATCTTTGTTTTGTTTAATCTGGAGTCCAAGAAAATATGTTAATTCCCCCATCAGACTCATTTCATATTCAGTGGACATGATTTTGAAAATTTCTTGCACATGTTTTCATCAGTAGACCCAAAAATAATATCATCAACATAAATTTGTACCATTAATAGATTACCTTTCTCATGAAGAATGAACAAGGGATTGTCAATTGCACCTCGTTTAAAACCATTTTTCAACAAATGTTTAGTCAGAGTATCATACCAGGCACGTGGGGCTTGTCTGAGGCCATATAGCGCTTTGTCCAGACGATATACCCAATGTGGATGCTTTTCATCAACGAAAACCTGGAGGTTGTCTGACATAAACTTCTTCTTCAAGCTTTCCATTCAAGAAAGCACTCTTTACATCCATCTGGTAGACCTTGAACTGATGATTAGCAGCGAATGCTAAGAATATTCTGATCGCTTCAAGTCTAGCCACTGGAGCAAATGATTCATCAAAGTTGACATCTGACTGGCAGTAGTCTTGTGCTACCAGTCTGGCCTTGTTTCTAATTACGTGGCCATCTTCATCTACTTTGTTTATGAAGACCCATCTTGTTCCAATTGGTTCTTTCTTTCCAACTGGGAAAGGAACCAGATACCAGACCTTGTTCCTTCAAACTGGTGAAGCTCTTCTTGCATAGCAGTCACCCAGCTTGGATCTTCCAGAGCCTCGTCAATCTTCTTTGGTTCCATCAAAGATAGAAAACTAACGTATAAGCATTGATTACTGAAGGCTCTTCTGGTCTGAACTCCTCTACTGGAGTCACCTATGATCTGATCAATAGGATGAGCTTTTGTCCATCTGGAGTACTGACCAGGATTGTTACTGACAACAATATCAGTGTAAGAATTCAGTTGAGTCTCCTCTGGAGTTGCTTCTAGAGGAGGATCTTGCCAGATTACTTCAGTATCTTCATCTGAGTCATTTAAATCACGATTTGCATCATGAAATTCTTCATTTGAAGGCATTTCCTGGAGTACTGGTTCAGTTTGAATTCTTCATAAGAAGACATTTCTGGTACATTCTCAACTGACACTGATACTGGGGGAGTAGTACACATCTGAACCAATATTAATTTCAGTGGGTAGTTTGAAAATAATAGAGGGATAGAATGGAGTACTACTGGAGAGTTTCTTTTTCTGAACAGGTTCCAGATCAGGATGACTGGAAACTGTGTCTTTTGAATCTTCATTTTTGTCGTTTATTGGATCAAATTCACAAAAGACAATTGGAGTTTCTGGGGGAGTGTCAAGGGCTGGCTTCTTGTTGATTGCAACATTTGATTTATCAAATGTGACATGAATTGACTCATGGACCTTCTCCAGTCTCTTGTTATAGACTCTGAAGGCCTTGTGAATGGCTGAATAGCCTAAGAAATACCCTTCATCAGCTTTGGCATCAAATTTGCCTAGCTGACTGGAGTCGTTCAGGATGTAAACTGGACATCCAAAAACGTGAAAATAACCAATATTTGGTTTTCTATTTCTTAAGACTTCATAGGCTGTCTTTTTGTGTCTTTTGATGTACACTGATCGATTCTGGGTGTGGTAAGCAGTTGCAATTGCTTCCGCCCAGAAACTGGTAGACAGACCAGATTCAGCAAGCATACTCCTGGCAGCTTCTATCAGCGTTCGATTCTTCCTTTCCACAACTCCATTTTGTTCTGGAGAGCGGGCTGATGAGAAATTCTAGGAGATGCCAGTGTCAGTACAGAATGACTCCAGAGTTGCATTCTGGAATTCTGTTCCATTGTCACTTCTTAACTGACACACTTTTCGACTGTACTTGAGCTCAATTTGCTTGATAAGACTGATGATTTCAGCAGCAGCTTCACTTTTAGACCTTAGAAAGATCACCCAACAATATCTGGAGAATTCATCTACGATCACCAGGGTGTATCTTTTACCAGCACGAGTCTGAACGTTCACTGGACCAAAGAGGTCCATATGAAGCATATGAAGAGGTTCAGAAATGCTGAAATTCTGTCTGGTCTTGAAACTGGTACGTTTTGCTTACCCATCTCACATCCTGGACATGGCCTTTCCTTTTTGAAGGAAACTGAAGGTATCCCATCTGCAAGTTGTTTTCTGGACAACTTATTAATATTCTTGAAATTTAAATGGGATAACCTTTTGTGCCATAACCAGTTTGTGTCTTCATCAGCTCGAGTATAGAAACACTGCTCCGAAGGAGAGCTTTCCATATCCATCACGTACACATTCCCTTTTCTGGGAGCAATCAACACTCCCTTCCAGTCCTTGTTGAATACGATACCCTGAGCAACATTGAATAAGACTTGATAGCCATCATCACATAGTTGGCTTACACTGATCAAGTTATATTTCAAACCATTCACAAATGCAACACGTGTGAACTTGACTTGTCCATTGTTCAGAACACCATATCCCTCAGTCTTTCCACAACCATCATTTCCAAAAGTAATGGAGGGTCCATCAGAAATGGTGAACTCCTCCAGTAGGGTCTTACATCCGGTCATAGTCCTGCCAGCTGCACTGTCAAGATACCAGATATATTTCTTTCGATCGCCCTACACATACACCAGATATTGATCAGTTAGATTTGGGAACCCATCGACTGATGGGTTCACTGGACCCTCCCTTATAGGTCCCTGGAGCAATCTGGTTCAGTTCACTTTCTTCAACAGTGGTCTTAGTTGAAAAGACCACTGGTGTTGATGGTTTTGAAACCTTTTTCATTTCTCAACTGGAGAAATAAATTTGTCTTTCTTAGCAAAAGGTTTTGTATTTTGTCTAGGGCCAGATGAAGTACCCTCAATAAAGTTTAATCTTGCATTAAAACTTTGTGATTGACGAGTCAAAATTTGAATCTGGCTCTCTAACCTGGACAAAATATTTTCTTCAGATGATACCTTAGCCTTTCCAGTCCTAGGCTTTGATAGGGGATTGGTCTGGGTTAAAGGTCCATTCCGATAGACCTTTTTAACTGGAGCAGTCATCTGGTGCTCTCCAGTCTTAACCTCTGGGGATTGAACTGGGTAAAAATTGGCCTTGGGAGTTACAGGCTTATCATAAATAGTGGTGGGCCTGAACTCCTCTGGTAATCGATCGATTACTGGTATTAATGATGCTATATGTGTATTTCCATCTAAATATGCACGTTTTTGAGCAGGAAATTGTTTTAATGCAGCATCATATGGCTTTTTGGTTTCTAGCCATGATTTTATTACCAGTTTTTCTTTCTCTAAAATGATCTCAAGATCTTGTTTTTCTGGAATCAATTGTTCAGTTACCAGAACCTGGGCTTGAAATGTCAGTTCAATGAATTGAAGTTCATTTAATTTAGATTTTAAAGCATTTATTTCAGAAGAATCTGTTTCTAGACCATTTACACAATCAGATCTAACAGTTTCTACAAAAATCAAATCAGAATTAAGAACTTCAGCAATGTCCAATTTTAGTTCTTGGTCAGTTGCATTATCATAATCACTAACCTTCTTGATAACAATGTCCACCCATCGTCCAGATGTGACATCTTCCTTCACCAGGAGCTCTTCATCTGCCAAAGCCATGTAACAGCAATCTCTTTCCTCTTCTTCATCAGCAGATGATTCATCAGAAGGAACCCACTTCTCTTCAGTTGTTGCAATCATGCACTTATTATTGGTTTCATTTTGTTGTGCCATGAGAGCAATTTGGGCCTTAAGCTTTTTATATTTCATTTTATAGCTATCATCAGGCTTATTATTTGAAGAGAATTGACCAAGCTTGGATACAAACTGGTTGGACCTGCACTCTTTCATGAAATGACCCTTTTTGCCACACTTAAAGCATGTCAAATTGGTCTTGTCAGTGAAAGAACTGGATGCAAATTGTCCAGATGGCCTATTTGCTCTTGCTTTGAAACGGTTAAACGTTTTAGCAATCATTGCAATAAGGTCATCATCATCAGTTTCATCACAACAGTCTGGAGAGACTTGACTGGACTCTCCAGAATCCATGAGTTCAGACACCATCTTCTTCATAGAAAATACATTCTCAGAAGATATCAGTGTTGTACTTTGTGGTTCAGTATGACTAACCACATTAGGACTACTGGAGGCATGGTTATAGGCATCTTGTTCTGCAACCACTCTCTGAGCTTGATTTTCTTCAGTGTACCTGAAAGCTCCATAAAGAGTTGAGAGAGTGTGTGTGTGCAGAGTTTTTCCTTGTCGTAGGACTAGGATCATGTGAGACCATTTGGTGGGTAGAATGTCACAAAATTTCTCCAGAAGTATATCCTTGTCCTTCTCAACCCCAAGACCTCTCAATTGGTTTATGATACTCATAAATCTGGTGTAAGTACCAGTGAGAGACTCGTTAGGTTGAGCAAAAAAAATGACTCATACCTCTTGTTTAAGGAGACCTTTCTGGTGACAATGGTGTCATCTCCTCCTTCATGTTGGGTTAAAAGTTCATCCCACATGGTTTTAGCACTAGGAAAAAGAACTAGTGTGGGAATTAGGGTTTCTGGAACGGCCCCGAGGATCATGTTTTGAGAAGGGTGTCTAGATTCACCAATCTCCTCTCCTCTTCTGACCAATGTTCCTCCCTCTTTTCCCTTCCTCTTCTAGATCAGAAGGATCAAGAAGGGGATTGAGAGGTGATGTTGGTACATAAGGACCTTCGTTTAAAATTTTCATCATGTTCCTCTCAATACCAGTGACATGCAAAACCATCCTAGCTTTCCACGTACCAAATTCATCACTGTTCCCACTGAATTTAGGAACAGGATTATTTGAGTAGTGCACATGCACGTGTGGAGAAGCAGGAGTAGGAGGAGGTGGTGGATTAGTGTTATTAACAATTGGTGGTTCATTTGGATCATTAATGTTTGCATTAGGATCGGGACCAAGACTAAAACCTTGTGTATTTTCTTGGTTAGCCATCAAGAAACAGATCTATGCAATGTTTAGCCTTCTGCTCTGATACCAAATGTAAGATAGATGTGAGTCCCTAAAGTTCGATGGTTAACCAGGAAGTGTAAAATACAACAAGTCTAATAAGCACTAGAATGGACTAGTATTACTTTAATATAAATGCAAGTATATAAATAAAGTAATACAAGACTTAAAGCAATAAACAAATAAAGTGAAACATTATGTATGTTTCATGGGTATTTTATTTATGATGTTAAATAAAACACAAGGTTGTTGCGGAATCAAGATAATACAATTAAGTATGTATCCTAACAACCTATGAGTTACAATATGATCTATATTTGTCAAATAACTCTTTAGGATCGAGATACTTAAAGTTGTGAAGTATTCCTGTTTAAGATCAAGAGTATTTGGACAAATTCACTTCAATGCAAAATGAATGCTTAAAAGTATTTATGTCAAGGAAATGACTTTGTATTTATAGGCAACAAAATTCACCAGTGAATTTTGTGACGTACAAATATGGTTGCATACATTTAATGATCCGACAAGAACATTAAATGTATTGGATAAGGAATAAGGATAAAGTCACATCAAGTGCAAGTGTATCCTTTTATCCAACCACCTTTTCACACGTATACTTTGGTAAAGAACAAGTGGATTGTTCTTTGGAAAGTGTGTAAGGGAAAAGTCAATCCTTGATATCAGTGTTCAGACTTGTAGGATCTAGAACACTGACAATCCTCCAGTGTACAGATCTGGTAAGACTTTCCAGTGGACTCCGCCATTTGTTAAGTCTTCTTTCTTCAGACTTCAGTCTTCGACTTCAGTCAGAATGTCTTCAGTAGAGTTGATCTGGACTGGGGTGAAGTCCAGTGAGCTCATCTGGAGAATACTCCAGATTTCCTATACAAGTATTTGCTCACTTGTCTTCCATTATTTCTGGACAAATCTTCAGAGGGACTCCAGATTCCAAGTCTGGAGTAGGTCCAGTAGAATATGTTTTTTTTTTTTTTTTTTTTTTTTTTTTTTTTTTTTTTTTTTTTTTTTTTTGTTTGGTCAGATCTTCAGTGAGGCTCCAGTAGTCGCGTCTGGAGCGAGTCCAGTAAATCTGGACTAAATCTGGACCTAACAGGTACTAATGTCCAAGTTTGATTATGTTGTAAAGCCTCAATTTCCTCAACCATTGCTGCCATCCATTTTGGGTTTTTAGCAGCAGATTTAAAACCACGTGGTGTAGTAATAGTTGACAAGGCAACATGCAAAGCATAAGAGTTGAGAGATGCAAGATCTGCTTGGTACTTGGGCTTAAAAATACCTGCCTTTGCTCGTGTTATCATAGGGTGATTATTGGTAGAAATGTTAGGTGCGGATGAGGATGGTTGAGTGACAGGTTCAAGTTCAGCAAGAGAAACTGGATCAGGTTCAGGAATGGGACTGGACGAGGTAGGAGGCTGAGGTTGGTGTGTAGATGATACAGTAGGCTGAGGGTTTAGGTCGGTAGTCGAGTCGGGTTCAGGATTTGGACTTGGTGAGGAGGTAGTAGGTGGGTTTGGTCCAGGGTCGATGTGGGATGGAATTGGGCTGTTTGAGGTAGCACAAAGTAGACAGAAGGTTGCTGGGCTAGGGCGTGTGGATGGTATTGGGCTGGATTGTGATGGGTAATTAGGTACAGTGGGCAATGTAGTAGTGTAGGCAGTATCATCAGAGAAGGTTGTAAGTGCCAAGTTTTGGAGATCCAGTTTGTCATTTGAGCCTTTGAAAGGAAAAACAGATTCATTGAAACGAGCATGGCGTGAAATAAAAATCCGATTTGTGGCTGGGTCTAAACAACGAAATCCCTTATGAGAGGAACTATAGCCAATGAAAACACAAGGAAGGCTCCGGGGTTCAAGTTTATGCTTTGCATAGTCCCGTAAATAAGGAAATACTTGACACCCGAAAACTCTAAAGTTGGAATATTGAGGCATCTGATGAAACAGAAGTTGAAATGGAGACTTGTTCTCATGGAGAGGAGATGGCACTCGGTTAATAATAAAAGTGGCTGAGGTGAATGCATCAACCCAAAAGAGAGCCGGGATATGAGCATTGAATAACATGGCCAGACCTGTTTCAACAATATGACGATGTTTACGTTCAGCCCGGCCATTTTGTTGAGGCGTGTACGGGCAAGAGTATCTATGGAAAGTCCCATTGTGTTCAAAAATTTTCCGTACTGTGTGATTCACGAACTCGGTGCCACCATCACTCTGAAATATTTTTATCTTTCTCGAGCATTGTGTTTGAACAAGATGAATAAAGGCAGGCAAAAACGCATAGAATACGGTTTTAGTTTTGAGTGGATACAACCACGTAAACCTGGAATAATCATCTATAAATATCACATAGTAACGATATCCATCTGTAGAAGTAATAGGAGCAGGACCCCACAAATCACAATGGACCAAATCTAATGGAAAAGATGCGCGTTTTTCATTAGAAATAAAAGGCAATCGTTGTCCCTTTGCAAGTTGACATGAAGTGCAAATGGTTGGTTTAGGCAATAAAGAAGTAACAGATAAAGCACCACACTTGTTCAAAACAGAAATAACATCAAAAGACACATGTCCTAAACGTGAATGCCATAATTCATAAGAGGCTTTATTGGAAACATCAGCAACAAAAACTTTAGGTCCATCCTTGAGCACATATAGTCCATCATCAGTGCATGTTCCTCTAGCGAGTACCTGTTGTGTTTTCCGATCCTGAATGTGAAAGTAATGTTGAGAGAATAACACATCAACAGGATGATCAGCAGTCAACTTACTTATGGATAATAATTTCTTGGTGAGGTTAGGAACAACAAGCACATTACGAAGATTAATAGATTTGCAAAGTTTATAGGACCCCTTATGAGTAATTGGAAGTTGTTTACCATTGCCAAAAGTAACCTGATCATTACCTTGATAGGGAGTGGCATGATGGAGACATTCTTTACTTGGAGCCATGTGATCAGTGGCACCGGAGTCGCCTGTCCAATCTGGAGTGTCATGAGTAACATGACACTGTGCGTGGAACGCCTTGGCTAAAGAATTATCCAAGGGAGACGCCTGAGAAGCATAGGTATGAAGGTTTGGACAAGCCGATGCATAGTGACCATTAGTGCGGCAAAGTTGACAGTGAGGCGGCCTACGGTTATAACCACGACCCCTGGTAAAACCGCCACGAGAATGATTGCCGCGTGTTGAAGATCCCCGACCGCGACCATTACCGGGATCACGTCGATTTTGGACGTGAAACGCGGCTGGAGGTGTGACAGTTCCGTAGAGAGATTGTAAGAACAATTCATGACTCTCGGCTTGAGCAACAAGATCACAGAATGATGGTGCCGGTTTTGTGGCACGGATAGCAGTAGAGAAAACCTCATAAGAGGGGCCAAGGCCACAAAGAAACCAGTGAAGTTTGTCAATATCGGCAACCAGGTGACCAATCGCAGCAAGCTGTTCACAAAGAGTTTTAAACCTGCGTGAAAAATCAATAACAGAGGAGGTACCTTTTGTAAGTGATCGAAGAGAATCACGTAGAGATTGAACCCGCTCAACAGAGGCATTGCTGTATGCTTTTTCAAGAGCTGTCCAGATTTGTTGCGCACTGGTTAATCCGAGGACCTCAGCGGCAGCCTCCTCGGTTAAAGAAGAGAGAAGAAGAAGTGCGGCTTTTTGATCAGCAGTAGTCCAGGAAACAAATTCTGGATTAGGGATGGTTTTGTTATCGGCCGAGAGTGTCTCAGATGGTGGTTTGGAACCATCAATATGAGCCGAGAGGTTATGAATGGCGACCAAGAGGCGCATATGATTGCGCCACACTAAATAGTTTGTGGCAGAAAGTTTGATGGGAGAGAGGTGAGAAACATTGTTCATAGTGGTGAGTGAGTCGGAAGGGGAGGCCATGAGGATACCAGGAAAGAAGATGAAGAGAGGAAGAAAGAGGCGTGTAGGGTTTTGATTTGGTTAGGCTGATACCATGTAGAAGTATTAGAATGCAACCTCAAATATTGATTGAGGTATCGATGTATCTATTTATAATATAGAATTACAACTACATCTCCTATAATTATGGAGAGTCAATCAAAATAAAAAGGAAATAACATAATTACAATAATTACAAATCGTTTCCTCTAATTACAAATCGTTTCCTCTAATAATAAGACGTCGCTGGTGGCATGGGTGATTAAAATAAAATCACTAGATGCTTGTGTTTTCATTTTTCTTCAAAATTAAAATATTAAAATACGCATTGCATTTAATTGAAAAAAGAAATTTGTTTTGAAAGATTATGAAAAAGAAAACTCTATTTCATATTTAATTTAATATATAAGAATCCAATAACTATAAGTCTATAATTTTACAAATTTGGAAGAAAGTATATGTGATTCTCCTTAATGAACCCATCAACTCCAATTTTACTATCTCACATGTACTTCCAACTCATTATCCAATGCTTAAAAAAAACTGTTTTTTATCAAGTGAAGCAGGTTCATTAGGTATAGGTAAAAATGAAAATCCGAGGTGCATGGAACCATTTTGTTACCTTTTTAAATTGCAAATTGAGCACAAAGTAGTTTTGTAAAACACATATGAGAAAAATAATGATTTTGTTCTTTGTTAACCCTCTTTAGGCCGGTGCCAACGGGTCCGTCGACACACCTTCCTCAATCTCGTCGATGGGGACTCCAATGGCAGCGGCTTCGTCGAAGCTAGTCCACAACTCCCCCTTCGATCCATCGATGGTGGTAGATGAGTGGGAGCGGGCTATTTTGACCGTTACATGTTTAATTTTTTTTTATAAATGTTAACGACTAGTTACATGTTTAATTAAAAAAAAACCCACCTTATATATACATACACTTCCATCATTCTATTATCAACCCCATTTCATTAAAAAAAACACACACACACATACAAATATAAAACAATACACCATTTCATAAAACAAAAATGTCAAGTTCCGACGAAGATTCAACATCCTACATTAGTAGGTATACAATAGATCCAGAAATGTTGAACACATTTGTTACTTATTTGGAAGATGAAGAAAGAGAAGCCGAGAGTTCCACACGGTTGAACATACCAAGAGCACCAAGAAGATACATACCCAGAAACCACGCCGATGCGGCAACCCGTTTATTTAATCATTACTTCGTCCCGGAACCCGTCTTTCTGATGATTATTTTCGCAGGCGTTTTCGAATGCCCAAGGAAATGTTTATCCGTATAGTGAAGGACATACAATCCTTTAACGCCATACAACCATTACCGGCTCACTTTCAATACTTTCACAATCCTCCTTTCGATGTCGCGGGTGTTCCCACTATAAACATTTTTCAAAAATGTACTTCCGCTGTACGCCAGCTGGCGTACGCTGCTTCCGCCGACCAACTAGATGAGTACTTGGAAATGGGTCGACAAACGTCATAGGATTCTTTGCACAACTTTTGTAAGTGCATTGTTCAATTGTATCACGCAGAGTATATGAGAAAACCAACCCAAGAAGATGTTGCTCGACTGACCGCGAAACATTTGGAGGTGCATGATTTCCCGGGTATGCTCGGAAGCGTTGATTGTATGCACTGGCCATGGAGAAACTGCCCCACCGCATGGCAAGGCCAATACACTCGTGGCGACAAAGGACACCCCACAATCATGTTTGAAGCAGTTGCTTCATATGATTTGTGGATTTGGAATTCTTACTTTGGACCCACCGGTTCGAACAACGACATAAACGTACTCAATGAATCTGACTTGTTCGACTAGCTCCTTGAAGATAGAGCTCCTGTGGTCAACTTTACCGCTAATGGTCAGCAGTTTACAAAGGGTTATTATTTAGCCAACGGTATTTATCCTGAATGTTCTACACTTGTGAAGTCTTTCAAGTGTCCCATGGACCCCAAGGCCACAAAGTTCAAGCGCTACCAAGAAGCTGCAAGGAAAGACATAGAGCGTGCATTCGGGGTGCTTCAAGGTCGGTTTCAAATCCTCACTCAAGGAGTGCGTCCAATGCACATCAACAAAATAAAACATATGATGTACACTTGTGTGATTTTGCACAACATGGTCGTTGATTATAACGGTCGTGCAATTAGTCCTCTCGATTTGGAGTTAATTCCAGACGAGAGGCCAGTTCGTACTTGGGAGCAACGAGTTGGAACACAATACGTATGATGGGGGAGTTACGTGATCGAGTGACGCACCACCGTCTTCGAGGCACTCTAGTCAAACACATTTAGAACTTGCCACAAAACCATCGTCAACGTTGAAGTTTTTTTTTTTAATAATAATGTAAAAGTTGTCTTTATTTATTTATTTATGTATCGTGTTGTTTTTATTTTCTAGATGTAATCTGTTTTAATTTTATTAATGTATTGTTTTTATTTAATAAAAGTTAGTTTATTTTATTATAACATAAATATAAAATAAAATAAAATAAAAGTTGAGGAAGGGATGAGGAAGAGGTGAGGAAGAGGTAGGGTTGGTATTGAGTGAGGAAGAGGAGAGAGAAAAGCTGATGTGACAGTGAGGAAGAGTAAGGATGGTGTCAAAGCTGATGTGAGAGTGAGGAAGAGGAAAGATGGTGTCAACGGTTGGCACAGACCTTATTACCGTGCTACTCAAGTAGTGGAATTGACAATTTTTTCCAATCAAAGCTAAGGGAGACTTGGAAAAAGCAAGTCTTTGATGCCATCAGTTAGTGGAATTGGCAATTTTTTTTTTCCAATCAAGTCTGTAATGCTAGTCTTCGATACCTTGGTTTACATGATATCGCACCTTAGTTGCTTTTGATTACAATGCAATTTATAGGTTTCTAAACAAAACGTGCAATTAAACTAGGTTAATTTTCGTACAATGTGATAAATTTTAAAAAGCAAAATTTAAAAGTAGAAAATTGGTGATTAAGTATGAAGGAAGAATGAAACAATATATTGATTATTGTGAAATGAAATTTAGTAATTTACAAAAGAGCAAATAGTGGTTACGAAAATTTGTTCTATATATTTTGCATGGATCTTTGCTGCCTAGTGCCTACTAATCTCACCAACAGCTGAAATGTATGTGCATCACATAGAACATGATTAAAGTATACATATACTAGCGGGTTTTCTGGCACAGCCCTCTCAAATTAGGATTAGGATCCTCTAAAGTTATGACAACTTTATAGGTAAAGTTGAGAGAATCCTAACCTTTGGATTAAAATCAAAGGTCAAGATTCAAACTTGATTTTTGAATCTTAACCCTTGATTTCAATCCAAAGGTTGAGATCTCTCAACTTTACCTATAAAGTTATCATAACTTTAGAGGATCTTAATCCCTCAAATTAATACTAACGTTTTAATTATATTGACATAAAAAAATCATGATTTGTGAGGCCTGTCTAATAATTTTAGTTTTGTTCAGAAAGATTATTATCAAATAATCATATGCATCGTTAGATAACTAAGTCAATTTATTTGAGACATATTTGTAAGTACCTAAAGTATTAGATATATGCTATAAGAAATATATAAATATAGCATCTTATATTAACCGAAATAAAGAACATATTTTTCGATCTTCATAATATACTAGTCTTAATACCCGTACGATTTATGGTAGCTATATAGATTGTATCATAAAAAAAATTCGAATATGCCTCATACATGATTCGTGAGTATGAAATAAATTGTGGTTAAAGTAAATCGAGCGAAGCTAAATTATAATAAACAGTAATGATAAATATAATATATGTTTAGTTAGAATTTTAGATTTACCTTAAATTTTTAGAACCACATCAAAATCGGAACTTGTAAGTATAATGGATGATGGCATATAGCCTTGTGACTTTGAATCGTAAACTCAAAATTTTGAAGTGTTCATGTTAATAACTTATTATAATTAATATAAGTAATAGAAGTTGAATAATTGAGAAAGAAAAAGAGACAATTTATTAATGAGAAAACGATCAATCAAATAAGGTTATAATATCTTTTGTATTAATAAGCCAAGAGTTAGAGTTTAGTTCTAAGTCTAATAAGGAAATTGAATTTATATACAACTAAAAAAGCTAATTTAACAAAATAAATAAATTAAAAGGACACGTGTCGATCAAGGATTACGCCACGTGTCGTTTCAAGAACATGTCAACCCTGTTTTAGTTTATTGGTAGATGATTCGCGTTACATATTGTAAAATTTATTTTAAAAGTTATACATAGAACTGATGGTCGATTAAGAAATTACAACCGAAGCAAAAGAAATTATAAAACTTACATGTAAAAAAGACAAAAAACAAAAATAATAGAAAATATTTTAGTTAAATGCTAGTTACAACAAATTGATGAAAACATCATCGATACTTTGGGCTCGATACATTCTTCCTAACCAAAGAAATCACCATTAAACAACCAGAAACCAAAATGAAGCAAAACGAACAACTCCGAAATCATCAAATTAGTTTACCTGGTAAGTGGTAACTATCTTTTGAATAATATATTTCGATGTTTAATGATAATAATACAAAAAAGTATTACTACTAATTTTCCATACTTATTGAATAGTTTAAGAAAAAGATATTCTTTGTCTGAGTTAATTTAAAACTTTTATTAAAACTTAAGATTTAAAAATTATCTAACTGTGATAGTTTGATGTGTGTTAACTATAAGCATATAAAGTTAATTCTAGTTCTTCTAAACTGTCCGGCCGTTTATTCTACTAATTATGGTCTTACCTACAAGAAACCTTGCCGTTTATGAGAAAATGGTCATGTTTTATTTTGGCGGCTGGTGACCCGACCACTATTCTGGTATCTCGAACACACTTATTGCAGCGCTGGTCGCTGCAAAAACTCTTCGTCCTTACCCGTACACTGTTGACTTGACAGTCAACAGTGTGCTGTTGTCTTATTCACTTATTGCAGCACTTATTGCAGCGCCTGACGCTGCAATAAGTGAATAAGACAACAGCACACTGTTGACTGTCAAGTCAACAGTGTACGGGTAAGGACTACATATGTATACAACTTCGATTCAGTTTTCGCACTGACGTGTGAAATCTAGTTTAAAATTTATAACAAGATCTACCGCTTACTGACTACGACACACTTACGGGCAGTGTACCCGTTCGTATGTAATATAGTGAACTGGTAAGACCAAGATCGAACACAAGGACTGAATGTTGTACTAAAGGTTGTAAAAATGTAAATCAAGAGAAAGTTTGGGTTGTGACCGAGTTGTCACTTTGCGTTTTGAAAGCTAAATAATTAACAAGTAAGTAAAAGTACTCAACCGATATTAATCGAGAGCACACGAAAAGATTTTGAGTTGTAAACAAATAATTAAAAAGCCATCTATGTCGAATCCGCTACACAAAAAGTCTAGGTTGCATATGGGTTAAGCTCAAAATTCTTTAATGTTGGTGATAATAATCGTGACAAGAGAAAAACACAACCGGTGTGCACTCCGTTTGTAAAATCGACTCAATCACCTAATCAACCCAATTTCTTGCAACAAGTGGTACCACCAACCCTATTACAATTCCTTGAACTAACTAGTTTGTTTGATTATTTAAATAACAATTTTATCTTTGTGAAAGAAACGTGGTACCACCAACCGTTAAATCCACTTAACAAAGTGATTTCTATTAAACTTGTATCTTTACTATCATACCATGACCTAGCAAGAGTTGTTCATAGACAAACAACTAAAATAACACTTGTATTCAACTAGTACCACTATCGAAGAACACAAATACCACCAAGAACACAAGATTAAGTAAAAGAAATCACTTCATTAAGATCTTGACAAAATGTTAAGTAAAACCAACTTGAATTCAAAATATTATGCAACGATAACTAATTGTTTCACTTCATCTTCATAGATGTATAGAGATTTAGCTACTCATAATGAAAAGAGCTAAAGATTCAAATAAAAAGGAAGAAATAATGTACCAAATATGAAGTAATAATCCAAATCGAGGTTACAATCGAGCTACAATCACTAGCAAGAGCCAAAATTAATCTTCAAGTCTTCAAAATAGTTGAAGTGATGAAAAACCCTTGAAAACCCTTGAAAAACGGCTGGGAGAAAGTGTGTGAGTTGAAAGTGTCCAAGATTGGGTTTAGGGTTGAGTGGGTGTAGATATTTATACCCCAGGAGAGAGACTAACATGTTATCAGACTGAAGTCGCGCCGCGAGCCCCTTTGGTCGCGCCGCGAGGAGTGCCAAATATCGACCAGATGCTGATTGACTAGAAGATCGCGTCGCGAGGACCACCACTCGCGCCGCGAGTTTCATCAGGTTTTGCCATTTCAACTTCGTTTTTCGTCGTGCTTCATCCGTTAGCGCATATGGACCATTCTTAAGCTATTTCCCACCGTTTATGAGCAATGTAGCTGCTGTAGACCTGAAACCACTAGCAAACAACATAACGCACCACAAAACAAGTATAAATGGCTACAAAATGAGTATAAATCGTCCAATTAAGATGTGTGAAATATGTATAAATTGAGACACATCAAATCTCCCACACTTAAACCTTGCTTGCCCTGAAGCAAGTATGCACTTAAACCAATCTCAAAAACCAAACAAAATGTCACAAACAATTAAGATTAATCCGAAAGTTTCCAACCAAGCGGTGTTGAATACCAAAAGCAAATGCATTTAAAAACTAATTAGCATAGTCTTAGACGAAATCAGAAAATTCTACTAATCTAGAACAAAACCATCTTTCGGTTACAATTAGAATCCTCCCTATGCTTGTGTTCACCTCTTTAACATTTCTATCATTCCAATTGACCTTAAGCTCGTTCTTTACTATCATACCATGACCTAGCAAGAGTTGTTCATAGACAAACAACTAAAATAACACTTGTATTCAACTAGTACCACTATCGAAGAACACAAATACCACCAAGAACACAAGATTAAGTAAAAGAAATCACTTCATTAAGATCTTGACAAAATGTTAAGTAAAACCAACTTGAATTCAAAATATTATGCAACGATAACTAATTGTTTCACTTCATCTTCATAGATGTATAGAGATTTAGCTACTCATAATGAAAAGAGCTAAAGATTCAAATAAAAAGGAAGAAATAATGTACCAAATATGAAGTAATAATCCAAATCGAGGTTACAATCGAGCTACAATCACTAGCAAGAGCCAAAATTAATCTTCAAGTCTTCAAAATAGTTGAAGTGATGAAAAACCCTTGAAAACCCTTGAAAAACGGCTGGGAGAAAGTGTGTGAGTTGAAAGTGTCCAAGATTGGGTTTAGGGTTGAGTGGGTGTAGATATTTATACCCCAGGAGAGAGACTAACATGTTATCAGACTGAAGTCGCGCCGCGAGCCCCTTTGGTCGCGCCGCGAGGAGTGCCAAATATCGACCAGATGCTGATTGACTAGAAGATCGCGTCGCGAGGACCACCACTCGCGCCGCGAGTTTCATCAGGTTTTGCCATTTCAACTTCGTTTTTCGTCGTGCTTCATCCGTTAGCGCATATGGACCATTCTTAAGCTATTTCCCACCGTTTATGAGCAATGTAGCTGCTGTAGACCTGAAACCACTAGCAAACAACATAACGCACCACAAAACAAGTATAAATGGCTACAAAATGAGTATAAATCGTCCAATTAAGATGTGTGAAATATGTATAAATTGAGACACATCAAATCTCCCACACTTAAACCTTGCTTGCCCTGAAGCAAGTATGCACTTAAACCAATCTCAAAAACCAAACAAAATGTCACAAACAATTAAGATTAATCCGAAAGTTTCCAACCAAGCGGTGTTGAATACCAAAAGCAAATGCATTTAAAAACTAATTAGCATAGTCTTAGACGAAATCAGAAAATTCTACTAATCTAGAACAAAACCATCTTTCGGTTACAATTAGAATCCTCCCTATGCTTGTGTTCACCTCTTTAACATTTCTATCATTCCAATTGACCTTAAGCTCGTTCTTACTAAGCTATAATCTAGTAGCAAGCTTCACAATTATTATTGGCAACATAAGGAATATTCCACAATGATTATTGGTATATTTGTCCAATTAAACACTCACGCCATTGGTTTTCCATAAGGTTTTCCTTACGTTATACTTATGAGTCCCTTGACAAAACATACTCCTACGGTCAAGAATTGCAACTCTATCCACACATCAGGTGATCATACGAAAGTGTACTTTAAGCGTCCGGCCAGCGGTTCGCTACGGATACGTAAGTATCGTTAAGAGACATACGCCAGAACTCAAGGTTGGGTTGCATATCCAGAGACCATGCTCTAAACACAAACACATATGAGAACAAAAAGTTTTATAATTTATCACCTATGATTTTCGATGAGACCCGAGTAGCGAACTTTCTGACAACCCATCCCAAGTTGGAAGCTTTAGGTGAGCTAGGTAAAACGAAGTTACCCCAAGGACTTACTTGTTCGAATCTCAAATACCACATTAGAATTAGAATATTGAAAAATGTTTTGCGCGTGTTCCCGTATGTGCCACCCGTTTGATGCCGAAGCACCCCAGACACCCCGATATAAAGACCAAACATAATGACTAGAGCTACAACCTATAACATAAGAATTAAGGACCGGACATCCGGTGTGCAAGCCATATGTTAAGTCAAATTACCACAAGCATATTTAATACATTTCAAGCTTTTCATGCACACAAGTTGCAAAATTCAAATGGAAAACCTCAAGCGGTGCCTACCAATACATCATCTAGTGAAGCTATTATTCACATTAGGTTCATCATTAAGGTACAATTCGCAAGCAACCTAAATTATTTGAATTTTGGAACAAGCCTATGACCCTTTGGAACGATGAAATGCCACAAGCACTAGGAAAGGAGAGCTAAAGGTAATGTAACATCCCAAACTTTTTAATTAATGGTTGACTTGAGTCGTTAAGTCAACATAATGTGTCCGTTAAGTCTTTAGAAGATTTAATGCTTATATGTAGTTAATGTGTTATACGTATGAGACTTGAATGTCTTATTGATTGATGTAGTAATGTGTTTAAAGGTGTAGTTATGTACCTTTTGAGGTGTTTGATGTGTTTAATGAGTAGTATATAGTCCCTATAGGTGTTTTGGGCTAATAATGAGACGTTTGGAAGCTTAGGGACCAGTTTTGACATATGGTGAAAGTCAAAAACGGGTTTAGGGTCAATGAGGGAGTCATTAGTTCCTAATTGTTGATTAAATCATTATTCTCTCAAGCCCTAGCCGCCCCCCTTGATCCCCTATCAAATTTCTAAGCGAAAATCCTTCAAAACGTGTGATTCGAGTGTGTTTGATCAAGATTATTGCATCCTCTTTGAGATCTACAGGTAGGAAAGGTATATTAACGTTGATTTTATATCTTTTCAATTATATGAGTCATTTGAAATCAGATCTAGGTGTTAGAGGATCAATTGATGTCGAAATAACGATTGTTTTAATGATGCAAATCATGTATGTTTTAATCAAAGGTTGTATTGCATCATTATGGTCTAAATATGAAGGATTTTGAAGTATTAAAGTCGTGTTTATGATTTGGAGTCGTTTTGGTGGAGTTTTGGTTTGGATTCAATTATGTTTATGAGACGATTTAGGTCAAATCGGGTGTCAAATGATTTGTATAAGGTGTGTAATGGATCCATGAACCCATTAATGATTTCATAATATTATTTGAGTCAATTGTTGGTGTATATGAACTGAAGAAATCATGGTGGATGTGTGGTAGTCAAAATATGAAAGTAGTCTACAAAGAGAGTCAAGTAGTCTACAAATGAGTCAAGTAGTCTACAGAGGAGTATAGTAGTCTATAATAGATGAAAGTAGTCAACAGAGACTATATTACGACACGTATATAGACTATAGGCCGGTATAGCTTCATTCTTACCCATTAATTGGTCCTATGTTTATTATAGGTAGTCAGGAATATTTGCTTTGCACAGTAGCTTTTGTTATCGTTTGTGTGCGCTTCTACGAGGTAAGATACACTACTTTGACACCCTGAGGGTTCAACAAAATGATGGTTTCATATAATAACTTCCCAATTAATACCTTAAATTGTTTGTGGATATATGGGGTTACACGGGAGGTGATATGGGTTATGTAGTTGACCATTGAGACCTAAAATGCAGTCCCAAATGAATTATAATGTAGTGTATGTTATGATATGATGAATAATGTAGTGTATGCTATGAAATGAAGTATAATGTAGTGTATGTTATGAAATGATGATAATGTAGTGTATGTTATGAAATGATGAATAATGTAGTGTATGTTATGAAATGATGATAATGTAGTGTATGTTATGAAATGATATAATGTAGTGTATGTTATGAAATGATGATAATGTAGTGTATGTTATGAAATGATGAATAATGTAGTGTATGTTATGAAATGATATAATGTAGTGTATGTTATGAAATGATATAATGTAGTGTATGTTATGAAATGATGAAGAAAGTGTTAAGCTTAACCCGTACTTGCCCTAGCCTGGCTAAGTGCGTAGATGCAGGTTGCTTGGGTGGCTCCTCGCAACATGGTCATTGAGATGCAGTTGAGTAATACGGGAGGTCTTACCCGCCTTCATTTGTCTTGTACATGCGGATTACTCCGGGATTGACTTGCCATTCCTTAACGACGTTTGATGTTCAATCGTATGATTGTCATCTAGTCGGGTGTGACTTATGTTACACTTAAAAGCAGTTAAAATGTAGTAAAGCAGTTAAAACGTAGAAAAGCAGTTAAGATGTAGAAAGCAGTTTTGACGTTATGTGTGAATGAAGTTAATGCAGAATAGGCACAGTTAGGGTGGTTCATCCTAATATGATATGTTGATGTTGTGGTATGCTTGATGTGTGTTGGGCCTTAATGACGTATTTATAAATCCATAATGTTTGAATTGGATAAATGTTTTATAACTTAAGTGTTATCTTACTTAGCTAATTCGTTAGCTAACACTTGTCTTTTGAAATGTGTTGCTCCCTCAGGTTTAGCTTAGACGAGGTAGACGTTGAATGAAGAATGTGGAGAGGGTAGATTGCTTGATGATGTCCTTAGCTACCCATAGTTGTTGCACATTTATAGACACTGTTTATGTTATGACGTTTATGAAGTTTGTATGTATGTAGTCGGTTGTTTTGTGTTGGGCAACCGAAGGGTTTCCATTAAAACTTGTTTTGATGATATGACTAAGTAACACCAATGAATAAGGAAACCAAACAGATTTTAATTGGTTTGAACTTTCAGAGTTTACTTCTGCTTTATTTTAACGCCGTTAGGCGAAATTTTTTGGAAACCCATATTTTTAAACAACGGGTGTTACAGGTAAATAATCTCAACTTTTATCCTAGATTAGCAAAATTCAAAGTCCTCATTTCTCGTCTTTGCACAAAACCTATAGCCTCAAAATTTAAAAATATAACCAAAATGCTAGTAAAGGAAGGAAACTTCAAAAATTTTCATTTTTCCAATTTACCATCCCCCTCCCCACACTTAAGTTGTACATTGTCCTCAATGGACGAATAACTAAGGTGAATAATGGGAAAAGGGGAAAAATGCAAAATGTAGAAAGGAACAATGAAAAACCTCCGGGTGAAAGCACGAATTCACCATTGCAAAGTTGAAGCCAAAAATTAAGTGGGTGCTGAACTGACTGCCAGCATAAACCCGCTTGTTTGTTCCAAAAATCCCAAAAGCAATCTCCACAAATCAACTTGCAAACTCGAACTAAGCACCTGACAATTAGCATAAGCAAAATACGAAACCATTACATAGTTCATAATAAAAGGAAATACAAGAAACAACTACAAATGTCTCATCGCCTAAACGGCGGAATTACAAACAAATTGAAATAAATCAAAGTGCAATGTCTCATAAGTTCAGAAAATAAAAAGAAAATAGAATAGATCAATTCTCATCCATATCGTGAGAAGAAGGAACACCATCACCAGCATCAGGATCGGCCGGCTCACCAAATATGCCTCTGTAGAAATCAAAAGCAGGCCCCGAATAGCGCTCTCCAGTAGTATGTCTATATGTCCCAAACTGGGGCATATCCTGAGCTCCTCCGGTGCTGCTGCTAGCACCTGCTGTGCTTGAACTAGGGCCTGCCCCACCGGGCTGCTGCTGACCTGGGTGTGGACTGAAAAACCCAAAAGTGGTGCTGGCCGGCATGAAGATGGGAGGAGGACTAAAGGCCTAAGTAGGGGGTGGTGGAGGTGTAGACTGTGGCCTGATCCAATGGTTGATGTAGGGAGACCAAGACTCGCACTGGAAACCTAGGCGGTTCACTTGGCTCCACATCGTCCTCTGTCCATCCAGAAGCAAATCCTGAGCGTCTCTGATCTCCCGCTGCTGCTCTAAGATCTGATCAAGGGAGGATCCCCAACCTGCAAAATTGTAAACTGAGTAAGGGTTAGGCTGCTGCTCCCGAGGTGGCGAGTCCACCCTCTATCTCTGTGCAGGCGGCTCTTGCTCCTCATCCGACTGTAAATCCCTCGGGTTAGTGCTCTTCATCAACTTTGACTTCTTCATCTCCGTGGTGTCAATAAGAGTGGTGTTCGCCCTAAAAGTAATCCCTGATCTACCCTCGGGTGTATCACAACCAAGCCTTTCCACCATCTGGGTCACAAAATGACCACACAATAACCTCTGCTCCCGACACTTATGCATATGTCTAGCCAATATATATGGAGCACCCCCAAACCAACCAGATAAAGGGAGCTCCAGAAATTGTCTGAGCAACCACAGATCATCAGAAGTGACCTTATCGGTCGCATTCCCCCGATGAATGAATGAGTAGGTGATCATCATATGAAGAATCCTCAGCCTCTTGGACCTAATGTCCGACACCTTTCTCTCCCCAGAATAAAACTTATCCTTTCCAGAAATACTAAACCAATATGTGTCAAACAACACCTCATCCTCAAAGTAGGAGATATCAAAAGCACTTCGCTCTAGAAACTTATACACCACCCCACTCACAAATTCCTTTCTCTCGAACATTCCACATAGGTATCCAAACTCCAGAACGGTACAATGGCACTGTGTAAGTCCCCTGGTACGGATCGTTAATAGCTTGCTCCAGTTATCAAGAGGTGCGGAATCCCTCTCTATAACTTGGTGATCAACAATAAGCCTCTAGATTATCTGCTGCCTCGCAGATCTTCTTCAGGCTAGCGGAACAAGCTTTGACGACTATAACCTGCAATACCTGCTTGATATTTCGACAAATGTTCAACCCTAAACTCTGTTAGGGTTCTGGTATATATAGGAATACCCTAAAAGGCTTCAGCTTACTGGCCTCGCAAATCCAGCCCAGCTTGACATATTTGCGAGGTCGTATTTCAGCTCTAGCCTCGTATTTGTCCCTGCAAATACGGGGTCGTATTCCCCATGTGAAATGCGAGGTCGCATTTCACACTTAGCAGATTATTACACATTTAATACTTAAACTTAATCTAGTATTCTATGCATAATATCAAGTTCATTAATGACAATCACAATACAAAGACATATTACAATATAACCCCAAACAATCTAGACTGCTATTGACATAGATGTGCACTTACAGACTCCCCCTTGACAATAGCTTCTAGACGTTGAAATAAATGTCTTTGTCTCGTCTTTGTCATCAATCTACTTCTTCTGCTTTCTTGCATCAGCCTTCTTCTTCTTTTGAACCTCCTCTGAATCATCTGCAGCCTTATAGAAATCACAGTCTGAGTGTAAGCCAATCTTTAAGCATAAACTCACTGCATTCCTACATCGCAACGCTGGACCCTAAAAATCTTTTGGAAACCAAATATTAACACTGTTCAGCTTTAGCAGATCTTTCCTACAGAAGTTCACTAGATGAAGAGGCTCGTAAATCCTCACAATCTCATAGTAATGTTCAGCATACATTACAGCTTCATATGTCTTACTATCAAAATACCACCCAACCATATTATCCAATAAATCCTTCTTAAACTTCTTCAAAGGCACTTCTTTGGCAAACTTGGTCGGCTCATACTTCAAAGTAACGACGGGCTTCTTTGTCTTCGGATCTATCTTAGATTTATCCTTGACCCTCTTGCCCTCCTGTGGATGATATTTCCTTTGAGTTGGATCCTTGATCTTCATATCTTTTGCAATAGACTTATCAACATAATTTGTCGTTTCATTTCCACTAGGGTTAATCAGTTCTAGCCTAGATAAGCACCAGAAATCAACTTCAGCAAGAGAGTTGATTGCATCTGCGTTCATTTCCAAATACTGCACTCCGTCTGTTCTCCTGATAACGAGAAATCTTAACTCATTATCCCAATGAAAACTCACGATTCTTGAGCACGCAGTAGTGGCATAGGCTTCAACCTTTTCTCCCTGGATTTTGTCTTTATACTTGATAGGTTTATGCAAAGCCTCACACTCAGCCTTACTATGCAACCACCATCCAGATTTAGCACAAGGCTCTGTATGTTGAACTTCAGGATTTTCAGCAACAGGTTCTTGAGTGACTGGAGCTTCCATACCATCTAGCTTAGCTCTAAAATCATCAATACTAAACCCTTTGCGCTCAACATCTTTATCCACAAGCTTTGAAGCTGTAACTGGCACATCAATTTCTGCGATGCCCATCCAGCTCTCATCACCATAGATTATTTCACCTTCTTCCCTCACAGCATCAGTTGTCTTAGAAGACCCTACCATACCAGTCGCAATCTCAGTCAAAGACTCTATTACCTTGGTTAGATCTTCTTGATGCTTATTACCCTTATCCTTTGCAGCATCCGGGTCTTGATTCGAATCATCATCTTTGCTTTTCGAAAGCTCATCACCCTTATAGCCTAGATCTGGTAATAACTTTTTCTCTACCAAAAACTTCTCAATCAACTTATATAATTCAGATTGCGTCACACAGTCCAGCATGACATCAGCAATCTTAGTCATTTGTTCAGCTACTTTAACTACCTTAGTATTAGCTCTAGTAGCCGAACTCTCTGCCTTTGTAGCTTCACGACGAACCATGTCAAAGTTGGACATGAGAGTGTTAACAAAGTCTTGATGATTCTTTCTTTCATCATTAAGAGCTTTCTTTAACGTCTCAACTTCCTTGTCATTTTTCTTCATCTCTTTCTCATGGTTCTTTCTCTGTTTTTCCAACTCATCAAATGAACCATTAACTCTAGCCTCTAACACTGTCATCTTCCCTTTTATGTCAGCCATACCAAACACAGGTGGTAATATAGGAGCTTGACGTGTAGTCGCTTCAGTTCTTGGTTCTGGATTTGGCACTGAATCCCTCATTCTATGAGTTGTAGATGGCCTTTCAAGATTAACAGTCATCTTTTGAGGTCTTCTTGATATCACTAGCTCTGCATGTGATTCAACTGATCTCCTAGACCTCTGTTCTGGAATTCTGCTTGATGCTTCTGGAGCCTTAACATTCTTATCTACTCCACTAACAACAACTTTCCCTTTAACTTTCAACTTAACAACAGTTTTCTTCTTTGGAGCAGGTACCTCTTCAACTTCTGGAACCTCAGATTCCCTAGAAGACTCTGTTCTCTTCTTTTTCAAACCTGAATCAGATGAAACTTTCTTTGAAGCACTTTCAGAAGCACTAGCAGCATGATCAACAATATCTTCATGTGCTTCTGCTTCTTTTTCAAGAACCACATCTCTCTCAATGATCACCTCTTCTGTGCCTTGAACTTGAACCTGTGGTTGTTCTATGTCGCGTATTGGCGCATCTGGCATCACCATTTGTAGAGGAACTGGGTTAACAACCGGCTGATGTGGAACAATCTCAGTCCTGAATCTGGCAAACTCTTCAGCTGTAGGTGGATTGAAGTCAATATCCACTAGAGCTCCGAACAAGGGTACATCTTGAGCACCTGGATCACCATCAAAGCGACTCTTGAGCTCATCATATGCCCTTTTCACAATAGATGTCACTTTCGGGATCGACTCAATAGCTGGTAGATTAGGAATATGATGATTGATAATCATCATAACGAATCTAGGATAAACCATAAACCTATGCCCTAGTCTGGCAGTTGTTTGTTTCCATAAATCATTGAAGAAATACTTAGAAAAGCTGTACGGTTTGTTGTACACTAGACCAACCATCTGAGCTTGAGATTCTTGATTAAGCGTATCCCATCCGGTTCTTCTACTACACAAACTAACCAACAATACATGCGCTAAGTATCTCCACCTTCCAAAGAATCCCCGCTTCTTCAATGTTCCCACATGTAAATCATCAGCATAACCCATCCTTTTAAATCCTCCAACAATAACCTCTCTACTGAAAGTAGTAGGACCATTCTCTCCTCCTTCTTGATCTACTGTACCTAAACTCAAGATATCAATAAGATCATGAGCAGAAAACTTGATAGTCTTGTCAGCAACCATAGTCTCTATGAACTCCTGGGTAGCAGTTTTCCTATGCCTTGCATTCTCCCAGAACTCTACCAGGTATGACTCATACAACACAGGTGAATGAGTAAGAATGTGATGAATTCTTGACCGCTTCAAAAATGCAAAAATCTCATGATAATATGCGGTTCCATCTTGACTCTGTCTCTCGTGCAATAGGAACTTTTATTTTAAACAATACAAAAATAAAAATTACACACTTAACAAAAAATATAACACACACACATACACACTGAACATAAACGAATAACATAGTTACAAGAGCTAAAGTTACTGCTGATTAGATCAGATTAGCATGTTACATAAGCCTACAAGTGAGAAATAATTCTCTTATTATTAGTTATGAACAGTGATCCTGTAAGTCCCAACTCGTTAGATGGTACTACTGAAAACACCTCTATGTCGATGGTGGAGTTACTTTGCAATATATGCACTGAACTGGAGACGACCAGTTGCAGTGTGTATATACCAAGTTCTAGATAGATTACTTATATAAAAGACAATAAGTAAAGAACAATGCAATAATACAAATAACTTGTAAGATAACTTGATAAGACAATATGTATTTTTCAATGTGTAATTTATTTATTGATGTTAAACAAATTACAAGGTTGATGCGGAACCAAGATAATACACGAATGTAAATATCCTAACAACCTATGAAATACAATTGATCTACACTAGGAATTTCTCAAGACAATCGAAACACTTAAAGTTGTGAAATGTTCCTTTTAGCGATTGAGAGAATATTGCACAAGTTCACCAAGAATATTGCAGGTTTGCAAAGTGTGAAGTATTTAACTTGTGTGTTTGAATACTTGATTTCTTGGTTGTGCAATGACTTGTATTTATAGGCAAAGTTAACATTGGGATGTTAACTTTGGCCGTACAAATGTGGTTGGAAGCATTTAAGGAATAGCATTTAATTCCTTAAAGGCAGTGTAAAGTCGTACGTTAAAGTGACTTTACATAACCACCTTTATGTACCTTTTATTACTTAAATAATAAGACAAGGCTTATTATCCGGGTAAAGGTACATAAAGTATACAAGTCAATTCCTCGTAATCAGTGTAAAGCTTTGTAAGGGCTTTCCACTGATGGTCTCCAGTTTGTAACTGACTAGAATGTCAACTGGGCTTTGCTGCCATTGGCATTCTCTATCTTCCATTTGTTGTCTCCGACTTCAACTGGAATGCTTCTTCAACTTGGTCAGTTCTCAACTGGAGGAAGTATTCAGTTGCGTTAACTGTACGGTGCAACTGGACTTCAATATATTTCTCGACAAATCATCTTGGTCACCAGTTTCACTAGTCTCCAGATGCAACTGGTGACTGGCAAGTGTGAACTGGTGACTGGCCAGTCCAGGTGAACTGGTCCTAACAAATTCCCCCTATTTGTCTAGAAATATAGTCTAAGTCTTTTCCAAGTTCTTGTATCTGTACAAGTGTGAACTGGAAGGACTTGTTCGATTTAAATCTATCTAAGTTATCTAAGGCATTTTTATAGATCAATAAATGCCTTAGGTTTTTCTTTTATGTTTGTTAGATTTTAATCTATTATCTACCTTGTGGTTACAAACTGGTAACTTCATTTATACAAGGAATGAAATTTATACAAGTTACAGAATGTAAAACAAAATACAAGTAGATAACTGAAGAAAGAACTTAAACAGATGGCCCTTCGCCAGTTCTTCTTCTTTTGGCAACTGAAGAGATAGGTTGAGTGTCTTCAGGGTCAATATTCAGCTTTAGTTCTAGATTTTCCTTGTGTTGAATCTTGCCCCTTAAGAAGTTTGCCCATGCCTTCTCGAACCTATTCTTTTGTGCCTTAGCATCCAGCACATTCACCATCTCGACCCATTCGCTGAACCCATATTGCATCGCACCAGGATTGTCAGTTTTCACTAGTGGCCCACCAGCATACTTAATTTCAACTTGAAAGACTTTGGTGCCTGGCTTAATTGTAACATTGACACTATTTATAGTACCACTATGTCTTCTGGTTGACATGATCTGGGAGTAATAACTTCGAGCTTCAGATTCATTGGTGATTTTTATACTCCCAGCACCAGCAGCCAGTACAGCGGACTTAATGTCTTCATTTGATACCTCACCAGTTGGTTCAACGAATGTCCTAAGGTCAGCATCCCTTGCATCTTTGGTCAGTGGTCTTCTTGGTTGTGGAATCCTTCTTCTTGGTGGATTCAAAACATCCTTCACAACCTTCTTGACATTTGCAATTCTCTTAAGAATCCCACTGGCCCTTATCTCCCAAGCCTTCTCCACTGAAATGTTTAAACTTTTGGCATCAAATTCGGCCTCATCCTCATGATAGTGTCTTTCCAGTTCTACATCCAGCATTTCATTCAACTGGTCAACTATCCTAGGATCATTCTTAATCCTGAGATACTCCTCCTTAGTGATACCCAGTAGATTTGCATCACTCATATCCAGTAACTTAATCTGAGCAAGATGTGCCCTGGCCTCAACTTGGTTTCTTTGTTTCATTTTCTTTCTTTCTTTGATGTCATTTCCAAGTCTAGCCAGTTTTCTACTATCACTATCTGAAACTGGAGGGAGTATATCAGCATTACCAGTTTCCAACATTTCTTCAGTGGCCGGCTGGGCAGATGCATCACCAGCTAAACCTTTACCTTTGTCCAAACCAACATTCCCCCTAACACTCTGCTCACCAGCTTCAGTACTGGTAGCCACAACCAATTCTCTTCCAGATCCAAATGGAGTCCTTCCAGGTGCAACTGGTGGAAGGACTGCACTTCGTTCCCCCTTGGCAGCATCTAGACCTGCCCGAATACCTTCCCATTCAGAGGGGTGTGATGGCAACCGGTCAAGAGGCTGCCATGACTGCAAGTCCTTACACTCTTTGAAGATTCCACACATCATCCTGAAGGACCTCCATAAGTGGTTCGTCTCCTTGGACTGGGTCAAGACATTT
>CM067168.1:155682513-155747565 GCA_034093135.1 Erigeron breviscapus
TTCAAAAATAAACGAGGTCGCAAATTTAAAACGAGGTCGTGAGAAATATGAGGTCGCAAATTACAACTCGAGGCCGTAATTGAACTGGCGAGGTCTTAAAGAGCTCACGAGGTCGCAAACGAGATACGAGGTCGCAATTGAGCTAGAGGTCGTAATTAGCTATCCAGGTCGTAAATTGAGCTGGATGAGGTAATACGAGCCCACGAGGTCGCAAACAATGCTGAAACCTTTAATTCTCTTGAATTCGAAACCCTAATACCCAAAACACCTTCGACTGCTGTAATTGTCAGATGACTACAATCTCCTTTCTGTAAATTTAATGAGGTCTTCTCATGCCAAGATAGGGTATAGAAGGTACTTCTGATTTCCCTCCAAATTTTTGCCGCCAAAATATGTTCTCATGAAACTTTGAATTCCATGTAAACTTTGGATAACATGATCATAGAAAGATTTGATAATTCCTAAAAAATTTCGCCAAATCCGCGTCGACAACGGATGAAAATTGACCTAAATTTTTTCGAATGTTACCAAACTTCAAATCTTCATTATTCATCCCATTTTAAGACCCTGGGCAAAAATTATTTTTCCCGCCAAAAGACTTTTTTTTTTTTAGAACAACAACAAAAGAGTCTTCAGATAACCTTCTTCAATGCTTTGATCAAAGTCTTCTGATTAAACAACTTGAAACGCATAAGAACTCCTCTTCTGAGTGTGGACTAGAACTGCTGCTGCTTGTATATGCGAGGTCGCAACTTACTTGTTCTTTACGAGGTCGCAATTCAAGAAACAATTGCGAGGTCGTATACTAGATGACTAATTACGAGGTCACAATTCAGAAGACCAATTGCGAGGTCGTAATTCTACCAGGTAACAAAACTTCCTGATCAGCATCTTATTCGAACGACAGCAGCTCTTCTTCTCCAGAAACCCTAATTCGTCCCCAACCTGAAAAGCCACGAATCTGGGTCTGCCACAACATGCAAAACTAATCAGATCTTGTTTTCATCGTTACAAGGCTTTAACACTATAAAGCGTGTAAGGAGGAAAACACAATCTGATATAGTTTCACACGATCAGATCTAAACAATAATGATTTCGGTCGTAAACTCCATGAAAAAATCACGGCTAGACGACCAGATCTCAATACTAATGTTTTCGGTCGAGAACTCCCTAAAAGAATCACGGCTAGACGACCCTAAACCGATGTTGTCTATCACCAACAAGCTATAACCTTCCGGTATAAAACCAACAGGCTCTGATACCACTTGTAAGTCCCCTGGTACGGATCGTTAATAGCTTGCTCCAGTTATCAAGAGGTGCGGAATCCCTCTCTATAACTTGGTGATCAACAATAAGCCTCTAGATTATCTGCTGCCTCGCAGATCTTCTTCAAGCTAGCGGAACAAGCTTTGACGACTATAACCTGCAATACCTGCTTGATATTTCGACAAATGTTCAACCCTAAACTCTGTTAGGGTTCTGGTATATATAGGAATACCCTAAAAGGCTTCAGCTTACTGGCCTCGCAAATCCAGCCCAGCTCGACATATTTGCGAGGTCGTATTTCAGCTCTAGCCTCGTATTTGTCCCTGCAAATACGGGGTCGTATTCCCTATGTGAAATGCGAGGTCGCATTTCACACTTAGCAGATTATTACACATTTAATACTTAAACTTAATCTAGTATTCTATGCATAATATCAAGTTCATTAATGACAATCACAATACAAAGACATATTACAATATAACCCCAAACAATCTAGACTGCTATTGACATAGATGTGCACTTACACGCTGCTTACCCCCCAACCGAAAATGGATCACCCGATCCTCTGTAAAATCATCAATGGGTAGCTCCTGTACCTGAAGAGTAGAGAAAAATTCTAGACACCACTCTTTAATCGCCGTCTTTCTCAATTCAAAAACCCTCTTCCACATAGGTATACGTATCACCTCACCCATGCTTTCATCCCAAAACTCGGTCAAAAATCTTTGTTCAAAGTAACCCATGAGTTCCGCCTCCCTAATCATCTGCCAATCCATGGTCCTAGGAGAGATCAATGCATAATCCTGAATTTCACACAACTTATTAGTGTAAGCTTGCTTTTCCCCCCTTTGAGCATTCGGGAATTTCAGCCATGGGTGGGTTGGTGGTTTCAGTGCCCTAATATTTTTACTCGGTTTTTCATAGGGGGCATTGTAGGTCTCATCCACATAGTCGAACTCATAATCTTGTGGCCAAACGTTGCCCTCATACCTTTGTGCTACCTGTTGCCTCTGCAAAAACAACCAAAATGTACTAAATAAGTAAAAGGAGGCACTAATGGGCGATAACGAAAGACTGGAGCAACGAAATGACAAATAATGGGCAAGCAGCTCTGTTCCTCGCACCGCGAGGTTCCCTGCTCGCGCCGCGACCCAGTTCGAATTTTCAGACTTTTTTTTTTCTGGATTTTTCAGAATGGGTTTTGTATCTAATTAACAATACTTTAACTAATTTGAAATAAAATAACTAAAGGATGATTAAATCTTAAAAAGCCCCAATTTAAAATGGATGAACCCTAATTGGATTTTCCAAGATATTTGCAAAATTAATCACCTCTAAGTACAATAACCAATAATACTACCCTATCTAAGTAATTAACAAACATTAATTGAAAGAAAATAAAGAAATCCGAAATTAAATAGAAATAAAAATTAAAAAGAAAAAGTTGAGAAATCTTACCACTCTTGACATGATGATGAAGGAATGGAGAAGAAAGGATGAGGATCTTGAAAACGAGAAGAAGAAAGAACACAAATACTAGAAATGTGTGTGATGGATCGTGTATGTGTGTGTGATTTTAAGGGAAAAAGAAGAATTTTGAAAAAGAAAATAGAATGAGAGAGAGAGAATAGATCGTGCCTGTTGGTTTATGTGAGTCCGATTTATTTTATTTTATTTTCATTTTCGATTTTAATGTTAAAAGAAAAGGGAACTTACCTGATCAGCTACTCACCTCGCGCCGCGAGTGAGTCGCGCCGCGACCTACGTACCTCGTGCCGGCGAGAAAACTCTCTGACCTGAATGACCCAAAACTCGCGCCGCGAGCAGCCAACCTCGCGCCGCGATCTTGCCTAATCTCTCACGCCGTGATTACCAAACCTCGCGCCCGCGAGAAAATGTTCTGACCTCCTTGTCATAAAACTCGCGCCGCGAGCTCGCTTCCTAGCGCCGCGATTTGTACCTGTTTCTCCAATTTCGGACTTTTTAACACACATTTTCACTTATCGGTTCGACCTGAACGACTTATCACCTGTAAATCTAAACAAATAACACAAAAATAGAACAAAACTACTGAAAACAACTAAAAATGATAAAAACACATGGGTTGCCTTCCGAGAAGCGCTTTATTTATTTACGAGTCATTAGCTTGACTCGATCAAACCTTAAAGATTTACCAAGTTGGGGCCTTTAACCCCCCTCCCCACACTTAAGTTGTTGGGAGTTCCATCCTTAATCGGTGGGAAGCAATCTTCTGCAATCTTTGTCCGAATCCAATCATTTGCTCGACCAAAAGCATCCACCTCCAACATCAACTCCTCTTTCTTTTTGGTTGACAAATTCGAACATAGTTCTTTTGACAACTTCACATTACAATGAGAAACCGCAGACTTGACACGATCGTACAATTTATGGATCTTGGCGCTTCGGCTACTTGTTGGCCGAGAATTTATCACTAATGTTATCTTCCCCTCATCTCCCCTTTTCTCCAACTTATTGTCTAACCGCTTATCAATCTGAGAATCAATCGAACTAGCACAAGTAGTCTCAACAGAATTAATAACATTAGGTGAAGAAAAAGAAGAAGTGTTCAAGAATTCTACCGACTCATCCCACGTTCTCAATGTAAGCTTACCACGACCGACCTCAATGGTAGCATCGGCCGTAGCAAGAAATGGTCTTCCTAGAATAAGGGGTACGTTTAATGCTTCACCCACATCAATAATGACAAAATCAACAGGAAAAACCAAACCACCCACTTCAACCAACACGTCTTCTAAAATACCCAAAGGTCTTATAACAGATTTATCGGCCAATTGAATTTTCATGTTGATGGGTTTAGGTTTTCCTAAGTTCATCTTAGCATAAATAGATGAAGGCATTAAATCAATACTTGCACCTGAATCTGTCAATCCCTTACTCACGGTTAAATCACCAATCTTACAAGGAATAGTAAAACTACCTGGATCTTTACGCTTTTCGGGCAACTTACCCGCCACTGCCGCTGAGCAAACACTTTCCAAAACCGTAGTTTCCACCTCAGCCAACTTTTTCTTGTTCATCAAAATTTGCTTCAAACATTTTGCATACCCTGGCATCTGCACAATTGCATCTAAAAACGGAATATTGATATGCAACTTCCTTAGATCACTTACAAATCTATCCATTCGCTCCTTAATCCTTTCTTTAATCAATCTCTGTGGAAAAGGAATCTTTGGTTTGTAAGGCTTCAATGCGGGTTCCTTAGGTGGTGTGGCTTTAGGAACCGAAGTGCTTTCCATCGGTGGTGACTCCATCTCTCGCTCATCATCCAATTCTTCATCAATTTTCTTAACCTGTGGAGAACCGTTAGAAGCACAAGAGTTATCACTAGGAGGAACAATTACCTTGCCGGACCGCTTAAATATGGCATTGACGGTTTCATTCCAGTGTTGGGGACCTTTGTACTTGTCATCCCCATTCCTCCATGAGCCTTTGTCTTGATTTGGGTTTTGTTGGGTATTGCTTGGGAGAGTACCCGGTTGCCTTTGTTGAGTGCCCATTCTATCAATTCTCTTTTCCAAGTTTGAGATCAAAGCTTGGTTGTTGCGATTGCTTATCTCAATCTTGTCATGCAAGCCCCCGATCTTGTCATTCAAAAGTTTGGAATAATTCTCCATTGAGATATTCCTTTTCTCTTGGGCCTCCTCTCGTTTGTCTTGTTTGTCAAGGAACTTGGCCATCATGTCCATGAGAGGTGATCCTTCACCCTCGTCTTCTTCTCGCCTTGGAGGTGATGGTGGTGCTTGTTGTTGTTGAGGTGCTCCATGATTATCATCCTTTTGCCACCTACCTTGAAAATTACCACCACGATTGTTAGAATAAGAATTAAAAGAATTAGAAGAGTTACCTTGATATCGGCCTTGGTAATTGCCACCACGTTGGAAGAGAGGTTGATATTGGCCTTGACGTTGATTTTGAACAAAGTTCACATCTTCCTTAACTAATGAGTCACACTCATCGGGATGGTGTGGTCCGCCACAATTAGTACATCCTCCGGCCATAATTTTCACATCACGCTCTAGTCCACCAAAGTTTTTCTCCACCATAGAGAACCTTTCATCCATTCGGTTCGAGAGTGCCCGAATTTCAGAAATTACTTCGGACGTTTCACCTTCATCAACTCTAGCTACTACCTTACGCGACCTCCTATCTTTATTCGAAGACCTAGAGACTTGAGCTTTTACCATATCCTCAAACATTTTCCAAAGTTCACTTGAGGTCTTGTAACTAATGCTACCCTCACACGTCATCACCATCTTCTCATAGCTCTCCCTATTCATACCATCTAAAAATATACCTACTAACTCGGTATCATTCACTCCATGCCCCGGGAATTCCCACAAAAGATCCTTCATTCTTAACCAAGCTTCAACTATTGTTTCATCCTCGTCTTGCCTAAAAGAACGAATGACAAGTCTAAGTTCTCTTTCCCGATTAGCCAGAAAGAATCTCTCTATCAAAGCTTCTCTAACCGCACCCCAAGTAATCAAACTATCCGGTGCTAACCCCTTCAACCATTTGTGAGCTTCTCCCGTGAGAGACAAAGGAAAAAGCTTCATCTTGACATTGTCGCCTTGATTTTCCCCATAGTTGAACAAATTGCATATCATCTCAAACTTTTCAAGATGCTCATGAGGATCCCTTTTATGTCTTCCGTCAAAGCACAAGTCCTTAACCATTTGCAAATGGTTTCCTTTCACCGTGAAAGTGTCAATAGCGGGTGTTCGGATCGCCGATTGGCGGGAGGTGGGTATGGTTCGAGGAATGTCCTCGATTTTGGTGTGAAAAAGGTCATTTTGTTGACCGGCCATGTTGATGTCCGGTTTTGGTGATTCGGGTGGAGTAGGTGTTTTATCGGAAAGTGGTTCTTCTTTTTCGGAATGATAACCCCACTCGTTACTTCCTGACTCGTAATAAGTCTCGTTAAGTATGTGGTTGGGTTTGGGTCTAGGAGTGGTGTTTATGAAAAATGGTTCGGATGATGACGATTGCGATGATTGTGTTTTGGTGCGCTTTTTGAGTTTTTCGGGGTTAGATGTAGCCTTCACTAATGGTTTCCCAGAAGTTCGAGTGTTCATCTACCACCTGTGATCAATCTGCGAACACAACAAACAAAAACCTTAATAGCACCTGCGGTACAATCAAAGCAAAACAAATAAAGTAAAACAAGTAACTTTTCCGTGCAAAACATGAAAAAGGATCGATTCACAGAATCTCAACCAAAAGTACTTAAAATCAATCCCCGGCAGCGGCGCCAAAAACTTGATGTGTGAAATCTAGTTTAAAATTTATAACAAGATCTACCGCTTACTGATTACCACACACTTACGGGCAGTGTACCCGTTCGTATGTAATATAGTGAACTGGTAAGACCAGGATCGAACACAAGGACTGAATGTTGTACTAAAGGTTGTAAAAATGTAAATCAAGAGAAAGTTTGGGTTGTGACCGAGTTGTCACTTTGCGTTTTGAAAGCTAAATAATTAACAAGTAAGTAAAAGTACTCAACCGGTATTAATCGAGAGCACACGAAAAGATTTTGAGTTGTAAACAAATAATTAAAAAGCCATCTATGTCGAATCCGCTACACAAAAAGTCTAGGTTGCACATGGGTTAAGCTCAAAATTCTTTAATGTTGGTGTTAATAATCATGACAAGAGAAAAACACAACCGACGTGCACTCCGTTTGTAAAATCGACTCAATCACCTAATCAACCCAATTTCTTGCAACAAGTGGTACCACCAACCCTATTACAATTCCTTGAACTAACTAGTTTGTTTGATTATTTAAATAACAATTTTATCTTTGTGAAAGAAACGTGGTACCACCAACCGTTAAATCCACTTAACAAAGTGATTTCTATTAAACTTGTATCTTTACTATCATACCATGACCTAGCAAGAGTTGTTCATAGACAAACAACTAAAATAACACTTGTATTCAACTAGTACCACTATCGAAGAACACAAATATCACCAAGAACTCAAGATTAAGTAAAAGAAATCACTTCATTAGGATCTTGACAAAATGTTAAGTAAAACCAACTTGAATTCAAAATATTATGCAACCATAACTAATTGTTTGACTTCATCTTCATAGATGTATAGAGATTTAGCTACTCATAATGAAAAGAGCTAAAGATTCAAATAAAAAGGAAGACATAATGTACCAAATATGAAGTAATAATCCAAATCGAGGTTACAATCGAGCTACAATCACTAGCAAGAACCAAAATTAATCTTCAAGTCTTCAAAATAGTTGGAGTGATGAAAAACCCTTGAAAAACGGTTGGGAGAAAGTGTGTGAGCTGAAAGTGTCCAAAATTGGGTTTAGGGTTGAGTGGGTGTTGGTATTTATACCCCAGGAGAGAGAAAAACATGTTGTCAGACTGAAGTCGCGCCGCGAGCCCCTCTGGTCGCGCCGCGAGGAGTGCCAAAAATCGACCAGATGCTGATTGGCTAGAAGATCGCACCGCGAGGACCACCACTCGCGCCGCGAGTTTCATCAGGTTTTGCCATTTCAGCTTCGTTTTTCGTCGTGCTTCATCCGTTAGCGCATATGGACCATTCTTAAGCTATTTCCCACCGTTTATGAGCAATGTAACTGTTGTAGACCTGAAACCACTAGCAAACAACATAACGCACCACAAAACAAGTATAAATGGCTACAAAACGAGTATAAATCGTCCAATTAAGATGTGTGAAATATGTATAAATTGAGACACATCACGCACAGACTTATTTCATTTTCATTCCGCCTTTCATTTTCATTCGCATTCAGTGTACGTCTCAATTTAGCATTTCGTTTTCATTCTGACGCTTCGCATTCATCAGGTATATGTATATATGTTTAAATATAGTAGGTATATATATATGTTTATTAAAATTTTCATACCGTTTATGTATATGTATATATATTTCAGATGGATTTTGAGTGTTTATGGGGAGAAATGGATGCGGAAGATTTTGAGTTTCACTTAGAAGAACCTGATGAAGAATTTGAGATGCCGGAGGCGGCCCCTCATTTTGACTACGATGCTAGGGCTTTCCACACCGATGAGGTATAATTAAAGGGATTTTATCATATTTATCCTTGTTAACGTTTAAAATCACCTATTTACCCACCTAATATAAAGAATACTTGCATTAAAAGAATTTGCTATCCTTCATTAATTTTGTACATCTTGAAGCTTACTTTTAAAATTTAAAAATTTATTTAAAATTTAAACAATAATATGTATTTCATGTAATTGAAACAATCTTTAGTTAAAAAAACCACTTAGTTACTTAAATTTATATTTTAGTACTATTTGATATGTGTTTCGTTGTTAAATTTATTGCATATGTAAAATGTTAGATATTTATATGTTTAATGAGAAAATAGAAAGCATGAGATATAAGAATTTTAATGATAATTTTAAAAATAACTATTTTAGGTGTTCGATTCACACGAAGAAGTGTTCAACTGGGCCAAAAGAATAGCAAAAGAGCTTAGTTATGTGTTAATCAAACGACGAACAAATTCCAACTTAGCTGGTGTCAAAAATAAAGTGACCATAGTCTGTAATCTTTCTGGGCAAATAGATAATAGGACAACCGGGCTCGTTAAAAAGACACTTAAATGTCAGTGCCCCTTTATACTTATTTTTGAGTTTTATTCAAACTTGTTTTTTAGACTTATATACTTTTACATTTATTCTATTTTTTTCCCTACGAATTCTTTTATTCTTCATTTTTATTTATAATTATATATTCTTATTTTTATGCTTACTTTTATACTTTTTTTATATTTATATACTTTTGTATTTTTTTACTTAATTTTATATTCACTTTTTTACTTAACTTTTATATAATTCTTAATTCTATATTTTTATATATATTCTTATTTTTATGCTTACTTTTATACTTTTTTTATATTTATATACTTTTGTATTTTTTTACTTAATTTTATATTCACTTTTTTACTTAACTTTTATATAATTTAATGTAATTCTACGTATTTTTATATATATTTTCTTACACTTAATTTTATATTCATTTTTTACTTAACTTTTATTAATTCTACGTAATCTACAGACAAGATTATCTACGTAATTTTTCATCTAACAATATAAATATTCTAACAAATCACTAAACACTTAACACTAATCTTTCACTAACAAAACAAATTACATACAAATATAAACATTATAATACAAATCACTAAATCATCAACAAAACTAAAACTAACTATACTAACAAACCTATCAATCCTAACAAAACTAATAAAACCAAAAACAATACTAACATATCAATATAATCAATTAACTATCAAAAACACATATAATAACAATCAAAAAGCGGAAAATACATACCAAAATTTGAGATGGCCGGAAAAGTTGGGGGAGGAGAGCCGGAAAAAATCAAACGGCGGCGGCTATGTAATGGCCGAAATAGTGGGCTCCTGAAAGTCCAAATGTCGCTGCTAATAGTTCGCCGTAAAAGTGGCCGGAAAACTGGTCGGAAAATACTATACCCACGGCGGTGGTGGCTGGCGGTGGTGGCTGGCTAAGATCCAGAAACTTCAGATAGGTGGATGCTAATACTTCGTCGGGAAAAGGGGGACCGGATTGTTAAAATAGGAGAAGATTTGGTGGTGGCCGGATTGTTTAGTATTTGAAAAGGGGGAGAATTTTTTTAATTTTTTCGGATGAAAATGATGGAATGGATGGAAGATTGCTTTTATTCGGAAAACGGGTCCCACTAAAGTTTTTGCAACGACTCGCGCTGCAAAATCCGTTTACCGGTCAAACTAATAAAGGCGGTGGGTAGTGGAAAGCTGACGTGGCACGACCTTTTGCATCGCCAGTCGCTGCAAAAAGTGGGTGGTCGAGATACCAAAAAAGGAGGGTCGGGATACGGGCTGCGTTTATTTTTTGAATGGTATTTTATGAAAGTAATAACAGTACAAAGCTTTGTTAGAGAAAAATAGTTCAACTTAACCGTAACAATATTATACTACATATTTAATGTTTGACAAGTTAAATAATACAATTGTTAGGGCTGATGGAACACGAAAAGAGGTGTATTGCCATGTCCCTTTTGTTGACTTTTCCCACTCTACTCAGTACTAGCAGTAAAAAATGTGTCAATGCACCATGCCTTTGCACTCAAGTATCCTGCATTATTATATTAAATTTTTAAGTGATATTTTCTATCTAAATATTATAAATATATTTAAGAGAAAATTTCATTACATACCCCTGGGGTATGTCATATTTTCAAGTTTCGCCCCTCGTTTTTTTGTATCATTACATACCCCTAGGGTGATTTTTTGTATCATTACATACCCCTAGGGTGATTTTTTGTATCATTACATACCCCTCATCCTAACTTCCGTTTGTGAGTCTCCGTTAACTCTCTCATGTGCAATGCACATGAGGGTACTTTAGTCCTTTTATCTATAAAAATCTTTTTCCTCGGGTCAAAGTTTGTGTTCTTCTTCTTCCCACCCAATTTCTTCCTAAAACAAATCTACCCATAACAAATCTATATCAATATACACACTTACACAAGATCCATCAAATTTATCTACATATTTGTATTTATATCCTATATATACATACACAATTTATCAATACACATATACAACATATATGTACCAGATTACCAGACCACTCTCTAATCTCTCTCTCTCTCTCTAATCTCTCTTCTTTGAGCAACTCCGGGAAACCACCACCACCGCGCCTACACTTACCCACCGGCAATCTCCACCGAGAACCACCAACTCCCAACCACCACCACAACCCCAAGCGAGCACCTCCACCACAGAAACCAAAAACGAAGCAACCTCATCTCAAAAGACAAACGAATCATCTGGATTTGTGGCTTATTATTGTTATTATTATTATTATTATTATTATTATTATCATTATTATTAGAGTTAAATGCAAGAATGGTCCCTGTGGTTTGTCACTTTTTGCAACGACAGTCCCTCTCTCGATTTTTTAGCAACCGTGATCCCTGAAGATATGTTTCAGTTGCAACGGTGGTCCCTCACTAATGGAACCATTAGTTAGTGCCGTTAAGTTTCCCATGTGAGTAGCACGAGAGGTATTAATGTCCTTCCTCCTACATAAACAGAGGAGTGTTCAAAAGTATCCGAACCATGATCCGAAAATTCGATCCGATTTTCTCCGAAAAGTTGTATACCGTAAATTTCGGATTCAAATTCGGATATTGATTTTTGAAAAGTTTCAGATATTTTGGATATCTGAAAATATCTAGATTTTTTTTTTTGGTTAAATTTCAATATCATTTTTTTAAAAATCAAAAATATCCGAAAATATCAAAAAATATCGAAAAAGCCTAGTTTCAATATCCGAAAATATTCTAAAAGATACGAAAATATCCAAAACGTTAGTCTCAATATCTTAATAATACGAAAATATCTATGATATTTATTTTTTTCTAAAATTCGGATACTTGAGATATTTTTTTCTAGGATACTTATTTTTTCTAAAATTCGGCTATCCGAATTTCGGATGTTCAAAATTTCGGATAGTGGATTTGAATATCCGAACACATATCCAAAAGTTTGGTTATCTGAAATTCGAATATCCGAAATTTTAAAAATTCTTTACCTGAATCCGAATCCGAACCAAAATTTGAATATCCGACATTTCAAATAATATCGGATTAGATTTTAAATAATGTGTTTGGATACAAATACTTTTGAACACCCCTATGTTTGTGTAGCTGGAAGGACATTAATACCCCTCATGTTCTACTCACATGGGAAACTTAACGACACTAATTAACGATTCCGTTAGTGAGGGACCACCGTTGCAACTGAAACATGTCTTCAGGGATCACCGTTGCTAAAAAATCAAGAGAGGGACTGCCGTTGCAAAAAGTGACAAACCACGGGGACCAATCTTGTATTTAACTCTTATTATTATTATATATGTATTTTTTGTTTATGAGATCTAAGGTGGGTTTGATTGAAGTAGTGATTAGATGAAGAAAAATAGATTTGGAATCACTATGACTGTGGATTTGATATCACTTTTGATTGTATATGTATATAGATATAGAAAAGGAAGAAAGAGAGGTGGTTCGGTGGTCTGGTGGTGGCGGAATTGGACAGTGCTCCGGCGGCAGAGGTTGTGGTCCGTGGTGGTGGGGGCGATGATAATGATGATAAGCGCTGGTTTTCGTGGCCGGTTTAAGATGAAGAGGATATAGATAAAGAGAGATATAGATCCGGTGGAAGCAACTCCGGTGGTGGTGGTAAGTAATCAGTGGCGGCCGTGACTTTATAGAAGCTGGCGGTGGCGGCGTTATAATTTGCATTGATGTGAGTATGCAGGTAAGGATATATAATCATGGATAGCTTTTTTAGATTGGTTGATGTATGTATGCATCCCAGATTCATATACGTATATATACTTGTTAATTGTTAATTTCTAATTTCGTTATCATATACTTGTGTGTATTAGAAAAGCTTATTTGATTTGTGATTTATTGATTTGTGTTTTTTGTTTTTTGGATTGCAATTTTGTTTCTTTTTATTTAAATCTATATCTGTATGTATATAGAGATATGGTTTTGATGGCATATATAAAAAAAAAGGGAGAGATATGCTGGTGTTTTGTGTGTGGATTGGGGAAGAAATAGCTAAGAAGACTAAAGTACCCTCATGTGCATTGCACATGAGAGGGTTAACGGAGACTCACAAACGGACGTTAGGGTGAGGGGTATGTAATGATACAAAAAGTCACCATAGGGGTATGTAATGATACGAAAAAACTAGAGGGGTGAAACTTGAAAATATGACATACCCCAGGGGTATGTAATGAAATTTTATCTATATTTAAAAGAGCAACTTGGGTATGTGAGTGAGTTTCACTGTAGTAAAAGTACAAGTAGTCATGCATGAAGTATAACCCCCCATAGCACATCGTTACTGTTACATTACTGTTACAGTACTGCAGCGGTACGGTAGCGGTCTGTAGCAAATATATTTTTCTTTTGGTAGTTTGTTTTTTTTTTGGGTACTGTAGCGGGATCGTAGCAATTTTTTTTTGGTAGTTTGGGTTTTTTTTATGGGTTAAGTCACTGGATGAACAATGTACTTTCCCTCATTTACATGGTTGCCCAAATGTTTACCTGATGACCTACAATAACAGGTTAAACTCTATATTTACTTTTTATTTTTCCAGAAATTATCTTCATCATCTTCATCAATTTTCCAGGCAAAAATTCCGGTAAAAATTCCGGCAACCATGTTCTTTCGTTTCAAATTGACCCAAACGTCCATAAACTGGGTCATACTGAGTCGTCAGTTCAGAAATTTGGGTGATACTGGACTTTAAAATATTTTCAGGCGGGTTATTATTGATCAAAAGGAAAAGTGAAATCCTAGAGTACGGGTCATAACGGATTGAGTTGATTGCTGGGTTGTTAAAGCTTCCAAGGTTGAAGATCATAGACTGATTTATATTGCTAGTACAATTATATTATTATGATATTATTAAAAATATAAACATATCTACTATATGCTTGTACATTATTATATAATATTATAATATAGTTATATAATAATCTCCTCTATTTCTATCCACTGATTCCAATTGTTGCTTTTATATTGTAAATTTTTATGGAAAATTTATGAAGAGGATGAAGTAGAAATTAATAAATTTCTGAAAAAATAAAAATGAAAATAGAGATTAACCTGTTATTGTAGGTCATCAGGTCAACATTTGGTCAACCATGTAAAAATTAGAAAAGTATGTGGGTGATGTATATTAATAATTCAGTTCAATGGGCAACCATGTAAATGAGGGAAAATACATTAGTCATCCAGTTCAATGGCAACCATGTAAATAAAGATTAACCTGTTATAGCAGGTCATCAGGTCAGCAGTTGGTCAACCATGTAAAAAATTAAAAAGTATATGGGTGATACACATCAATAATCCAGTTCAATGGGCAACCATGTAAATGAGGGAAAGTATATTGTTCATCCAGTGACTTAACCCCTTTTTTATACATTTTTTTTAAGTACAATTTTTTCCCCTTTTTTTATAATGGTTAGCAATTTTTATTTTTATTTTTTTGATAGTTTGGGTTTTTTTTTTACATTTACATTTTTTTTAACTACGATTTTTTTTCCCTTTTTTAATAATGGTTTTGAACTTGGTTTTTGCTTAAAACTTTTAATGACTTTAGCTTTTAAAATTATTGGTCTTGGTTTTTGCTTAAAACTTCCGATGACTTTAGCTTTCAAGATTATTGGTATATTGTTTAGTCATTGTTCATTGTGGTTCAATCGTAAATATTGATTTTTTCCTTAAACTTTTAATGGTTTTAGCTTTCAAGATTTATGATCTCCTAACCACGGTCGTAACTGATACTTGATATTATTTAATAAGGAACACTTTAGATAATTATGTAAATTTTTAATGTATTGTGAATGTATATGTTTAGGTTACAGAAGTTGTACCTCTCGCAGATAACTAACTAACCAGGTTATTTTTATTCCTACATTAATAGTGTTAAATATGATAATTAGCATTTTCCGCGACAACACGCGGGTAAAATTGCTAGTTTTCTTTCATCTACCACTTTCTAAAACAAATACCCATTTCAGGAGTTAACATTAATATTAGGAAAATGATTAATCCTTTTAAAAACCTTACTAAAACCATCAAAACTTGACATGTGGATTCCACTAATTCTTTTTCCTAATCTCATCTCTTGATTTTACCACATGTCATGATCATGTAGTTAAGAAGATTTTTAAAATGATTAGTTAGAAGGATATATCATTTCACTTGATATTATAACTATTACAAACATATACAATTATGTAAACTTCACAATATAAAATAAAGGCACTCTAATCTGGACTTTTATAATTTAAAACTATAAATATATCTTCCAATTAATAAGTAAAAAATGGTTATATGTGAATTTTGCTAAAACACCAGTACCCCAATTTTTTGTGTTTTCTTCCTTTATAAAGACTTTCATGGTATGTTAAATGTTAAAAATAGTTATATGCAAGAGCTCCAATGTTAGTGAAGAAATAAAACTATAAAAAGTCACTTGCAACAATGCGATATCCAACAGTCGATTTATTTTAACAAATAACTATGATCACCTTCTTCTTATAGATCCTCTCATCACCAACAAAACAACTGTTAAGATCAAAACAATAATAATAAGGGTTAAGAGCGCCGGAATGCAATAAACTATGACCAAAAAAGTTATAGTGTGCACGAACTAACGATTTTTTTTATTCTATGGTGGGAAAATGGCTAAACATCCTATAGTGGATGAAAATCGTTTTTGGGCTTATGTGGCACCGGTAAAGCATCCACGCTGGCAAAAAAAATGTGTGTATATATATTTTCCCTCCACATAACCTTTCCCCTCATTATTTCCCCCCATTTTTTCCCTCCCTCTTTCTTTTCCCGCTTTCCCCTGCTTCTCTTTTCCCGCTCGACCATGAATCCATCTTCATCATCTTCTTCTTCAACAACCCATCGGGGGAATCGATATGTTGTTTGTCACCGTGGACAAAAGATGAAGCTAATTACGTCGTGGACAAGCAGGAACCCTGGGAGGCGATTCGTTCGTTGCCCCAATGTAAGTTTCCAACTAAATTACTCGATTAGGGTTCATGTAATTGACTCAATATTAATCGTGGAAAAGCAGAAACGATTTATTTGATTGGGTTAATTGTTAGGTGAAAAGCAGATTCTGTACTTCGTTCCAATTCATTGATGAGGAGCTGCCTAATCAATACTACAAAGATCTTTTGTTTGATCTTCACGCACAGAGTGTAAAGCAATTGAAAGCTGTGGTGGTTGAAGAAGATGAGGTGTTTTCAAGGATTTCGAAACCCAGTTACTTTGACAAAATAATTTACGGTGTATTTGGATTTGTGTTAATGTTTTGCATTGTCATAGTTGTTATTGTTATAAACTAAGAACAAGAAGTTGTAATGGTTTCCTTTTGATTGTCTTTTGTTTGTGTATTTTGCAATGGTAAGAACAAGTAGTTGTTATTGTCTTTTGATTCTCTTTTGTAATGAAATTTGACTCTGTTTTGGTATGAATGAAATTTGAGTTTTTTTTGAGTAAAATTGTATGTTGTAATGACAACCAATATTACTAGACAAGCTAAATATTGTTGGTGCATATCCCTTGGTGACACAAGCATTCTAGATGTGTGACGTATTTTATATATTTCAAGTCTTGTAATTTATCTTGTAATTACCGTTTGTCGATAATATTACCTTGGCATATTTGGTTGATCAAATTGGATCCTATTATGTTTATATGTTTGTTTATTATTTATGTTTTGCAGGTTCTCAACATGAATGTAAACATTACATGTAATGAGTTATTAAGATAATATTGTTTCTGCGTTTTACAGCAGTAGAAATATTATCTTAATATACTTCCAATGGAGGATTAAGTTAATGATTGTTTCTGCGTATTTAGAGACATTAACTTAATGTACACTTCCAATAGGTAATACAGACAATGTGTTTCTGCGTATCGACAGCAGTAGAAACATTGTCCGAGCTAATGATTGTTTCTGCGTATCTACAGCAGTAGAAACATTAGCTGAGTTAATGTTGTTTCTGTGTCTTGACAACAGTAGAAACATTAACTCAAATATTCCTAAGTGTTATTTGAGTGTTCTTGGGAACGAGCAAAGTAGTTGCTTGTGGAGAGAACACTCAAATGATCATTTGAGAGTTTCTGAGGAACAAGCAAAAGTTTGCTTGTTCATAAGAACTCTCAAATGGTTTGAGAGTTTCCGTGGAAACAAGCAAAAGCATGCTTGTACACAAGAACTCTCAAACAAGGCCAAAACCCTAATGGGCTTATGGGCTTGACATGAGAACACTCAAATCCAATAGGATTTGAGCGTTTTTGTCATTTGCCTATAAATAGGGTGTGTGTATGCGTGATTCTAAAGAGAGTGTAAAGAGAGAAACGAGCAAAACCTAGAGAGAGAAACTATAAGAACACTCATATAGCAATCTTGTGGGTAATACTCGATCTCACGCACAAACCTCAAACACACACCCGGTTTGGTAGGCTTGTAGATTCCACGTTATCACGTTGGTTGATAAAGGGAATCCGGAGAGCCGTTTCACTATAGTAACCAAATACGAGTGTTTATGTTCACGCAAAGATATATATATATAGTGATATATATATCATAAAAGCTAGATATAAAAACCGTGGGTTATCTCGAGGATTTTCCGCACCTCGACATATCCTTAAGTCGATCTCGGTTCAGTAAGACCCGGGAGACTTACAACTGGTACCAGAGCCACAGGTTTTAACACCTTTGTTCGAGATTGATTACGGTTTTTGGATATCTCGGTTTTTGCGTGTTCTTAGGTGGAGACGTGTTTCGGGTTTGTTTGAAATAAAGGTTCAAACTTGACACCAAAATCAAACACATCTCAATCCTAACATCCTTTTTTCAAAGATTCATTGATCAAGTAACAAAATTGGGTTCTAGATCTAAGAAAGATTGAAAAAAGGGTGATTTTTGTGTTTCGCGTGTTCTTGAACATGTACTCTGCGCGTTTCTGAAGTACATGTACTTTGCGTGTTTTCATTATTACCAAGGCAGTTCACGTGTTCCTCTATTTTGCGTGTTCTGTTTGTGTGTTTCTGTGGTTTGAGAGTTCCTATGTATTTGCGTGTTTCTGACACTCTTGCGCGTTTCATTTGAGAGTTCTTGTTTGCGTGTTCCTGTGTATTTGCGTGTTTATTAGTTGAACATTATACATAATGGCCTTTATGCAATTCACGGACATTAGAGTGTGGACTTGTATGACTGAAGGATATAGTGCCCCAACATATGAGGATAGTGGTGTTAACAAAGTTTATGCTTACCAAGACATGACTGAATCTAACAAAAAATTGTATGAAGCAGAGAAAAAGGCACTATCATGTTTAAAAATGTCATTGCCACAAGATATATTACATTTATTTAATGGATTCAATACATCTAAAGAACTTTGGTTAGCATTAAAGAATCATTGTGAAGGGGATGAAACACTTTGCTAGGGAATGCCAGAGACCTAAGAAGGATGACAGGTCTATTGTGACTCGTCAGAACTTCAATCAAGGTGGAACAGTACCTTCATCTTCAAACATCTCAAGACAAAAGTCATACTATGATGGATCTAATGGGAATCAAGGCTCAGTTGATCAGAGTACTTCAAGAGTCTTGGTGGTCCAACAACAAGATGGATCATATGACTGGAGCTCTAAAGTCAATGAAGAAGATAATGCATATGTTGTTGAGCTTGATTCTGAAAGAAATAATGTTCATTCTGATGAAACATCTTCTCAAGAATCAATGAACCCTACAAACAAACATGTTTCTTTCACCTCACTTGAGGGATCATCCTCAAATGTTGAAACCTCTAGTATGGAAGATGGTGATAAAAGTTCAAAGGGGGAAACTTCTAAGGTTGAAAATGTAAAGATTCCAGAAAACTTGGGAGTAAAGGATCTGGTTACTTTTATGATAGATTTACATGCTCCTGAACAGAAGATAAGTTTCTCTTTGCATTCATTCATTGATGTTTGTAAAGATAACTTTAAAATGTCTCAAACTGCATGTGAATTATATCTAAGAGTTGATGACTTGCAAAGGAAGATTGATGAGGATCAAGAAGAAAAATCTCTCTTAAGACAACAAGTAAATATTTTGACCAGAAGAGAAAAGGATCTCTCAAACAAGGTCAAAAGTAGTGAGAGGGAGATTGACTATATGAGAAATGAGTTGAGAGAAGTAACTTTTAGAAAACAATTGGGACAAGAAAATCATGAGAAGTTGAGCGATGAGTACACCTCTCTACAAAAGGAGTTATTTATTGCTCAGTCGGAGATTACAGATTTACAGTCCAAAATTGATAAAATGAGAGATATTCGAACTATGACAAACCATATGTATGAAAGCATCAAAAATGGAGATTGTCATTTTTCAGAAAGTCTCTCAAATAAGAAGAATCATAATGCTGAAATTCCTCCTCCTATTAATCATATATATGATCCTATCGTTAAGTTAAGTGATGACACTCAGAGAACTTTTGATAACTTAAAAGAAAATCAAGAAAAGCCAGAATCATCAAGACATACCAAATACACTTATGATAAAGGCTCAATCACTCACTACACTCTCAAAGGTAGTAGGAAAGTGTTCACTGGAAAGGAATATTCCTTGGAAAGTATTGAGTCAGATCTGATTGACAAAGTTTGGGAAGTTAATGTGGCTGATTTTGAGCAACAAAACAAAGATATCAGAAAAACGAGTCCCAAGAGATTGGCATCAATTAAGATACTTAACCATCATGTCTCTGCAAATTCAAGAACTGATCACAATACCCAAGGAGAAATTGCCTCCAAACCGGTTGCAAATTCTAAGATTCAGAGGATGACATCTGAAGATCAAAGTTATAATAATCTGATGGATTCAACAGTGTCATCTACTTATCATGTTAAGAAAAACAAACAAAGGAAAAAAGACATTGATAAGATCTCCTGTTTCATTTGAAGAGAAAAAGGGACATGTTGCTAGCACATGCCCACAAAAGGGTAAACTCAGCAAATCTAGACAGTCTAATGACTCAAGTGACAGAGATATTGAAGATTTAGATGTTCAGTTGAGAAAAATTAAAGGTAAACATGTTGAAGAAAGGTCAGCAAGTGATTTACCTAAGAAGATTTCTCAAGGGAACTCACCTGCACGGAGTGGTTCACCTAGAAATTCCTCCGGATATGTTGCTAGGGAACATAGAAAACCAAGAAGTGTCTCGCCTAAGAAAACTTCAAATGGTGGACAAGTTCGCAGCAAGACTCCAAAAAGGAACCCCACTCCAAAACGAGAAGTTCATAATCGTGTTGGTGAAGATGATACTTGTTTCTATGATCGTTTCACAGGAACGGTTAAGACTGGTCGTTCATCTTTGTTTCAAAAACATAGTCCAAGGAGAAAGATTGAGTTATCTCTTGAGAAGATGCCAAGAAACAGGAGACAGACTTCAAAATCCAAGACTCCCATTGAGAGTGATGGATATTGGACAAATTTTTCAATGTAAGATAAGGATGGTAAATTCAAGTCTATTAAGGCTTGGGTACCATCTCGCAACTAGGTGCGTATCTTTCATGCGGAGGACACAGTCAAGATTTGCAATATTTGTTTGGAAATTGGTGACTGAGTCCTAGGCACATTTCATTAGATAATACAGTGGGTTATCGAACGTTTATTATTGTTTCTTCATTGTAACTCATAGTGCATGTCCCATGTATGTTATTTATAATGTGTTTATAAAGGAACGTATTTGGGAAAAACAAGTATATATAAAGTGTTACTTTATTTTATGCTTGTTAATAAATCATGTATGATGACATCATTATTAAATTAATGATTGTTATTCTTTGATGAATATGCAAAGATGATTTACTTATGATGGCTACACTAAGGCCTTTGATTGATCACGTTTCGAATTTCTAGTCCAAACGACTGGAATGAGAAACCCTTAATCTTTATCCCACAAGAACCACCTAATATTCAGAAAATGCAACACAAAAATATAATAATGGTTTAAGGGGGAGTCGTTACTACAAGAGAAATGAAGAAAACATGTGGCATTTAAGTTTACTCATTTGCTACATCCGATCTCTTCTGTAGTAATTAGTCCTTCTAAAACTAGAAGTGATTTAAGGGGGAGTCGTTACTGCAAGAGAAATGAAGAAACCGTGTGACATTTAAGTTTACTCATTTGTTACACCCAATCTTCTTGACAGTAATTGTTCCTTCTAAAATCATTTTCGATATGCCGGACTAAGCATGATTATTATAAGATTGATTAGAGTAATTTTGATTCTAAAATTACTGTGATTGATTTTTTAACTTTATGCTTCGTAAGGTATATTGCAAGGACAGTATTAAGCATGACTATTACAAGATTTGTTAGAGTAATTTTGATTCTAAAATTACTGTGATCGATTTTGTAACTTTATGCTCCATAAGGTTCTTGATCCGAATAAAAAGGTTCTATTGCACGTGAGATAATGTTATATAGGGATTCTGAACTCCATGGGGACTTAATTGTGTTCTTAGTGAACACTGCAGAAACGTATGTCATGACAAGGATGCAGTGTAAATCAAGACTTTAATTTGAGTGTGTTTGGTACACCTTGAATTAGGTCTTGCATATAAATTGCTCGAAAGATTAAGTTTAGTACTTAAGATTTCGGTCAAAATAGGTCAAACGGAGTCATTAAATTGATGTATTTGACAGATATTTTGATTTGCAATTTACCATAAATAATTGAATTGAACATGCTTATTGTATGATATAACTTGATAAGTGCTTAGATTCTAATCTTAATTGGGAGAATCTACTGTTTGTTATCAGTTATATTTGTTTAAGTGTCTTCAGAATTCAGTTATTTGCCTTTGAGATATACATGTGTTGTATAGGTCTCATGAGTTTGTCGATGTGTTCGCAGAATTAATTATCTCAGCTGAATGTGTGTCAACAGCTAAGATAAAGGATCTCCATAGTGTATGAAAATTGAGTCTATCCAGTCCGGAATGGAGAAAGCTCAAGCTCAAAATGGAAGCAGATTACACTTGCACATGAACAACTCATTTAGATTCAAACGGAGACAAAAATAAAGATGGAGAGATTGTTTGTTATGATTGCAATCTTGTATCTTTTAATTTTTGTTGTATTTGAATCTATTTAACAGCATTGATTGTGTCCGATGTCTGTTTCAGTCAAAAACTTAACAATTGTACTTTGTAAATCATTAATTAATTAATGACATAATGGGTCATAATTTAATGATCTTACATTGTAATTATGTTTAAGTAGTGACATTTTTCAAGAATTCCTTTATCGAGAAAAGTACGAATAATTATGATATGAAAAAGAGGTTCATGTCTGGCTTATCGTGTTCTCTAAAGAATTCTTTTCGTTAATCATATCGGGTTCAAGAAAATTCTTGGTGAATTTTCAAAGTGTTAGTCAAGGATCACATGAATCGAGAAAATTAGGTTAAGTGAAATATGCACTTTTAGCCAAGTGGACATCATATACGTGTTTTGCATAAAGGGCTCAATATGCGTGTTTGTCAAGTGGGCTTATTTTGCGTGTTTCACTGATGGGCCTAATATGCATGTTTTGCCAACTGGGCTTCATATGCGCGTTTCAGTGTACAAATAGGGTTTGCGTGTTATATTGGGTATAAATAGAACATTATACGCATTTAATGATTTAATTTAAATCATTTGCGTGTTCTTGTCAAAACCCTCTCTATTTGCGCGTTCCATGTTCCTACACTGTTCATCCTCCGATTTTTAATACGTGATCACTGAGTGTTTTTAGACACAAGAAACACTCGATTAACACTTATTTGAACAAAGGTATATGATTAATAGACATTCTTGATCCAGATTTGATGTTTTATGGCCAAATATTTAGGGTTTTATTTTTCGGTTAATAAATCTCTAAATGGGACACTAAACACGTTATGGATGAAGAAATGGAACTTAAAATATGTTAAATCGGACCTATAGGATGCTATTCGTACCAGATTTAAGTGTTTACAAGTTCAAATTTTCTGGTGATATTTTGATGATGACGTTCTGCATTTGCGTGTTCATGTCATATGCGTGTTCATATGAACCCAGATGCACATCTTCAAAGTATTCCAGATTTTGCGTGTTCATGATGATGACATCATTATGAAGAACACGCATATGACCAGTTTGCGTGTTCTTATGTCAAATACACTATTTGCGTGTTGTGATATTTGCGTGTTTCATGACTTTGAAATTTTTAGTTAACTTAAAATTTTATAAGTAAAATATGAAACACAACATGCATTGACTAGTCAAAATTGTCACCATATGTGTGTTTTGTCACCATATGTGTGTTTATAAGGAATTTGTCAATTCTAGGACTTATAAATTTTCAAAATGGGAAAATTTTTGATAAGTCAAATTAGAAAGGACTTTTGCCTTATATTTTGAACTTTAAAATTTATGAAAAACAAATGGTTTTGATTAAATTTGATAAAGTTCATTGTGTCGTTTGTTAAAACTAAAAGTGTTTTAGTGGATTATGAAACACAACATGCATTGACTAGTCAAAATTGTCACCATATGTGTGTTTTGTCACCATATGTGTGTTTATAAGGAATTTGTCAATTCTAGGACTTATAAATTTTCAAAATGGGAAAATTTTTGATAAGTCAAATTAGAAAGGACTTTTGCCTTATATTTTGAACTTTAAAATTTATGAAAAACAAATGGTTTTGATTAAATTTGATAAAGTTCATTGTGTCGTTTGTTAAAACTAAAAGTGTTTTAGTGGATTATGAAACAAACTGCATTGACTAGTCAAAATTGTCACCATATGTGTGTTTATAAGGAATTTGTCAATTCTAGGACTTATAAATTTTCAAAATGGGAAAATTTTTGATAAGTCAAATTAGAAAGGACTTTTGCCTTATATTTTGAACTTTAAGATTTATGAAAAACAAATGGTTTTGATTAAATTTGATAAAGTTCATTGTGTCGTTTGTTAAAACTAAAAGTGTTTTAGTGGATTATGAAACAAATGGTTTCCTTATCCTTGAAAACATCAGAATTTAATTGATTCAACCTATTAATCGATAATTAAAGTCAGTAATCTTTTCAGAACTAGTGAAACTAAGTGTTTTAAGGGTTTAGAAAATGTTAAGGACTTTAAAGTTCGATTTTATTTGTTGTTGTTTGTATTTTTTTGTAGATGGCTGAGAGACACTTTCACAGAAATCATAACTACTTGATTAATTTGGATGTGAATCAAGGCAATGCTGGGAGATTTGTCAGAATTCTTGAGTTTCTGCAGCAATCAAGGATCAGACATGTTCTCACTGCTGACCCAGTTATCTACTTGACCTTCTTGAGTCAATTTTGGGAATCTGCAAGATTGTTACCTGGTGCTGTCCCAAGTATCGAAGCGAGGGTGAACAATCAGACCTTCCAGTTCACTGCCTCAGACTTGATTGGTATTCTAGACTTGGGAACTGAAGACCAAGAGGGAGGAGTGAATGGTCCAACCACATATCCCCAAGCACTTAGATTGGGAGCTTTCAGAAGAATGGGGTATGTCGGTCCTGCAAATCGGAACACATTCCAAAAGAATTGTTTGTTGGGCAGGTGGAAATTCTTTTCACGTGTGATTCTTGTCGCTTTGAGCAACAAGAAGTCGGGTTATGACTCTTTGAATGTCGAAACCCAATCACAAGTGATATCTTTGGTGCTGAACAAACCTTATAGCTTTTCTCGTTATATCTTTAACGAGATGTGCAGGCAAATAAGGGCAAGGGATGATGAGAGATTTTTGATGTATCCAAGGTTCGTGATGCTGATCATTAATGCTCGATTACCCAATCTTGTTCCAGAGGGTCCTACTGAATCGGTGACGACGATGCCTAATCGTATCTTCAACGATAGTTATAGATACCGTGGAAATCTGGCTCCACAGGCTCGACCGAGGGACAGAAACCTCTTTTGTGCGCTTGTTAATCCCGCTTATGTTGCTCCAGAACATAATGGATTTGCGCATGAGGATTCTGACGTTGAAGGTGATGTTGTTGCTGCTCCACAGCCAGTCCCTCCACAACCTCCAGTTGCACCAGTGATACAACCACAACAACAACAACAACAACAACAACAGCAACCAGAACAACCACCTCCAGCTGCAGCAGAGGCTCCTCAAGTGTTGTTGATCCAGGAAGAAGTTGCTCAAGCAAACCCTGTGATCGTTGCTGAACAGATTCCTGCACAAAACCAAGAAGTCAACATGGATGTTGATGTGGGGGGTTTTGGGTGCAGAGCACGTCAACGACATGGTTATTGATAGCCAAGAAGACGCTGCTGATGACATAGGAGGAGATGTCAACCTAGGAGAAGGAGGAAACGGGGATAATGATGAAGATGATGACGGGGACGATGGTCAAGATAATGTTGCTGCCAGAGTACCCACAGGTCAAGGTGTTGGTAATACTTCCGCAGCAGTTGATCTCCCTATGGCCGATGCTGATTCCCGGCCAGTTGTAGAAGAAGAAGTTCCTTCTGGATCAGGGCAAAGTCTCAATAGAAAGAGACAACGCCAGGACAAAGGTATGTCACTGGAGCTCATTGCAGAGACATATTCTTCTGAGGAGGAAGAGATAAGACAAGATTTGGATGAGCTAGAACCGAGTGTTCAAGAGCCTGCACAGGACTTGGCAAATGTAATGACTGAAGGGCCACTCCTTTCTGAGGATAAAGGCAAAGGATTGATGGGTGCATCTTCCTCGAATTCAACAGCACCATCAACTCCTCAAGTTCAAGTCACTTCGCCTGTCATCAAGCCAGCTGTAGTGTCACTGGTTAGTGCTGAAGATGACCAGTCACCTCCAAAAGTGGTCAGACTTTTGGGAATCAAGATTGGAGATAGGCCAGTCTCGATGACTGCAAGGCCTCGCAGCTCTACTATCACACCAATCATGTCTTCGTCAATGACTCCACCGACTACAACAAGACCATCTGTAACTTCTTCACAGCAAGGAGCATCTCAAGCTGACAAGGAACGTGTAACCAAGTTAGCAGCTGATATTCAGCAAATGAGAGCTCTTGTTGCAGGCTTGTCTGACAAGCTGAAAAGAAAAGAAGAGTCACACCGAAGAGATGCTGACCTCATAAGACAGAGACACCTAGAGCTTGAGAATAGCCAGTACGACCTGCAAGATGCCCAGGAAGCAACAATCAACTCTGTGAATGGAATTGTTGACTCCATTGGACTGCATCACAATTTGCTGAAGGGTCAAGCTAAGCATCCTGAAAGCTTAGGTAAGAGGTCTGCTGAGCTGCATAACAAGATTAAAAATCTTGAATCTTAGGGGGAGAAGTCTGGATGCAAGGATGACACTCTCAAACATCGTCGAAGGGATGATGAGGATGAGGATCCAAGCGGTTCCAGACAACAGGAGGAGATTCAGAGATTTCCAGGCTCAAATGTCAATGCAGCTCAGGGGGAGCAAAGACAGCAATGTCAATCTGGCCAAACTGATGTTCCTTCATCTAACCAACCGGTCGTAGAAGAAGTGGCTGGTGTTCAGGAAAAATCGACTGGAGGAGAAATAGTCGGCATTCAGGTCAGACCAACTACTGAGGAAGAAGTTGGGAGTGAACTCCTGGACGATGTTGCTGCATACTTCAATTTTGATGAGTATGAGAGCATGTTTGATAATCCGTAAGTCTCTGCAGCTCAAGACAAGTGTTCATATCTTAATCCAATACTTGATCTACTTGATCCAAATGTAAAGGGAACAGATGAGTTGTCTCTACAAACAACCGGTGCAAAAAGCAAGGTTAAGGTAGATAGTCAACTAGAGTTGGACTCAAATCGGGAGTCAGAGACTGCTGAAGTGACTAATAAGAAGAGCAGGAGTCCAGTGGATGTCACACCTGAAGTTCCCGAAGAGGGTTTTTTGGCCAGCACTTAGGACGACAAACAAAGACTTGAAGATCACATCTAGATGCTAATGTCAAGGGGGAGACTGTTGGTGCATATCCCTTGGTGACACAAGCATTCTAGATGTGTGAAGTATTTTATATATTTCAAGTCTTGTAATTTATCTTGTAATTACCGTTTGTCGATAATATTACCTTGGCATATTTGGTTGATCAAATTGGATCCTATTATGTTTATATGTTTGTTTATTATTTATGTTTTGTAGGTTCTCAACATGAATGTAAAACATTACATGTAATGAGTTATTAAGATAATATTGTTTCTGCGTTTTACAGCAGTAGAAATATTATCCAAGATAATATTGTTTCTGCGTTTTACAGCAGTAGAAATATTATCTTAATGTACTTCCAATGGAAGACTAAGTTAATGATTGTTTCTGCATATTTACAGCAGTAGAGACATTAACTTAATGTACATTTCCAATAGGTAATACAGACAATGTGTTTCTGCGTATTTACAGCAGTAGAGACATTAACTTAATGTACATTTCCAATAGGTAATACAGACAATGTGTTTCTGCGTATCTACAGCAGTAGAAACATTGTCCGAGCTAATGATTGTTTCTGCGTATCTACAGCAGTAGAAACATTAGCTGAGTTAATGTTGTTTCTGTGTCTTGACAACAGTAGAAACATTAACTCAAATATTCCTAAGTGTTATTTGAGTGTTCTTGGGAACGAGCAAAGTAGTTGCTTGTGGAGAGAACACTCAAATGATCATTTGAGAGTTTCTGAGGAACAAGCAAAAGTTTGCTTGTTCATAAGAACTCTCAAATGGTTTGAGAGTTTCTGTGGAAACAAGCAAAAGCATGCTTGTACACAAGAACTCTCAAACAAGACCAAAACCCTAATGGGCTTATGGGCTTGACATGAGAACACTCAAAAGGATTTGAGAGTTTTTGTCATTTGCCTATAAATAGGGTGTGTGTATGCGTGATTCTAAAGAGAGTGTAGAGAGAGAAACGAGCAAAACCTAGAGAGAGAAACTATAAGAACACTCATATAGCAATCTTGTGGGTAATACTCAATCTCACGCATGAACCGCAAACACACACCCGGTTTGGTAGACTTGTAGATTCCACGTTATCACGTTGGTTGATAAAGGGAATCCGGAGAGCCGTTTCACTATAGTAACCAAATACGAGTGTTTATGTTCACGCAAAGATATATATATATATATATATATATAGTGATATAGGGGTGGGTTATCTTGAGTACAAGGGAAAAAAAAGTACAAAAGTACAACCTTCCTTCCTTTTTCTCCGGCCACCTTCTTCTCCGGTGACCGCCACACCTCCTTCTTCGTTCTTCTTCTCCGGCGAACAACCACCGTCACCACCTCCGGCGACATCTCCGGCATCTCCGGCGAGACTTACACATGTGTAAGTTAACTTTCCGGCGAGAATCAGGTTCGTTTTTGGGTGGATACGGTACGGGCCAGAGGCCCTTATCCGTTCTAAACTGACCGTCAAGGGACGCATATGGGAATCATATGGATTTGATGGGCGGCGTTCCAAGAGATGGTGACGGTTTGCTACGGTACAGGCGAAGCCCTTGCTGCCGGCGCCGGAGCCGTGGTTGGGGTGGTCGGAGATGATGGTGGCTGGTAGTGGTTGTCTCGCCGGAGAAGAAGGAGGTGGTGGCTGGCGGCGGCAGTTTCGCCGGAGAAGAAGCTTGCCGGAGAAGGAGGAAGAAGGTGGAAGTTGGAAGATCTGAGCCGTAGAGATCTTTGATCGGACGGCCCATAGTTGTTCCCTGGTACTTTGTTTTTAGCTTGTACTCAAATTAACTTCTCCCTAGTGATATAATATGTAATATATATATATATATTATATATAGTAATACGTTTATGTTCACGCAAAGATATATATATATATATATATATATATATATCATAAAAGCTAGATATAAAAACCGTGGGTTATCTCGAGGAATTTCCGCACCTCGACATATCCTTAAGTCAATCTCGGTTCAGTAAGACCCGGGGGACTTATAAATATATACATTCACAAGTCACAAGTAGATATATCGTATTCCAAAACAAGCTAAATTCTTAAGTTAACATGGCATATAGGATGACCAAAGTTACAACTTCAAAGTTTAGTTTTGCTGCCCACTTACAGACCAAAAGACTAGGTTCATCCAACAGGATTACATACTATACACAATGGCAGTTTGTTAGCATAGGTAACAAACTGCCCAAAAAAACATGTCCATGAACTTAAGTTACATAAGTTACATCTACTTAAGTTACAACTGCAAGCTTATGGCATCTTCAAAGGTCTTCCCTGGACCATCAATATCCCTTGCAAGTTTGTTCCTCAATATCCTCTCACTTGGTGCCCTTCTCTTAATTGGTACCACTGGCTTCTTTGGTGTTGGGTTCTTCTTCACTGACTCTTGTGTTCCATGCTTAGGGTTTACCAATTTTAAATTTAAAAAATTAGGGTTTCCCAATATTAAATTAAAAAATCTAGGGTTTCCCCCTTTTTTAAATATTTTAAAAAATTTAAAAATATAATAAACGATTAACCTACTAAATAACATCACCATCGTGTTCTACAACTAAATTAGTCTGATTTATTAAATTAAATGATTAAGATTTAAGGAAAAGTACATAAATTTAGGGTTTTTAACACTAAAAACAACAGAAATCAAATAGAAGAAAGAAAGGATTCATAACGTACCTCAAATAGAAGAAAGAAAGTGACTCAAATCATGGGATGGATCAGATTTCGTGTGAAAAAGTGTGTGTGAAAGTGTGTGTGTGAATCTGAAATATAGTTGGGAAATGAATGATTTTCGTGTTTCTTAATATATATATATTCCACGTGTTATGATAAGTAAGCAGTCAACGACGAAATTAAATAATGGTAACCGGCTAACTTTTAAGCCGGTCAATTTTGCATGCTATATAACTTTTTAGCAGGTTCCCACCATAGAATAAAAATAATCGTTAGTTCGTGCACACTATAACTTTTTGGTCATAGTTTATTGCATTCCGGCGCTTTTAACCCTAATAATAAAAGATATAAAAAAAATCAAACCCAAATATATGAGTGTTCTCTCAAAGAAAAAACAAACAAGATTTGAAACCTAGATCAGAAAATGAAACTTACTTTGTCAACTTCATCAACATTGATAAGAAAAAACTCATTCCTATTATGTGAACCAGCAACAAGTCTTTCTTTGTATCTATTTTTATAATAAATACACACAAACACACACTAACATCACTTCAATTTTTATAATAAACAAACTTTGATCTACATCCAAAGATAAAAAGATAAAGAAAACAGGAAAGAGAAAAAAAAAAGTGACCAAAGAGATATGTGTTGAGTCATGGATTCGCTGAGGAGACTCAGCGCTGAACTTTGTCAGCGACTCCTCAGTGATCATCAATTATGCTGGAGATGTGGTTGAAGGGGCCAGTATCAAAAAGAATGCAAAGTCTCTATTCCTTCTTTGCAGGCAGCGATGAAAGCAAACTGCATGAAATCTGAAAACATCTCTTGTCTCTCCTCGAAATCGAAGTCATTGACAAGATCCTGGATGTGAGAAGGGGTAGAATGGCTGTTGCTAACATGGATAGTGCTAACTTAAGCAGAAACCAGTGTAAGAGGGTCATGAATATGAGGAGCATTAGACAAAGAAGAAGAAGTTGAAGTAGATGAACCAGCATGCCTCTTAGACTCAGCCTCAGCTCTCAAGTTTTGAACAAGGGATCTCTCTTCAAATTGAAGAGTGCCATAGAGTGACTCTAAGTCATGCTGCTTAGTGGTCCTAAGAATTTGTCTTAAGCCTTGCCATTTGATGGAAAGGCTGTCAATGAACTTGTGGCATAATTCAAGCATATCATGCTCTATGACAGCGTTCGTCATATCATTCAGAAGACATTTGAACCGATTATAAGTGCCATCCAGACTCTCATTAGGGAGAGAAAAGAATCCTTCATAGGCACGTTTTAGATTTATCTTTTTAGTAGCGAGAATATCTTCAGTTACATCAAATCTGGTACAAAGATTATCCCACACCTTTTTTGCGGAATTTAACTTGATGACATATTTCATTATGTCATCAGGAAGGGTGTTGATAATTAAATTTCTCAACCTAGCAACAAGATTGACAAGCCTGCGCTCATCATCTGACCACTGTACTTCTGGTTTAATAATCTCAGTAACAACTTCAGGAGCATAAGAAGTAGCTCCTGGTGTTCTGGAAACCAGAATCGGTACATAGGGTCCTTTGGTGAGAATGGTCATAAGGTAAGGTTCAACTCCTACAATGTGTAGGAGCATTCTCTCCTTTCCAAGATCCGAAATCATGAGTTTCGAATCTAGGTGGGATGGAGACATACCCAAAATCCCTGGTATTAACCAGAGTAGGAATATGAGCCATGTAAAAAGTAAAGAAAAGAAAACAGAAAGTTAAAGGAAAAGAAAAGATTTTTGATGCAGAAAATTAAAAATAAAGAAAGAAAGATAATCTTGCAAACACTTTTCAGATCAGTTTCAGTGTATCGAAACACTGCTCTGATACCAACTGAAAGTCCTAAGTTTGCAACGATTAGTAATTAACAACTAATGTAAATTACTCTAAGAACATAAGATAGAAAAGTAAATAAGTTTAATCATATGTATTATTGATTAAACAGTGAATATATGGCCGATTTAAATAAGAAAGAAAAGAGAAAACATTGTTAAGTTTTTGACACACTAAAAACTTAACAATTATACAATGATGTAAAACACACACTAAGTGTAAATGTGGAACACACCAACAGGAATGCGGCTAGGTCAAGTGATGCCTTTTATAGAGTGAGAGAAGACATCACATGACAATCCAATAGATGTTGACACATGAAGGTTGTCAACCATCTATTGGTGTGTAAGACTGTTCTGCAGGAATCTCTTTCTCCATCTTGTTTGTTTCCAAAACGGGTATGAAAGAGAAACACCTTAGTACCATTTTGGTACAAGGTCACATGTCTTCATTCTGCTTTATCAACACGTGTCCTTGGGGACCAGTCTTCTTATCTTTATCTTCCCGCCTATATTTGACTTACAAATCTTGGAGGTGAGTCATTGAACTTATCCTTAAACTCTGAAGATATTATGATGATCGCTGAGGAGTCGCTGACAAAGTTCAGCGCTAAGTCTTCTCAACGAATCCATGACTCAACAGATTGTACACATTGGGTGTGGAGAGGTTGCCTAATGGCTTTACACAAGCAGTACCATAGGGGTGATCATCAATATCCCACAATCATTCTTAAAGCACTAGCGTCAAAAGATTTATGGTTTTGGCATTCATATTTCGGTGTTGCGGGTTCGAACGATGATATAAATGTTTTAAGGCAATCGCCATTGTTTTCTCCTGAAATGCATGGTAGGGCTTCCGAGTTTGGTTTCATTGTAAACGGCAAGCAACAGTACAAACGAGGATACTATCTAGCGGATGGTATTTACCCCCCTTGGTCGTGTTTTCTTAAGGCATATGCATATCCAACCATTCAAAAGGAAAAGCTACTAGAAAGACTTCCAAGAGGCCGCGAGAAAAGACGTTGAACGAGCATTTGGGCTTCTAAAGAGTAAGTGGGTTATACTACCACAACAGTGTCGCATGAGGAAGAAGGAAAAAATCATTAACACGATGTACGCGTGCATTATTTTACATAACATGATATTCAAAGACGACGGTCACACGATATCACAGGTTTTTATTTGGGATCCTCTGACCGCTCCGAATGTCAACCAAATTTCATTTAGGAATTAAGTAATGAAGAGATACATTGCATCGTGATGTCACAGAACACATCGAGGCCCTAAATCTAGACATTGAAGTTTGAATGTAATTTGAATGTTTGTTCTTTATTAAATGTACTGTTTTATTAAGATGTATTGTTTTTATTAATATTTAGTTATAAAAAAATAAAACTAATTGGTATCATTTAGGTAAAGACACCTTTTTTTTTGGTATGTTTTAAGTATCTATATTAGAGGACACTTGAAAAAGTTTTTTATTGGTTACATCCTTTCCAAAACCTTAGGACACCTCTCCCCCTTAGTAAAAAATTGGAGTATATATATATATTATATATATATATATAACATATTATATTATAGAATTCAATTTTTTTAACAGTCAGTCGGTATTCGACATCAGGGAACACCTCACTATAATGGTGAAACCCTGCACGTACTCTAGACTACGAGATGTAGACCATAAGCCGTTACAGGTGATTCAGGGAAAAAACCCACAGACTTGTCACTCCTAAGAAGTCGAACCCAAGACCTGTGGGAAAAACCAGGGATGCATCTGCCAGTTGAGCTAGCTTCATTTGCTATAAGATGTTAACATCAAAACATTTTAGCTTTATATATATATATATCAAATACATAAAAAGACAAAGTTGAATTTAATAAATATAGTATATGTAAGGACACCAAAACAATTTATATTAACACAAAATCAGTCAATGGTTTCACAAAGACCTTGTATATATATACATATTAACCTTAATATGTGCTCACCTTACAAATTAGAATGGTTACCTTGGCAAATTATATTAGGCTTTTCGCTCTACTTTTTTGCATTATGCTGATTTCAAGCAACTTAGCAAATGTCACTTCTAAGTCTACAAACACAACATCCCAAGGTATGTATGTATAAATACATATAGATATATATTCTAAGTTGTTTATTATTGACTTCACAATGATTATCAATCAAAAATTTTATAAAGTGAATGTGGATTCATGGTGCCGAAAGATCATATGTAATCCACAGGCTCGGCATGAAGGTATATATATGTATGTATAAATTTCAACTTATAGATGATAATCTACATACCAGATATATATATAAGTAAAACATAAAAAAAATAATCCGCATACAACATATATTAAATAAAACATATAAAAAATAATATAAAAATAAAACGGATCGGTTTTAGCCATCTAACCGAATCGACCATCAATTTTATAGTGAGTCGGTTCTGATGGATCGATTTTTGATGAATTTGGTTCAATTTTTTCATTATTTCTCACCCCTAGTATAGTATAAGGACCCAAATGATTTAAAAAAAAACAAATTAACAGCAGCCTTTTAGATAAAATAGTAAGAGTACGTAGTGCCAACCCACCTCGCCGTGGGTGGTTCTTCCTTCGTCAAACTTTGTCATATATGGATGGCAGGAGGGGTGTAATGAGGCGCGTCCTGAGAAACTCGTCGTGTATTCGACGAGTAAGGAAGAAGGAATGTGGCGGGGCCGAAGGAGTATGTGTGTGTTATATATATATATATTTGAAATAATAAAATATTTGAGGAAGAAATATGGATGGTAAGAGCATCTCCAATGATGTTTGAAGGATAGTTTTTTTGAGAAAAAAAAGCTATTGTAAAAGGTTGATACCATTGTGAGTAAAAACTTTTTTGGGCAAAAGGTTGAAGATCTTCAAGCTTTTGAAGGAAGACTTTTTTTTTTAGAAAGTTTCATTTTATCCCCTTAAAACTTTCATTTGTAACCTTGCTTTTCTATATTTTTGTTTTCTACCCTAATTAAAATTGCATAATAATCTAGTTTGTTTGATAATCACACTTAATATTTATATTTTTTAAAAACAAAATTTATAATCGAAAACATCTCGTCAAAACGAATCTAATGAGCCTAAATTTATTATAATTTTATCACCTTTTAATTTATTGAAAAAGTACATCTTAATTACTATTCTTATTAGATTAATAAAAAAAGGAAATGAAAATATGAGGTGGAATTAAAAAAAAGTCATTGGATGACTTGACCATTATGGATGTTCTATAAGATATATTAAATAAAACATTTCAATTTTATCTTTTTCCAATTAAAAAAAGTCATCAATTTTCATATATTGATGATTGATGTGACAGTAAACAAAAAAAAGGAAGGAAACATGTCACGGTTGGAAGAGGTCGTCTAAGTACACTCCCTTTTGTTCATTCTGTTTGTTTTTCTATTTTCTTTTCTATAATTCTTTGGGTCAAAAATTAATGTAAAGATTTGCATGGATTGTTGCAAAATGAACCTCAATGATCGGTTTTACTACTTGCAGACAAAGGCCGCCGCCTCTTACCTAAACAAAGGCAACCCTCAATTCCACCACCTCCAGGTATGTCAGGTTGTCTATATCTATATCTATATTTATATGTCTTGCTCCTTCACTACTATCTCTTAAACACTCATTCCCTGTTCAATCATTTTGTTATTGAGCTATATAATTTCGGAATTTTTTAAAAAAAAACTCAGGACCCTAGAAAATGGGTACTGGGTCTAAGCCTATGCCGCCCATGTATATATTCTAAGTTGTTTATTGTACGTTGACTTCACAATAATCATCAATCTATCTATAATTTTTATAAAGCGAGTGATCCTGGGCGTGGAGGAAATGGAAGGCCACCGATTGGAACAAAATAGTGAGGGAAGCAGTAGGGCTCGACTTGATCATATCCAATCTGATCTACTTATTATGATTTATTGGTACTCTTGTTATACCAAGCATTTTCTTCAAATAAATCAATATAATTAAAAATGATGTTGTTATTGTTACTTTTATAATTACTATAAGGATGTACGGTGTAACGGAAAAAAAATTAAAAAGTAAATAAAACGGTTGCTAGACATGTTATTAAGAAACGAGATATGTCACCCGACCGTTGCCCCGGGATCTTACGTTTATTGTATCAACATAATAATTTTATGAGTTTAATCATAAAAGACAAATGAAAACGTATTATTATGTATCAACATAATAAGATATAACAATCATTTAGACGAAGAATTATAAGAATAGTTGAAGTAAACAAAACACGAATGTTAACGTAGTAATCTCATACCAATAATTGTAAAAAGTAACAAATAGATGGATTATGGATATATAACAACTTTTAGACATTTAAAAAAAATTACTTTTCGAAAACATAATAGATATAAACTTTGATTAGGAAAAAGATAAAATTGAAATGTTGAAAGATGATAGTGTAAAAGTATAAATATTTGAAGATGGATTATGGTTGAAAGCATATATGAAGTTACAAACAAAACAATCATAGTGATGTTAAATTTTGTTAATATTTTGGGACATTTGTTTTGAACGACCTAATGGCCCAATTTATTTTGAACGGCCCAATAGATTTATGAGTAAAATATCAATGAATGTTTAGAAAGAGCCCAATATATTTCGAACGGCCCAATAGATTTATAAATGAAATATGAATGAATGTTTTAAAAGAGGGAAGAATACAGGACTCGAACCCGCGCTAGCCCTGTGAAGGGACATGGGACCATCTATTCTAATCGAAGAGTTGGGTATTTATTTGGTAGAAGTATTACTTATATTGTTAATATTTTCGGTAAAAATAATAAAAAAAAGCGCACGCAATTCCGTACTTTCGTTTTTATTATCTCTAAATATATATAAAAGATAAACCTTATTTCATAATTGGAGAAGTATGAACCCTTAGATGAAGTTCAACTTTTAATTAGAGTCATTAGATCAAATGATGATGTCATATACCTTATTTAACTTTTTTAGATTTAATTTTATTTTAATAAATTTAAATTATTATTATTTCCTTATTTAAGTTTGTAGAATTAATAATTAATGTTTTTAATGATATAATTATGGAAACTAATATTTTTATATTTTACATCATTTTTTATCTTTAAAATTAATTTTTAATTTTTTTACAATAAAATTTTATTTTTTAATGTAATACGTTTTTATTTATTTATATTTTTGTATAAGATTTTTATCATATAACGAATAAAATTTTGTTATAAGGATTTTTGTATAAGATTTTTATCATATAACGTTTTTATTAAATCAATGTTTTGAAAACCGGATCGGATGTCAAACCGGCCTTCTTAATAAAGAACTAAAAAATAAATATGGAGTCTATAGTAAACTATCACGATAATATATCAAAAAAATAATTGTATGAAAATTGCAATTATATTATGCATAATGTTAACTTAGATTAACACAACATGTGTTATATAGATTGATAATTAAGTTGCTTAATAATTTTAGTGTATAACTAAATTATTCGAGCAAAATGTTAAAGGACAAGTACAATGACAATACAGACATATCCGGATGAAAGAAAGACATTCAAAGAAACCAAAACCTTACTTAACGAGACCTTTAATAGATGATGTATCAATTTTTCAACTGTCTGGTCACTGTTAACCGGAATCTAAACGACCGCTAATGTAAGTTCATGTTTTTTAGTGGTTAAATATTTGCCAAATTATGATATTATAAAAATTTAGCATGTCATTAATTATATATGTTTTCCGCGTATTACGCGGGTAATAATCTAGTTATGTATAATGTACAACAACAGAAAATGAAGAATATCTGATTATTGATTATTATATATCATACATTTATAAATGAAATAATAGAAAATCATAGATAACTGTTTTATTAATTAAAGATATGTTACAAAGTTTCTATTAAATAATTATGTATGCTAAGGTGACTTCAATTGAATGTACGACATGCATAAATAAGTTGTAAATTTCGAAAACTTAAAAAATGGTTTTACTTAATTATACCATATATATAAAGAAGTTGTATATATGGTTTGAAAACTAAAAGTAGCTAAATGCTTTGTGATAGTTATAGATAGTAAGCTATATAAGGTGTAACATAAGATTATGTTGGTATAGGATATGTTTGGCAAAAGTAATTATAGCTGGTAGTTGTAATTTTTAGTTGGAGCTGTAAGTTGTAGCTTTTAAACAAAGCTATTAGCTGGAGCTTTTATTTTTTAGAAGTGTTTGGTATGGTAGCTGTAGCTGTCAATTAAGAGTGTAAAATGACAAAAGTAGATATTAAAAGCTTCAATCAAAAATTATGAAAGGGGTATATGTGTAATTTTAAAAATTAAAAGTTTTATCCAAACTAAAAGCTCTCGAAACGCTACTTCAAGTAGCGTTTCATTTTCGAGCTTTATATTTCGAATAAAAGCTCAAGCTAATTGCATCCAAACAAAGCTATATAAGGATTAACATTAAGTTGTTAAGTTTTGTTGAGTCCTAATGTTCATTGTAAATTTGGTGATGACAAATCTGATAGTTAACCACTTAGAAATCTTTCGGTTTTTGTAATCTGATCTGGGTCAGACTAAGCTGACACAACTTACGATCTGTTTCTGGCTCAGATCATTCTTCATGTTTTGTATTGTAATATCTTATGGAAGCAAGTGTTATTCAAGCTGCAACAACAATGATTATATCATTCAATCCAAGTCAAAGAGGAGGATTGAAGATAGAAGACCAAGCTGGTAGTGGAAGACAGCTTGGGATTAGCAGTCAGCTTGGAAACACTTAGGCAGATTGGTGCTTTGACAAATGGCCCAATCTGTGTCTGACAATCAAGTGAAGATAACAACCTCGATTGAAGATAAGGACGAATGATGTGGCTAGGAAGAATCCTAGGATCCGGGTTGGTGGTTGGATTTACATATGCGTGTCCATACTCTTATTAGATGAAAAAAATGAGTGGCAGTACTTGGGGACCACAAGTAATATGAATTGGCACGATCAAATATTCCCCACGACATCCAATAGAAGATGAATACGTGATTGATATGGACACCAAGTGAAGAAGGCTTTTCGCCTATAAAAGCCCCATTCCTTGATTGCATATGTGTGGCATTCCTGAGAATTATTCTTCACATAAGTTTTCTTTGCTCTTACACACAGCTTAGTCTGTATGAGATCAGATTGGGCTGATTCTCTTGAGTAGAAACTTGTTGATTGTAATTTGTCATTTCAGAGGTTGTTTAGATATCTGTAGGCTATCTTGATTCCGCAACAACCCTGTAATTCTTTGTATAGATTATTTCTTAATAAAGGATTACATTGAAAATTACGATCTGTGTGCAAGAATGTTTATTTACTTTTATTGCTTTACTGTTTTATTGATTTCTGTTCTTTACTTACTTTATATTTGAGCCGAGTCTTTAAAACTATCTCATTAAAAGTTGTAAAGATCAAATTAAGTTGTATTCACCTCCTCTCTACATCTGTTCTGTGTATAATATACTTTGGTATATTGATACGGTTTCTAATCATTTGAAAACTAGAAAAATGGTGAAAACTAGAAAACAAATCTCCACCAACCATTTCTAAGATCAAGATCCACTTTCTCTGTAACATCCCGAACTTTTCGTGTTTGACTATTTGACTTTCCGTTGGTTAACGCTAGGTTCGTTAAGTTATGTGCCTTATATGTGATTATATGATTAAATGCTTATGTATTTGATATGAAGTAATCAATGTGATGCTTAATGAAAATAATCAAAGTAACGTTAAGTAATTAAGTGCTTGTTAGTGTGTTAAGACTCCCGGTTGAAAGATAAGCTAAGAAAGTTAAGTTTAGAAGTTGAGGGGTCCTAAGTGTAAGTTTAGTAGTGGATGGCCAGGGATTAGAGGGCAATTAGGCAGCCCTAATTGTCAAAAATCTGCTGTAACTAGTGTGTGAGAAAAGCCCTAGCCGATTCCTTCCCTCTCCAGGCAAAGATCCATTCGTTTCGTGCCGTTTGTGATCAAGTATTGCTTAGATCTTGACTCCCCTACATCAAGTGCAGGTAATATAGGTATAATCCTCTTTGAAATCTAATTATTCGAGTCATAGATGAGTATTCAACCCAGACCATGGGGTGTGGGTTGGGTTATTTGATTAAACGTTTACCGATTTCACGTTATTCGGGTGATTGACTGAATGATTCATGTTGTAAAGGATTAAAGGATTACATTGAAAATTACGATCTGTGTGCAAGAATGTTTATTTACTTTTATTGCTTTACTGTTTTATTGATTTCTGTTCTTTACTTACTTTATATTTGAGCCGAGTCTTTAAAACTATCTCATTAAAAGTTGTAAAGATCAAATTAAGTTGTATTCACCTCCTCTCTACATCTGTTCTGTGTATAATATACTTTGGTATATTGATACGGTTTCTAATCATTTGAAAACTAGAAAAATGGTGAAAACTAGAAAACAAATCTCCACCAACCATTTCTAAGATCAAGATCCACTTTCTCTGTAACATCCCGAACTTTTCGTGTTTGACTATTTGACTTTCCGTTGGTTAACGCTAGGTTCGTTAAGTTATGTGCCTTATATGTGATTATATGATTAAATGCTTATGTATTTGATATGAAGTAATCAATGTGATGCTTAATGAAAATAATCAAAGTAACGTTAAGTAATTAAGTGCTTGTTAGTGTGTTAAGACTCCCGGTTGAAAGATAAGCTAAGAAAGTTAAGTTTAGAAGTTGAGGGGTCCTAAGTGTAAGTTTAGTAGTGGATGGCCAGGGATTAGAGGGCAATTAGGCAGCCCTAATTGTCAAAAATCTGCTGTAACTAGTGTGTGAGAAAAGCCCTAGCCGATTCCTTCCCTCTCCAGGCAAAGATCCATTCGTTTCGTGCCGTTTGTGATCAAGTATTGCTTAGATCTTGACTCCCCTACATCAAGTGCAGGTAATATAGGTATAATCCTCTTTGAAATCTAATTATTCGAGTCATAGATGAGTATTCAACCCAGACCATGGGGTGTGGGTTGGGTTATTTGATTAAACGTTTACCGATTTCACGTTATTCGGGTGATTGACTGAATGATTCATGTTGTAAAGGATTAAAGGATTGATTGATGGATTAAAGTCAGTAAAAGTATGGTCAAAAAGGTTAATTTTATGTCTCCGGGTCGAATTAAGGTGTAAAGGTCGTATAGGGTTCGATTCGGAGACCAAAAAGGGTTGAAATCTAATCAGGTCTGCGATACCGCCGGTATCCACCAAGGTACCTTCGTGACCACTGTAAGGTCTTTTGTTTGGGAACACGATACCTTCGATATGCACCACGATATTCACCACGGTATCATACATTAGAGTGTTCCAAAGTGTTTTTAAGTGTCTAGTTGGCTTATGATTCAATTATACTCGTTCTAGGTTGTCGGGAGCGCTTAGCAAGCACTATAAGATACTCTTAACTCGTTGGTAAGCTGTACCAAGGTAAGATACACTACTTTGACACGCTGAGGGTTCAACAAAAACATGGTTTTCATATAATAACTTCCCAAATGATATCTTGATTGCTTATGGGTATTCGGGTTTACACGGGAGGTGATATGGGCTATGTAAATGACTATTGAGGCCTGAAATGCAGTCCCTATGATATGAAATGTAATGATATGCTATGAAATGTTATGAAATGATATGAGATGTAATGATATGCTATGAAATGCTATGTAATGTCTTGAGATGAATTGAAATGTGATATGTGCTGATGATATGTGAAATGTGCATGATTACATGGCTTGTTGATATAGTTCACTAGACTTGTTAAGTTGCCATGACACGTGCACGTTTAAGGGCCCAAACGTAAAAGATGAATATGTGATGATGTTTAGGTAATGTGGACACCTAAACTATATGTCATGCAAACCGAGCTCGTAAATGATGTGAGAAGTGTTAAGCTTAACCTGTACTTGCCCTTGCCCAGCGGGTGCGTATATGTGGTTGCTTGGGTGGCTCCTTGCAACATAATTACGTGGTATGAGTATCTCCGGGTGGCGTGATTAACCACCAATGTCTTTGAACATACGAACTACTCCGGGATTGGCTTGCCATTCCTTAACGACATTGATGTACAACCGTAAGGTTTGTCCATCTAGTCGGGTGTGACTTATGTCACACTTAATGATATGTATATGTTATATGATGTGTGTGACTTATGTCACAATTCCAATGATGTTATATGATATGCGTGACTTATGTCACACTTGCAAAGATGATATGTGAAAAAGATATGAAAGATGACTAGGCACATGATGTGTGAAATCGAGTAATAAAATTTATAAACACGAAACTACTAGAAAACTGACTACAACACACTCACAGGCAGTGAACCCGTTCGTATGCAGTATAGTAAACTGGTAAATCCGAGATCGTTCACAAGGACTGTATAAGCAATTATAAAATAAAATGATTCAAATTAAAAAGGGGGTTTTGTGGCCGAATTTCCACGATGCAACAATAAAAGTAAAATGAAATAAATTGAATCCGGTATTACCGGGGCAGGGATCGTCCTCAAACGATAATAAAAATGAATTTTTATGACAATAATTTAAAAGGCATCCATCTTGATTTCGCTTGACAACATGTTAAGATTGCACATAAAATGAAGTTCAAATCCAATTTAGTTGATTAAATAATCGAGACTCAAATTAAGCACCAACCCCGTACCCCTCAAGTTAATAACATCATTTGACTCTCTTGTATAAACTAGTTCCATTACAAAGACCGGTACCCTAAGACATCTTTTATAACTTTGCTAATTCAACAATGGTTTTGGTTATTAAAATAACAATTACATCTACCGATTGTACCCGACCGTTAACACATCTATTCCTATTATCATTAAATGATTATCAACCGTACCTGTCATAGATCCAACCATTTGTACCCAAACAATTGAAATAAAATATATGAAATCAATAATTACCATTAAAGACACATATAAATCACCAATCAATTCAAGATAAATTATAAGGAACAAATACACTAAGATCACGATGTAACGTTAAATGAAATCAACCTTGAATTATTAAAGGTGTGCAATCCTTACATATTGTCTTACTCCATCAAGATGGATGAAAAGGCGATTAGCCACTCATATTAAAATACGAATAACAAATCAAATAAAAAGAATTCATCGTTACCGAATACAAAGGAATGAAAACGAGTAACGGAAATAATCCAATCGTAATGAAGTTCTTCGAAGATAATTAAACTGATAAAAATCTGCTTCAAAGGCTCCAAAATTCGTCTGGAAGTAAAAGTTAGGGTTAAGGGATGATTTAGATCTCTATTTATAGATTTCCAAATAAGAAAACAGAAACCGCACGAAACTGCGTCGCAGTCCTCCACACTGCATCGCAGTACATTTTGACTCGTGTTGACTTTGACTTTTGTTGACCTTCGAGCTGACACGTAATGGCTCCTACTGCGTCGCAGTCCTTTCTCACTGCGAAGCAGTGTTAATCTCTGGATTTGGGTCTGCGTCACAGTTCTTTGTTATTTTCCATTGACCAGCTTTGACTTCAGTATTCGTGTCTCGTAAAACGTCCGTAAGCACTCATTTTACTTCAAAAAATTGGTTTTCTCCAGATTAACGCTTAAGTACCTGTTAATATCCTGAAACACTAACATATACCATAAACGCAACAAATGTATACGAAAACGACTTAAAAACCATAATAAGACAACTAATTAATCCGTGAGAAATGGGTGTAAAATACGACATATCAAATCCCCCCACACTTAAGCTTTGCTTGTCCTCAAGCAATTCCAAGCTGAAAAAAAACAAATAAAACCTTGGTACATAATGGAACTATATTTCAGTAATAAAAAAGAAGCTCAACCATTCATGAAAATGAGAAAAGATGGTTAGGCAGTTTTAATCTTAAATGAAAACTGGAATGTTTGACAATACTTGACTGATATACAAGCCTTAATAACACTACTAAGCACAAAAGAAACGAATAAGTGATATCTCATCTATCCTACTCCATCTAACTTACTTTTGTTGGAATATATAACTAAATATCATTAAACACGAGTACGCAACGGAAGCAAATAAAACCATGTAATCAAATAATTAACCTTGAAATAGGATTAAGGAATACCTCTTAATGTAGATGATAAAGTAAAGAAACTTTAAAAGGATTTCAAGTAAATCCCTCTACGATTGCACACTAGACACCTCTTATGTCGTATGCTAGTACCTTGATCACGAACCGAACAACCCTTTGTTTAAACCCTTTGCTAGCCTAGAACCGAAAATCCAAAACCCTTTGGAGAGAGGTTTTCGGCTGAATAGAAAGAGGGAGAGAAGGAGGAGATTTTCTTGTGTGAATTGAATGAAAAACCCTTTGATTAAGCCCTCTATATATAGGGAATAATTAGGGTTTATTAGCTTGGAAAACAAGTTAAATCAAGGCTTAAAAAGCCCTTGATAGAACCGGCCCCCCCATAGGAAAATTAGGGTCCAACACTAATTTCCTATTTTCACATTTAATCCTCCTTCTAATTAATTTAAATACAATTAACCCTTTAACTTATTTAAATTAATGATTTCGTGATCAAACTAATTAATATATTACTTTAATATATTAATTAATAATATAGAGTTACCGTGTCATTTCGTGTGACCCCGTAGGCTTAAATCATTTCCGGACATACGTTCATTTTACGTGATCATATACTAACAGCTCCCACTTGAGCTCGTAATAAATGAAGGTAATAACATTGGTTAGCGTCTAGCAACACGCCAATGCTCCCAGAAATATTTAAGTATAGTTTCTTAAAGTATATTTAAATGGCTGTGACATTTATTATCCCTTTGTTCAGATATCATGTTAAACATGAATATGGATCAATGTCATTTCATAATTTAACGATTCTGTTTCTCATTTCATCACTACTTAAGATTACCAAATATAATCGAGACACATCTGGATTTATTTAGACATGGCCATGTAAACATCTTAAATAGTCCCAATGAGGGGCCCAGTGGTATCATTCTGCAACTATCAGTTGGAGGAACAAATCCTGTATTGACTACACGTGTCAGTCATCATACTTCACTACACTTTCTGAAAATAGCCCTTTATGTACTCCCTTATTCAGGAGAGTTAGAACTATATCAAGTAAGTGCAATCCATACATGCTGACCTGCTTGTATCTCAAGTCAAAGGATCAATAAAGTAAGTGCAATCCATACATGCTGACCTGCTTGTATCAAGTATGTGAGTTTGGTGGGACCAGCCATTATATATCCAAAGAATATAACCAATCACTCAGATTTGTCTTAGTTTAATTATATTCCCATATAATTAATCGACAATGGACAATTTAGAATATTTAATAAAATATTCAAGGATTAAACATGCAAATATAGGATACAATTAATATTAAATGAAATCAAACATATCAAGTACTTTATTTCATTATGAAAAATATAAATTGTTTAACATCCCTTATCCACATACCGAAACAACAGATTTACATGAAATAACTAGCTAATTTAAGTCCTATGCCCTCGGCATGCCTTTCAAGCTTGGGCCTAGCCAAAGCTTTTGTGAAAGAATCAGCTAAGTTAAAATCTGTGTGAACTTTGAGTAATTTGATCTCTCCTAGTTCGATCTGCTCACGAACATAGTGATATCTTCTAGCATAATGTCTGGCACCTTTCTGAGCTCCGGGCTCGTTGGCAATGATTAATGCACCATTGTTATCACAGTACATATCAGTGGGTAAGTCACTCGAGGGGATCACGTCAAGCCCGCTAATGAACTTCCTTATCCAGACTGCTTCCATTGCAGCTTCTGAGGCGGCAATGTACTCAGACTCTGTTGCAGACATGGCAACTGTGGTTTGCTTCTTGCTTTTCCAATCCACAGCACCTCCGTTAAGAACGAAGACGAATCCTGTCTGAGACTTCGTATCATCTCTATCAGTTTGAAATCTAGCATCACAGTATCCGGTCACTTTGAGCTCTAAGTCTGGATTTCCTCCATACACCAAAAACATATCTTTAGTAGCTCGTAGGTACTTCAGAATGTTCTTAACAGCAGTCCAGTGACTTTCACCTGGATTCTGTTGATATCGGCTAACGATGTTTTGTGCGAACGCCACATCAGGTCTAGTGCATCTAACCGCATACATAATAGATCCCACAGCCGAAGCATAAGGAACTATTTGCATACGCTCCACCTCATTAGGTGTATTAGCACCCTGTTTGACAGATAAACTAAGTCCTTCTTGCATAGGTGTAAACCCACGCTTAGAATTCTCCATCTCGAATCGCTTCAAGATCTTATCAATATAAGCACTTTGACTTAGTCCAATCAACCGCTTTGATCTATCTCGGTAGATCTTGATTCCAAGAATAAATGCCGCTTCTCCTAAATCTTTCATGGCAAAACACTTTCCAAGATGGGATTTAACATCTTGCAACATTGGAATGTGTTTTCCTATGATCAATATGTCATCAACATATAAGACAAGGAAAGTAACATTACTCCCACTAGCTTTGCGATATACACATGGCTCATCGGGATTTTGAACGAAACCAAACTTTTTGATTTCTTCATCAAACCGCTTGTTCCAACTTCTTGATGCTTGCTTTAGTCCATAAATTGACCTTTGAAGCTTGCATACTTTGTTGGGATGTTTTTGATCAATAAAACCTTCAGGTTGATCCATATAGACTTCTTCATCCAAGTAACCATTTAAGAAGGCAGTCTTAACATCCATTTGCCATATCTCAAAGTCATAGTACGCAGCTATAGCTAAGAGAATCCTAATAGCTCTAATGTCCGCAACTGGAGAAAAGGTCTCATCATAGTCAACACCGAAACGTTGAGTATAACCTTTCGCCATGAGACGAGCTTTATAGGTGTGTACATTTCCATCCATGTCCGTCTTCTTCTTAAAGATCCACTTACACCCAACAGTTTGAGCATTTTGTGGAAGATCAACCAAGCTCCAGACTTGATTGTCTTTCATGGATTTCATTTCCACCTTCGTAGCTTCAAGCCATTTGTCAGATTCCGGATCTGATAATGCAACTTTGAAATTTGGAGGCTTATCGAGATCTCCTAAAATGTTTTCTTCTACCATCAGACATAATCTGTCAGTTGGACGTCTTGTCCTTTCGGACCTACGAAGTGGAATCGCTTCATTATCATCGACTTGAAGTTCATCACTTTGAACATTTTCCCCCCCAAGTTGATGATTGCTAGGAGCTACAGAAGGTGACACATCTTCCTCTTGAGTCACATCAAGTTCTACAATCCTCCCACTGTTCTCTTGAGCTAATTTCTTTTCAAAGAATTCAGCATATCGAGCAACGCGAATAGTGTTTTTGACGGGATCATAGAAGTCGTAACCCATCGTTTCCTTAGGGTATCCGACAAAGAAGCACTTAGTAGTTCTGGGTTCAAGTTTGTCAGGCGTATCGCGCTTCACAAGTGCCTCACATCCCCAGACTCTTAAGTAAGACAGATTAGGGACATCTCCATGCCATAATTCATATGGTGTCTTGTCAACCTTCTTAGTTGGAACCATATTGAGAATGCGTACAGCAGTCTCTAGAGCATAATCCCAAAACGAAAATGGGAGAGTCGTAAGGGTCATCATAGATCTCACCATGTCTAGCAAGGTTCGATTTCTCCTTTCAGACACTCCATTATGTTGAAGAGTGTATGGAGGAGTAAGCTGTTGGATAATTCCACACGCTTTCAGATAATCCTTAAACTCTTGGCTTAAGTATTCACCACCTCGATCTGAACGAAGAATCTTGATGGTTTTGCCGAGTTGATTTTCTACTTCATTTTTAAACTCTTTGAATGTTTCAAACACTTCATGTTTATGTTTAAGCAAGTAAACATAACCATAACGACTGAAATCATCTGTAAAAGTTATGAAGTAGCTAGCTCCTTTTCTTGACACATGTCTAAATGGGCCGCAAACATCGGGGTGAATGAGTCCAAGAGGATCTTTAGCCCTTTCCGGTTTATGTTGAAAAGGTTTTCTTGTCATCTTGCCAGAAACACATGACTCGCATTTATCAAATGATTCATCATTTAATTGTAAGATCCCTTCACGTTGAAGTCTTTCAATGCGATTTTTTCCAATGTGTGCAAGACGACAGTGCCACAGATAGGTAGAGTCCAAGTTAGTCTTGGCTCTTTTGCTAACATTATACATTGAATTATTTGAATCACAACCACGCATATCAATTTCATAAATACCATCACAAGCAATAGCATCAAAATAATGAACATTATTTTTAAAAACTGAAATACCATTAACATTAAAAACATTAATGAATCCGTTGTCTTTCAACAAAGAAACTGAAACTACACCTCTAGTAATAGATGGTGCATAATGACAATTGTCTAAAATAATAATTAAACCGGAAGGAAGAACTAAATGATATTCTCCAATAGCTTCAACAGGTGCTGGTAGACCATTGCCCACGAACAACTGCAAAGCTCCGGGCTTCAGCTTCCTCCTTTTCCTAAGTGCCTGTAATTCATTACAGATATGAGTTCCACAGCCAGTGTCATAAACCCATGATTTACGCTTAGTAAAGGAAAATAATTCAATAGTGAAGATACCTGAAGTACTAGCACCGCTAGCTTGCTTCTTCTTCACATTCAACTCGGCAAGATACTTTGGACAGTTCCTCTTCCAGTGCCCGACTTCATTACAATGATGACAGGTCTGGTCTTTAGCCGGATGCTCTTTCTTAGCCGGAGGGGTTTTCTTTGGTTTGGAGGCATTAGCAACTTGCTTACCCTTGCCTTTACCATCAAACTTGCCTTTAGCTTGGTGCGATTTCTTAGCTTTCTGGATCCGACCCCCTTTTATCATAAGAACATTTGGGTCATTGGCCTTCTTTGGAATCGTCTTCTCATATTCAATGAGCATAGCATGAAGTTCAGTGACGCTCATTTTCATAGAGTGCATGGTATAGTTTTGCACAAAGCCCTCATATTCCTTAGTAAGGGATTTGAGAATCATGCCAAATTTTACCTCTTTATGATAAGCGTACTCCATCGAATCCAATTTGTCAAAAATGCTCTTCATCTTGAGCACATGACAGCTAACCGATTTACCAGATTCAAGTTTCATGTCATGGAGTTCCACGACTAAGCCGAATAGTTCCACTCCAGCTTATTTTTCATACAAGGATCTAAGTTCTCTGATCATATCATATGGAGTGTAGAGCTCGAATTGTTTCTGAAGCTCGGGAGACATGCTCGCAAGCATCAAACAACAAACTTCATTGAATCTAGTGTATTGAACTCTATATTCAGTTCTTTCAGCTGTTGTTGATTCAGCAGTCGGTTCGGCTGGCCATTGCTTTTCAATGACATCCATGCGTTCTTCAACTCTCAGAACAATTCTCAGTTGACGATACCAGTCATTGAAATTTGATCCATTAAGCTTTTCTCTTTCAAACATTTGCCGAAAAGCATTGGTGTTTGTGGAAGGATTCATTGCCATCTACAAAACAGATTAAGTTCAAAAATCAGTATTTTCGATAATAAATCCTTAAGAAATCAATTACCCAATGTTTATAAAATAAACAATTAATTATTTTAATTATCCACCTAAATAGACCTAGTGATCAAGTAATTTATCATTATAACCAAGTAATAATCATGAATTAATTGCATGTAAAAACTCATGATTATTACTTCTATTTAACAATTAAATTAAAGGTAATCCATAAACGCATGCAATTAACACATTAATCATGCAATAAATCAAAACTTGCAATTAGGGTTTCCAAAAAAAACAATTTTTTTTTATTTTTCAGATTTCGAATTAGGGTTTTAAAAAAAAATAATTTTTTTTTATTTTTCAGATTTCGAATTAGGGTTTTAAAAAAAATAATTTTTTTTTATTTCATTATTTTATTACAATTAAATCAATTAATTAATAAAATAACCAAAATAATTATATAAAATTCTCGAAAAATATGAAACCCTAACCCCCCTTCAAGTTTTGATTTTTAGGTAATTAAAAATCATATGGGTGGCTCGTGATACCACTGTTGGAATATATAACTAAATATCATTAAACATGAGTACACAACGGAAGCAAATAAAACCATGTAATCAAATAATTAACCTTGAAATAGGATTAAGGAATACCTCTTAATGTAGATGATAAAGTAAAGAAACTTTAAAAGGATTTGAAGTAAATCCCTCTACGATTGCACACTAGACACCTCTTATATCGTATGCTAGTACCTTGATCACGAACCGAACAACCCTTTGTTTAAACCCTTTGCTAGCCTAGAACCGAAAATCCAAAACCCTTTGGAGAGAGGTTTTCGGCTGAATAGAAAGAGGGAGAGAAGGAGGAGATTTTCTTGTGTGAATTGAATGAAAAACCCTTTGATTAAGCCCTCTATATATAGGGAATAATTAGGGTTTATTAGCTTGGAAAACAAGTTAAATCAAGGCTTAAAAAGCCCTTGATAGAACCGGCCCCCCATAGGAAAATTAGGGTCCAACACTAATTTCCTATTTTCACATTTAATCCTCCTTCTAATTAATTTAAATACAATTAACCCTTTAACTTATTTAAATTAATGATTTCGTGATCAAACTAATTAATATATTACTTTAATATATTAATTAATAATATAGAGTTACCGTGTCATTTCGTGTGACCCCGTAGGCTTAAATCATTTCCGGACATACGTTCATTTTACGTGATCATATACTAACAACTTTTAGGGTTGAATATTTGAATAATCACTCAATGCCAAGTTGTGATGCATAATCTTTTAACCATAGGCTTGTACTAGGTTCGTTCCTTTATCGCCAAGGTGCAAGCACCCTATAACGTCTATCAGAAGAGGACTTTAAGGGTTGTAATGAACTCTTAGGATTAACAAGGTATTTAAGTAGGGTATGGAAGTTTGGGATAACAAACGTTGTTAAAAAGAAATAACACAACATTTAACAAATTGTTTACATAATAGTCTAATCCAAAGAACCCATGTCATCAGTTGCCAACGGTCCAAAACCCATGAAATTATCCAGACAATACCCCCAATAGACGATTAAAAACCGACACCATTGTGGTGTATGACAATAAACAACTCAATCAACCAAATCTATCCATGTTGTCTTAAACTAACGTGCTAACCCAATAATGAACCCAAGGAACATAGTATTTCACAATCTCTTTTTGTTGATCATAAAGATGTACCAACTCATGAAGCTTTTGTTGGTGTAACTGATGAACCAACTAACAAAAATGATTTGACAAACAGTGAGAAATACCAACTGACAGCCCAAGCTCTTTTTCATTTTTCTCTTTTTTTTTTCTTTTTCTGTTTTTCAATTCTTTTCTTTTCTCTTTTTTTTTTAATGAGCTACTTTTACTCTGACTAATTGACATTCTCTTAATAATGTTGAAACAGTGACAAATTATATACTCATATGCTGAGATGAATGATCTAGACTTTATCCAAACAAACGTGATGAAATCAATCTATTCTCAGTAACCGAGAATATCCCAAACCGACATAAAGGACAACCCCAAACCATCCACTAGCATAGGCAACCAATGACCCACCAGGACTTCGACTATCGGCCTGGCAAGGTAAAGGTATATATTAGGGGTGGATTTCATAACAAAGAACAGGATAGTGACAATAAGTTTTCTATTGTTTCTTGCACTAAAAGTGAGTGCAACATAAGGGTTTCAAACAGGTGGTTCACTAACCAGTGTAGTTAGCTACTAAGCACATTACAAAACATGCACATAACAAATTTTTACGAAACAAGGGGTGAACATTCAAAGAACAAAGGTTTAATCCTAAATTTGCCTCTTCCTCATCTAGAAAACCACGGAACGATCAACCAGGACAAGTTCTAGAATCAACGCAATCACCGGCACACTCATAGCAAATGAAATAATTCGGAAATGGAAAAATCAACCTCAAACTTGCACATCATAGTTCAGAGCTCTAAAAGAGACCCTTACTCCTGGATAAATCCAAAAGCCTACGAGAGGGACAAATTTACAAGACTAATAAATCCAAAACCGTACACCTATCATACTAAAATGAATCAATAATCTCACAATTCGGGTGTTTTGGTGCTTTGAGCGTGCTAGCAATGTTATTAATCCAGAAGGGATGCCACATTAATCAGTCAAAACACATTCCACATATTAAAATTTGTACCAAGGGTGTAGTTAAATTGCTCATTTACATCTATAATTAAGTGATAAAAACAATTAACTACAAGGACAAGCATGCAAAAGTTTAAAAATTCTCTAAAAATACCCGACTTTTCCTATTTACCACCCCCCACACTTGAGTTGGACAATGCCATCAATGTCCAAATAACTAAGGCAAACTATGGAAAATAGGGGAAAGTAAAGAAAAAGAAAAATAAAGAACAAGAAAAACTTGCCGGGTATAAACGGTGTTCCATGCGTGAATGATGCCAACAAGAATATGGGCGCTGAACTTACTGCCAGCATATGCAAATGAGAACCTTGCTATCCAACATGAACACACAACAAAACCAACATAATATATCATTAAGCATCAACCATCCTAACCCTACTTATGAAATGGAAATGAGAAATAAAATACGATGTCCATCACCCCGTGGGGTGGATACAAACCAAGCAAATAAAAATAAAGAGTACAGAAATAGAAATAGTTCAAGCATATAAAAGTACAAGCCATATCAAACAGCGATCCTACCATCTACTCAGAAAAAGATGGTTCTGTAGCACCTGTCCCTCCTGCATCCATGCCTGCCTGCGTACCTGCAAAACTACCAAAACGAACCGACCTATCTGGACCCTGACCTCCAAGGTCATGAGTAGGAGGCACCTCATATCGGCGCTCGGGTGGAAAATAGAAACCACCACCAACCCGCTGCTGAGGGATAAAAATACTGGGAGTATTATAAGCTGGAATCTCTGGAAGTGGATGATACTCCTGCCCCGTATACTGAGCCTCCAACATAGGCTGATAACGCTGCTGGTCATACATCAACCTACCCACACCTGAACCAACCCAAGTCATATCACTACCCACTCGCTGCCTGAAATCATCCATCCTCGTCTAAAATGTCTGCTGTGAGGACCACATCTGATCAACCACGGTCTGAAGAGGAGAGAGATCCAATGAATCTGCGGGAGCTGCAGAAGAAGAAGAAGAAGATGCCCCCGCGGTAGGAGCAGTAGTGGCATGATGCTTAGGATGTCGCACTGGCTCGGGCTGCTCAGATGCCTCATCCATCTCAACATCAACATCATCACCATCATCTCCCTCCTCGCCCTCAGGGGCGGCATCACCAAAGTCAATCAAGTGATAAAGATCAGGGTGGGTCTGCTTTTTAAGCAATCCAAACCTCTTCAAATCAACGTATTCAAATGCTTTCATGGGCTTCCAGTTCAAGTTAAACGTTTGATTTGCCCTATCATCTTCACACCCAAAAAACCTGACCATTCGTGTAATATAATGGCCACAAACTAACTTCCTATCCCGCATCCCACGGGAACCCATGTGCTTTGCTACAACGTAAGGAGCACAAGCAGTAATGTATGGTGCACCTTCTTGAAACAACCTCAAAATCCATAAATCTTCCAAATAAATCTCGTCCCGCTGATTTGAACGCTGGACAACTAAATAAATAATCGGTTTATGAAACAAACGCAAAATGGGCGACTGAATAGTATTCGCCCCTTTTACAGAATCCCAAACTTGACCCCTAGAAATGTGTGTATAATAGGTCCTCTACCTACCTTCAGCAAACCCCAATCCAGTCCTAGCAGCAAATTCCAACAAATTTTTAAAAGCCTGATTATTTTCAATCAACTCCTAACTATACATACCTGTAGCCACACCAAACTCAGCAATGGACATAGACCTAGCTCTACCCCCACATCGGAAAGAAATCACATTCGCATCGTAAATACTCTTCACACTATCAATTTTCTTAATATTAATGGTGGAACAAACTTCAAGACACCATTCTTTGCAAACAGGATCCCTAATCTTAAAAATATCCAACCACATGCTAAACTCAGTATCAAAATGGTTACCATTGTCATCAATCGCCCTACCCATAAGACGCAAAAAATTACTAATATCTTCCCTAATACCAAGCATGTCAAGCATATCACCCGTTATATACCTTGGCTCCTCAATTTCCTTATGAATTATCTTAGCTAACCTGGCATTATATTCCGCCTTCTTTTCAGGAGAAGCATGGGGCCATTTGAGCCAACCATGATCTGACAAGCCCACATCAAGACCTTCTTCTTGAGCAGGAGGGACGTTAGAGGGTCCATCGCTAGGTGCGGACGAAGTGGTGGCCCGCTTCGGATTACGCCCTGTTCCTGAAATGGGTTTCTGCACATACACGAGAAAATATCAAAATAAAACAAACCCCTACATATTTCTAACCATATATAAACAAAAGAGGGGTCAGGTCTGGAAAAGGTCACACTACGAAGCAGTCTCCGCTGACTGAGAAGCAGTTGAACTTTCGGCATTAAACACTGCGTCGCAGTCATACAAAATCTGGGCAGGGTCGAGTTTTTAACAGCAATACACGAAAATCCATCTCCCATCACTTAGGGTTTATCAAAAATTTAAACAAAATGAATTCATCTTTAAATAACCCCTCTTAATCACGAAACTAGTGGAATAAAATCATCAAACTAACAATCACTCACCAACCCATTCATCCATTAACAAGATCTAACCATTAATTCGAATTCAATTCATAACATAAACATAATTCTTAAGTAATTCGAATTCAACCTATGGTAGAAACAATAAAAGATATGGAAAACAATGGAGAAGAGAACAAGAAGAACATACCTTTCCAGTGCGAATCATGGTGATCAAATGGAAGAATAAAGATCAAAAATTAAAGAAAATAAGGAAGAAGAAAATTTTGGGTCGGCTGGATATTTTGAGAGAGAAATGGGGTGTTGAATTTTTAAGGTAAAAAGTAAAAGTGAACCAACCCTAACCTCTTATTCGTTTGACCAGATCTAACACAAACTACGTCGCATCTTCTCCCACTGCGTCGCAGTCTTTTTTTTCGATTTTTAATTTTTAATTTAAATTTATTTTTTTTTCCGAATTTTCTGAACGACATCACACGACTGTGTCTCACTCAACCTACTGCGGCGCAGTCTTTATTTCAGACATTTCTGGTGCTTCGCAGTCTAATAAGGCCGGTCGCATTCAAAGAACACTGCGGCGCAGTGTATGGCTGCGTCGCAGTCTCACCCCCCCACACTTACCTCTTTGATCGTCCACGATCAACTTACCGGTGTGCATGGAAAGCCTCCAGACCTGCAAATCTCGATACGAACACCTTAAAAACATAAAAAATACAAAATGCAACAAAAATAAGAAAACAAAGAACACAGGTTGCCTCCCGCGAAGCGCTTAATTTATTAACGAGTCTTTAGCTCGACTCAAAGTCATGCTTCATTGATTCATTTCGAAAAATGGAAGTTCGTCAAAGACGACTCCCACATTTTCCTCTTCTTCATGATAAAGCTTCAACCTGTGACCATTAACAATAAAAGTAGTTCCATCCGTTTTAAACAATTCAACATAACCAGACGGATAAACATGTTTGATCACAAAAGGGCCGGTCCACCTAGATGTCAACTTTGGTTGCTTGAACTTATACTTAGAAAGGAACAATAAAACTTTATCACCGGCTTTAAAATCCTTCTTTCTAAGCCTACAGTCATGCCACACTTTAGTTCGTTCCTTGTAAAGTCGAGAATTTTCATAAGCATGCAACCTAAGTTCATCTAGTTCATTTAATTGCAACGATCTCAACTCACCGGCCTCAACTAGGTCCATATTACAATTCTTGACCGCCCAATAGGCTCTATGCTCAATTTCAATGGGTAAGTGACAAGTCTTGCCATAAAGCAACCGGAATGGGGTGGTCCCAATCGGTGCCTTATAGGCGGTCCTAAATGCCCATAGAGCATCATCAAGCTTGGTGGACCAAGACTTTGGGTTGTCTCCTACGGTTTTCTCAAGAATCCTTTTTAATGCCCGATTGGTATTTTCAACTTGGCCACTCGTTTGCGGGTGATATGAGGTTGAAAAACGGTGAGTGACACCGTACCTCTTAAGCACCTTAGCGAGTTGGTGATTGGCGAAATGGCTTCCGCGGTCACTTATTAAGGCCTTGGGCACTCCAAACCTACAGAAAAGCTGTTTCAAAAAGTGAATGACAACACGTGCATCATTCGTTGGCAAGGCTTTAGCCTCTGCCCACTTAGAAACATAATCAACAGCAACAAGGATATACAAATTCCTATTCGATGGGAGAAAAGGTCCCATAAAGTCTATGCCCCAAACATCAAAAACTTCACATACCTGAATTAAGTTTTGAGGCATTTCATCACGTTTAGAAATGTTACCTTGTCTTTGACACACATCACAAACCTCAACCAAAGTTTGCGCCTCCTTGAAGATAGTTGGCCAATAAAATCCAGCATCGTAGACTTTCTTTCTGGTGACAGACGGTCCATAATGACCACCGGTTGGCCCATGGTGACATTCATCAAGAGTTTGTCGGGTTTCACCTCCCGACACACACCTCCTTATCATGCCATCTGTACAAATTCTAAACAAAAATGGATGGTCCCAAAAATAATGTTTAATCTCAGAAAAGAATTTCTTCTTTTCTTGAGATGACATCTCCTCGGGAAGCACACCTGCACTAAGATAGTTAGCAAAATCGGCATACCATGGCTCTTCCTCAACTTCAATCTGCATCAAAAACTCATCAGGAAAAGCATCATTAATCTCATGCTCCTTCAGCTCCTCACGGTAAGGGTTTTCGAGCCTACTTAAATGGTCGGCTGCCACATTTTCAGCCCCACTTTTATCCTTGATTTCAATATCAAATTCTTGTAAAAGTAAGACCCAACGAATTAAACGAGGCTTAGCATCTTGTTTCGAGAACAAATACTTCAAAGCCGAGTGATCGGTGAATACAATGGTCTTATTCAAAACCAAATAGGGTCTAAACTTATCAAAGGCATACACTACGGCCAACAACTCTTTTTCAGTCACGGTATAATTTTGTTGGGCCGGATTCAAAGTCTTGCTAGCATAAGAAATGGGGCGGAAATGTTTATCCTCCCTTTGGCCTAAAACGGCCCCTAAGGCAAAGTCGCTAGCGTCACACATCAACTCAAAGGGTAAAGCCCAATTGGGTGGAGTCATAATAGGTGCATTGGTCAAATTTTCTTTAAGCAAGTTGAATGCATGAACACACTCTTTATCAAACAAAAAGGGGACATCTTTCTCCAACAACTTGGTCATTGGCCGGGTGATTTTGGAAAAATCTTTTATAAACCGACGATAGAAACCGGCATGACCCAAAAAGCTTCTAATTGATTTAACATTAGTGGGTGGAGGTAGCTTAGTTATTACATCAATTTTTGCTTTATCAACCTCTAATCCCGCCTTAGAAACTTTGTGTCCCAATACAATACCCTCCTTAACCATAAAGTGACACTTTTCCCAATTCAAAACCAAGTGTGCCCTTTCACATCTTTCAAGCATTTTATCAATACTATTAAGACAACTTTCAAAAAAACTACCAAAAACAGAAAAGTCAACCATGAAAACTTCCATGGAAGTTTCGATCATTTCTTGAAAAATGGCAATCATACATCTTTGAAAAGTACTCGGGGCATTACAAAGACCAAACGGCATCCTCCTATAGGCATAAGTGCCAAAGGGACAAGTGAAGGTGGTCTCTTCTTGGTCTTTAGGGTCAATGGGTATTTGAAAGTACCCGGAAAACCCATCCAAAAAACAAAAATACTCGTTACCGGCGAGCCGTTCGAGCATTTGATCAATAAAGGGAAAGGAAAAGTGATCTTTGCGGGTAGCATCATTTAATTTTCGATAATCAATACATACCCTCCACCCCGTGACAGTTCTAGTGGGAATCAATTCATTTTTATCTTTTAAAACTACGGTCATCCCACCCTTTTTCGGTACACAATGTACCGGACTTACCCATGAACTATCCGAAATGGGGAATATGATTCCCGCATCAAGTAACTTTATAATCTCCTTTTTCACAACATCTTTCATATTAGGATTTAATCTTCGTTGCCTTTGCACAACCGGTTTAACATTATCAACAAAATTTATGGTGTGCTTACAAAATTCTGGACTTATACCCGGAATATCAGAAATTTTCCATGCAAAGGCCTTTTAATGGGCATTTAGGATGGTCATAAGTCTAGATTTTTCATCCTCCAACAACAAGGACGAAATGACAATGGGTAAGAAAGATGTACCTTTACGATATGCATATTCAAGATGGTAGGAGGATTCTCTACCGAGGTTAGCACCCGTGTGCTACCACTAATGGTGAGATCTTTAAAAGTTTCATCTTCCGGGGGCGTGTCATCAACACTTAACGCCATGATCTCTTGCACCATCTCACCAACCAATTCTTGTTCTTCTTCACTGCAAGCTAGCAATGCTTCACTTTCTTCCATGTCCAAGAATTCCATGAGCTCCTTTTCCAAAGCATCTTCCTCTTCAACAACATCAATCCTGAAACAAGACTCATCACACGAGTAAGGATGCTTAAGAGCTCTATCAACATTAAAAACAACCCGGTCCTCACCGACGTCTAAGGAAATCTCTTTAGCCTTAACCCGGATGATAGCATCCGCGGTCATAAGGAATGGTCGGCCAAGAATTAGAGGGACATTAACATCCGCCTCCATTTCTAGAATAACAAAATCAACCGGGAATATCATGTGACCCACCTTAATCTGTAAATTTTCCGCTATCCCCATGGGATATTGGAATGATCGATCCGCGAGCCTAATGCTCATGCGGGTAGGGGTCAATTCACCTAAAGACAACTTTTTGTAGACTGAATAAGGCATTAAATTAATGCAGGCCCCAAGATCGGCCAATGCCTTACACAAATAAGCACCAAAAGAACAAGCTATAAGAAAACTCCCTGGATTTTCCAACTTGAGAGGAATCTCGTTCTTAAAAATGGCGAAACACTCGACACTCATCACTGACGTCTTTGCTTCTTCTAGCTTCTTCTTATCCGTGATGAGCTCTTTGAGAAACTTTGCATAATTAGGCATACCTGCGAGAAGATCAACTAAAGGAATAGTAATGTTAACATTTTGAATCAAATCAACAAACTTCTTGAAATTCTCCTTGATCTTCCCTTTATTCAACCGTTGAGGGAAAGGTATCTTAGGTTGATACGGCTTAACTGGTGGTTTCTCAACAGCTGGTTTCTCAACAGTCTTGGATGGAATGGTCGATGGCTTCACGGCTGGGTTCAGCTCCATCTCAATCTCATCATCAACAGTTTCATCAGCTTCAACCTGCACAAGAGGAGTAGTATCATCAAGTAAAGGATTTGCCGAATTGTAAGTCTTACCTGCCCTCGTAGTGATAGCATTCACTTACTCATTTCGATCATTAGGAGGGGTATACTTCTGCCCCGATCCTTGATTGTTCTGCTGAGGCTTAGGATTTTGCTGAGTATTGCTCGGTAGAGTACCGGGCTGCCTATTTGAATTCCCTAGCCTTTCAAGCTTCATTTCCAAGTCCTTGAAGGTAGCTTGAGTGCTCTTAGTACTTTGATCCAGCTTATGACTCAATCCATCCAAACGAGTAGTCACTGAATCCAATGCCGAATGCATCTTCTTAGATTCTTCTGCTACTTGCTCGTTTGTTTCTCTCTGAGCACCGATGAAATCCTTCACGATATCTCTCAATTCAGCAGTCTCATTATGTTGACTGTTAAACCTGTTGAACCTGTTGCCACCATACCCACAGTTATTAGTATTAAAAGAAGACGAGGGATAAGAAGTACCTGATTGCCGGTTTTGATAACCGGTGTTCTGACTGAAGTTTCCCTGCGGCTGCTCCTGAACATAACCAACATCATGAGCTGGCTTGTCCGGGCAATCCTCGCTGTAATGCAAATCTCCACAATAGTCACACCCATCGGCCATAACCTTCACATCTCTCTCAAGACTCTTGAACCTGTTATCTTGGTTGTTAAACCTCTCATTCATTTGCTTTGAGAGTGCCTTGACTTCAGCAACTAGTCTTGATTCTTCACCACTTTCTATTTGAGCAACTGTCTTACCTCCAGATCTCCTACCTTGGGTTTCTTCACGGGTTGAGAACTCCTTAGCCATGTCATCAAGGATTCTATACCCTTCACTTGGAGTAACATTGTTCAAACTACCCCCAAAAGATCTCAACAATTGCCTCAGTATTCATACTATGGCCCGGACAGTTTCTGAGCATCTCCTTGTATCTCTTCCAAGCATCAATAACATCTTCACCTAAATCTTGAGTGAATGCTCTGATCTTGTTCTCTAGCTGTCTTTGAGTTCTTATAGAATAGAACTCATCTATGAAACCTTCTCTAAGCTCAGCCCAAGTAGTGTACAAGTCATCTGGTAATTCCCTAAACCAAGCTTTTGCATCTCCACAAAGAGTAAGTGGAAAAAGCTCAAGTTTCACAATGTCAGCCTGCCCTGTACCATACTGATACAACCTGCAAATCTTTTTAAACCTTTCAAGATGAGCATAAGGATCATTGCTTGTAACTCCATCAAATTTATCTTCTTCAACACTTTTGAGATGGTTGCCCTTCAAAGAGAAATCTGCTGCGATTGCCGGCGGGCGAATAGCTGTGCCACGGTTAGCCGGTATATTTCTTCTCCTTTCTCCGTAGGGATGGTTGTTGGGGTCCACTGGTTGTGCTTGATCACCCATTCTAAACCTTGGTTGATGACCTTGATTTCTGTTAACTCGAGTAAGCTCAATTACGCCCGGTTTAGGTGTTTGAACTTTATCTTCTGGATCCGAGTCTTCTCCTGTTCTGAATCGCTCAGATGCTTTCCTTACCTAATTAACTAACTGATCTTCCAAGGATGAAGGTTTCTGGGTATAGTACTCGTCCAAATCAATGTCTTGTTGGACGTGGTCCGTGTTTTCAGGATCTATCTGTTAGTGCATGTTTCTCGGTGACAAAAGTATTCTAGATGTGTTACATATTTTTGTATATATTCAAGTCTTGTAATTTATCTTGTAATTACCGTTTGTCAATAATATTACCTTGGCATATTTTGTTGATCATATTGGGATCCATTTATGTTTATGTGTTTGTTTATTATTTGTATTTTGCAGGTTTTAGACATAACATGTAAAGAGTCATTAAGTTAATATTGTTTCTGCGTTTAACAGCAGTTGAAATATTAACTTAATGTACTTCCAAAGGGAAGTTAAGTTAACTGTGTTTCTGCGTATTTACAGCAGGAGAAACAGTAACTTAGTGAACACTTCCAATAGGTAATATAGACAATGTTGTTTCTGCGTATCTACAGCAGTAGAAACATTGTCGTTAGCTGATGATTGGTTCTGCGTATATTTACAGCAGTTTAAACATTGGCTGAGTTAATGTCGGTTCTGCGTCTTGACAGCAGTAAAGACATTAACTCAATATATCCTAAGTGTTATTTGAGGGTTCTTAGGAACAAGCAAAAGTTGCTTGTTCAAATAAGAACACTCAAATGAATTTGAGAGTTTCTGAGAACAAGCAAAAGTTGCTTGTTCAAATAAGAACACTCAAATGAATTTGAGAGTTTCTGAGAACAAGCAAAAGTTTGCTTGTTCATAAGAACTCTCAAACAGTTTGCGTGTTCAGGGAAACATGCAAAAAGGCCAAAACCCTAATGGCCTTGGGCTTAAGAAAACACGCAAACCCATAGGGTTTTGCGTGTTCCAGGCCTTGCCTACATATATGGGTGTGTGTTTGTGTGTTCTCAACAAGAGTGTAGTGAGAGAACAAGCAAAAGTTGCTTGTTCAAATAAGAACACTCAAATGAATTTGAGAGTTTCTGAGAACAAGCAAAAGTTGCTTGTTCATAAGAACTCTCAAATGAATTTGAGAGTTTCTGAGAACAAGCAAAAGTTGCTTGTTCATAAGAACTCTCAAATGAATTTGAGAGTTTCTGAGAACAAGCAAAAGTTGCTTGTTCATAAGAACTCTCAAATGAATTTGAGAGTTTCTGAGAACAAGCAAAAGTTGCTTGTTCATAAGAACTCTCAAATGAATTTGAGAGTTTCTGAGAACAAGCAAAAGTTGCTTGTTCATAAGAACTCTCAAATGAATTTGAGAGTTTCTGAGAACAAGCAAAAGTTGCTTGTTCATAAGAACTCTCAAATGAATTTGAGAGTTTCTTAGAACAAGCAAAAGTTGCTTGTTCAAATAAGAACACTCAAATGAATTTGAGAGTTTCTGAGAACAAGCAAAAGTTGCTTGTTCATAAGAACTCTCAAATTGATCACGGTTTGAGAGTCCGTTTTTGCGTGTTCTTAGGTGGAGAAGTGTTTTCGGGCGCGTTTTGAAATAAAGTTTCAAACTTGACGACAAAATAAGACATATCTCATTCCTAAGATCATTTTCTCAAGATTTCATTGATCAAGGAACAATATCGGGTTCGGGATCTAAGAAATTGTGAGAAATTGTGTTTTTGCGTGTTCTTAGGTGGAGAAGTGTTTTCGGGCGCGTTTTGAAATAAAGTTTCAAACTTGACGACAAAATAAGACATATCTCATTCCTAAGATCATTTTCTCAAGATTTCATTGATCAAGGAACAATATCGGGTTCGGGATCTAAGAAATTGTGAGAAATTGTGTTTTTGCGTGTTTCGTTAATAACAAAGCAATTTGTGTGTTTCTTGGTTTGCTTGTTCTTTTTGAGAGTTCTTGAGGATTTGAGAGTTCTTGAGTTTTTGAGAGTTCTTGAGGTTTTGCGTGTTCCTACCTCTTGCATGTTTCATTTGCGCGTTTCCCATTAGTGTGTTCTTGTGTGCGTGTTCCTGTACTTTGCGTGTTTTTAGTTTGAACATAATACACAATGGCCGCAAACTATTTTAACCAATTAATACTTATAGACCATGAGACTGGTAAGGGTAATTCACCACCCAAGCTAATGATCATTGACCAATACTTTTCTTGGAAAGGTCGATTCGAATCCTTTATGCAATTCACAGACATTAGAATGTGGACTTGTATGACCGAAGGATATAGTGCCCCAACATATGAGGACAGTGGTGTTAACAAAGTTTATGCTTACCAAGATATGACTGAATCTAATAAAAAATTGTATGAGGCAGAGAAAAAGGCACTATCATGTTTAAAAATGTCATTGCCACAAGAAATATTACATTTATTTAACGGATTCAATACATCAAAAGAACTTTGGTTAGCATTAAAAAATCATTGTGAAGGGGATGAAACACTTAAAAAGAATCGTAGAGACCTTCTAAAGCATCATTATAATGTATTTAATGGGTTAAGGAGTGAAAACTTAGATCAACTAATTAAAAGGTATTATCATTTGTTAGCCGAGTTGCAAACATTTGATGTAACCTACTCTGAGGAAGAAAAAGTCGAGAAATTTTTGAGTTCCTTGCCGGAAAAGTGGAGCAATTATATTACCACTTTGCAGGAAAAAGCAGATTTCTCTGATATGTCTTTGACTCAGATAGTTGCTAAGTTTAGGGGACAAGAAATGAACTAAAAAGGAGGGAAGCAGGATATAATAATGCTCAGATTCCCGAGCTTTATTACGGTAGGCCTACGATCAATGTAAGTCCAGGTTCCCCTGATGGAAGCACAAGAGCATTCCTGAGTGAAGATGTTGACTTACAAAAGATCTCATTTGACTCTGAGGGGAACATATGTCTTGTTTCAAGTCAGAGCGACAATGTAGGCAATCGTGGATATCCTACCTCCAGTGCTAGTTCCACCGTGGCTATAAGTGTCAAATGTGCGGAAAGTCACTTATCCATTCTTGCGTCATTTGTGACATCATATGAACAGTTTATCCAAGGAAAGGTTCAAGATCCTAGTCTTATAGATGAAGACTACGAGCAGATTGATCCTTTGGACTTAGAAGAGATGGATCTGCAATGACAAATGGCTATGCTAACTCTTCGGGCTAAACGGTTCTTATCAAGAACAGGGCGAAAGGTCGTGGGTTCCAAGCTTGGCTTTGATTAGTCAAACATAAAGTGTTACAATTGTGAGGGCTTTGGACACTTTGCTAGGGAATGCCAGGGACCTAAAAAGGATGATAGGTCTATTGTGACTCGTCAGAATTTTAACCAAGGTGGATCAGTAACTCCTTCTAGTGCTTCACAACGAAGATTTTATCAAGGGTCAAGTTCGAATGCTAATAACTCTTCTCAACAAAACAGTTATCAAGGTTCCAAAGTTGAAAGTCCAACCTCTAATAACCAAAATGGGTCAAGAGCTTTGGTGGTTCAACAACAGGAAGGTTCATATGACTGGGGCAATTGTTGAAGAAACTAACAATGCCTACCTGGTTGAGATCAGTTCAGATGTGTCATCAGATTCAGAATCAGAGATTTCAGAAAGTGATGACCCTAGATCATTCAAAAACCCTGAAAAATCAATAGTTGTGAGCAGTTCTAACAAAGTCGAAGATCAAAAGACAATGTCGGGTCTGGTGAACTTCATGACGAACTTGACTATCACAAAGAGTCCAGTCTTAGTAGAAAGGACTGACAACATGTGGAATATCGATACTGGATGTTCTATTCATGTCACTGGAGACAGTAATGTTCTGTCAGACTTTGTTAATGTTAGTGCATGTTTCTCGGTGACAAAAGCATTCTAGATGTGTTACATATATTTGTATATATTCAAGTCTTGTAATTTATCTTGTAATTACCTTTTTATCAATAATATTACCTTGGCATATTTTGTTGATCATATTGGGATCCATTTATGTTTATGTGTTTGTTTATTATTTGTATTTTGCAGGTTTTAGACATAACATGTAAAGAGTCATTAAGTTAATATTGTTTCTGCGTTTAACAGCAGTTGAAATATTAACTTAATGTACTTCCAAAGGGAAGTTAAGTTAATTGTGTTTCTGCGTATTTACAGCAGGAGAAACAGTAACTTAGTTAATACTTCCAATAGGTATTATATACAATGTTGTTTCTGCGTATCTACAGCAGTAGAAACATTGTCGTTAGCTAATGATTGGTTCTGCGTATATTTATAGCAGTTTAAACATTGGCTGAGTTAATATCGGTTCTGCGTCTTGACAACAGTAAAGATATTAACTCTGAGTGTAATGTCGGTTCTGCGTCTTGACATCAGTAAAGACATTAACTCAATATATCCAAAGTGTTATTTGAGGGTTCTTAGGAACAAGCAAAAGCATGCTTGTTCAAATTAAGAACACTCAAATGAATTTGAGAGTTTCTGAGAACAAGCAAAAGTTTGCTTGTTCATAAGAACTCTCAAATGGTTTGAGAGTTTCTGTGGAAACAAGCAAAAGTATGCTTGACCACAAGAACTCTCAAACAGTTTGTGTGTTCAGGGAAACACGCAAACAGGCCAAAACCCTAATGGGCTTGGGCT
>CM067168.1:155748565-155806241 GCA_034093135.1 Erigeron breviscapus
CGAGCTAATCTGGAGAATGCTCCAGATTACCTGTACAAGTAAATGCTCACTAGTCTTCAATTATTTCTGGACAAATCTTTAGAGGGACTCCAGATTCCAAGTCTGGAGTAGGTCCAGTAGAGAAACATTTTCTGGTCAGATCTTCAGTGAGGCTCCAGTAGTCGGGTCTGGAGCGTGACCAGCAAAACAAGTTTCTTAACAAACCTAAATAAGGTTCCAGTAGTCCAGTCTGGAGCCAGTCCAGTAAGTCTGGACTAAATCTGGACCTAACAACTTCCAATAGGTAATATAGACAATGTTGTTTCTGCGTATCTACAGCAGTAGAAACATTGTCGTTAGCTAATGATTGGTTCTGCGTATATTTACAGCAGTTTAAACATTGGCTAAGTTAATGTCGGTTCTGCGTCTTGACAGCAGTAAAGACATTAACTCTGAGTGTAATGTCGGTTCTACGTCTTGACAGCAGTAAAGACATTAACTCAATATATCCTAAGTATTATTTGAAGGTTCTTAGGAACAAGCAAAAGTTGCTTGTTCAAATAAGAACACTCAAATGAATTTGAGAGTTTCTGAGAACAAGCAAAAGTTTGCTTGTTCATAAGAACTCTCAAATGGTTTGAGAGTTTCTGTGGAAACAAGCAAAAGTATGCTTGACCACAAGAACTCTCAAACAGTTTACGTGTTCAGGGAAACACGCAAACAGGCCAAAACGCTAATGGGCTTGGGCTTAAGGAAACACGCAAACCCATAGCGTTTTGCGTGTTCCTGAAACACGCAAATAGTGATTTGCGTGTTCCAGCCCTTGCCTATATATATGGGTGTGTGTTTGTGTGTTCTCAACAAGAGTGTAGTGAGAGAAACGAGCAAAATCTAGAGAGAGAAAACCAAGAACACGCACGGTTGATCTTGTGGGTACTCGAATCACGCACGAACCGCAAAACACACACCCGGTTTGGACGGCTTGTAGACTTAGGTTACCACGTTGGTTGGTAAGGTTTGTCCGGAGAGCCGTTTCACTATATAACCAAATACGGGTGTTATATTCACGCAAATATATATATATAGTGATATATATATATATATCATAAAAGGTAGATATAGAAACCGTGGGTTATCTCGAGGAATTCCGCACCTCGACATATCCTTAAGTTAATCTCGGTTCGGTAAGATCCGGGGGACTTACACTATCTTGTTGGATGTAGAGGGCTCCGTGTTGGTTTTCTGAACTAGACGACGTCTGACTTTCCCTGAATTAGACAAAGGACTAATTAAAGGTCTACCAGAAGCTCTTGTGTTCATCAACTAGACAGACCTGCACAATCACCACAAGACAAACCGTCAACCGCACCTGGAACAGATACAAACAAAATAAACTCTATCTAATAAAGCAATTAACTTTCTCACAAATTAATGCGAGAAAGGATCTAATCACAGAATTAAACAACTACTTAAATTTAAGTCCCCGGGAACGGAGCCAAGAACTTGATGTGTGAAATCGAGTAATAAAATTTATAAACACGAAACTACTAGAAAACTAACTACAACACACTCACATGCAGTGAACCCGTTCGTATGCAGTATAGTAAACTGGTAAATCCGAGATCGTTCACAAGGACTGTATAAGCAATTATAAAATAAAATGATTCAAATTAAAAAGGGGGTTTTGTGGCCGAATTTCCACGATGCAACAATAAAAGTAAAATGAAATAAATTGAATCCGGTATTACCGGGGCAGGGATCGTCCTCAAACGATAATAAAAATGAATTTTTATGACAATAATTTAAAAGGCATCCATCTTGATTTCGCTTGACAACATGTTAAGATTGCACATAAAATGAAGTTCAAATCCAATTTAGTTGATTAAATAACCGAGACTCAAATTAAGCACCAACCCCGTACCCGTCAAGTTAATAACATCATTTGACTCTCTTGTATAAACTAGTTCCATTACAAAGACCGGTACCCCAAGACATCTTTTATAACTTTGCTAATTCAACAATGGTTTTGGTTATTAAAATAACAATTACATCTACCGATTGTACCCGACCGTTAACACATCTATTCCTATTATCATTAAATGATTATCAACCGTACCTGTCATAGATCCAACCATTTGTACCCAAACAATTGAAATAAAATATATGAAATCAATAATTACCATTAAAGACACATATAAATCACCAATCAATTCAAGATAAATTATAAGGAACAAATACACTAAGATCACGATGTAACGTTAAATGAAATCAACCTTGAATTATTAAAGGTGTGCAATCCTTACATATTGTCTTACTCCATCAAGATGGATGAAAAGGCGATTAGCCACTCATATTAAAATACGAATAACAAATCAAATAAAAAGAATTCATCGTTACCGAATACAAAGGAATGAAAACGAGTAACGGAAATAATCCAATCGTAATGAAGTTCTTCGAAGATAATTAAACTGATGAAAATCTGCTTCAAAGGCTCCAAAATTCGTCTGGAAGTAAAAGTTAGGGTTAAGGGATGATTTAGCTCTCTATTTATAGATTTCCAAATAAGAAAACAGAAACCGCACGAAACTGCGTCGCAGTCCTCCACACTGCGTCGCAGTACATTTTGACTCGTGTTGACTTTGACTTTTGTTGACCTTCGAGCTGACATGTAATGGCTCCTACTGCGTCGCAGTCCTTTCTCACTGCGAAGCAGTGTTAATCTCTGGATTTGGGCCTGCGTCGCAGTTCTTTGTTGTTTTCCATTGACCAACTTTGACTTCAGTATTCGTGTCTCGTAAAACGTCCGTAAGCACTCATTTTACTTCAAAAACATCGTTTTCTCCAGATTAATGCTTAAGTACCTGTTAATATCCTGAAACACTAACATATACCATAAACGCAACAAATGTATACGAAAACGACTTAAAAACCATAATAAAACAACTAATTAATCCGTGGGAAATGGGTGTAAAATACGACATATCAGCACATTTAGGATGACCCATCCTAATATGATGATGTTTGATATGATGATATGTTATGTGAGATGTAATGTATGATGTGATTTGTGCCTTAACGATTCTAATGACTTTTCTATAAAGTTTTAAATGGACAAATGTTTTATTAATGATGTGTTATCTTACTTAGCTAATTCGTTAGCTAACACTTGCTCTTTTTAAACGTGTTGTGCCCTCAGGTCCAACATTAGTGAGCAGGTAGATGTGAGATGATGTGAGGCATGGGTAGATGATCTTGAAGTTGGCTGTAATTTACCCATAGTGGCTGCTGTTTAGAATATTTGATTTATGTTAAGATTTTTATGAATTGTTAAGACTTGTGATCGGTTATTTTATGTTGGGCAACCAATGGATTTCCATTTAGACTTTTTTCAATGATATGGCAAGTAACACCATTTAATGAATAAACCAAACTGAATTTATTGGTTTGGACTTTTAAATGTTTGTTCCGCTTTCTTTGACACCGTTAGGTGAAATTTTTTTGGAAATCCTTATCTTTAAATGATGGGTGTTACATTCTCTCTACTTCTTCCCCTTTGTATTCCCGTTTTTCATTTCCTCCACCACCATCCACCATCTCCGATCATCATTTTCCGACCAGTCGTCGCCACCACTGCTGCCGTTCGTTTTCGAGTGGATACGGTACGGGCGTTTCCCTCATCCGTTCTAAAGTAGTTGTCATCGGACGCATATGGGAATGGTATGGATTTGATGGGCGGCAATCCAAGAGATGGTGGAGGCTTGATACGGTACGGGCTCCGCCCTTGTTGCCGGCGCCAGCGCCGTCGTTAGAAGAGTAGAGACACAGATCTGGTGGTCGTTGTGGTCGCCGTCGCCATCGCCATCGCCGAAGGAGGAGGATGCTGGTGGTCGGAGATGATGGTAGTGGTGGTGGTGGTCGGAGATGATAATGGTGGTGGCCGGAGATGATGGCAGTGGTGGTGGTGGTCGAAAATTATGGTGGTGGTCGGAGGAGCAGAAGCAGCAGCTTGAAAGAGGAGGAGGAATGCTTAATCTTGGCCATAGATCAACATTTTTGGATGGTCCAAATCTGTTTTCCAGTTTTCACAAAAAAAAAGAGTTTTCAAATGAACAATTACCATATTGATACACCTTGGGACGTATTAATTGGTATCAGAACAGGGGTTAAGAATTAACTTGACTAGATCCTTGCTTATTTTATTTAATAGTAAAGCATTATGTCATCCTATGTTGATAATGGTTCTTCAACCAGACCACCCATGTTTGACAAAGATGATTTCAGTGGGTGGAAATGTCGTATGTCTTTGTTCCTTGAATCCATCGATAACAATATGCCTGACATCCTTGCGGATGGTCCTTATGTTCCTACACAAACGCTTGTGGCTGATGCAGTGGTCAGAGATGGTCAACCAACCATTCCTGCCATTGTCAAATCTATTGTTAAGGACAAGGCAGATTGGGGGGATGAGGATAGAAGATTGTCAAACTTGTGAAGACTATAAATTTCATTGTTCAAGCTTTGCCCAAAGATATTTACCATTCTATTAAAATGTGTTCTACAGCTATGAAAATGTGGGGTACTTTGACTGTCATGTTTGAGGGTTACTTTACTTCCATGGAATCCACCATAACTACTTTAACCAGGAAGTATGAGATATTTTACTCTTTAAGAAATGAATCCTTGACTGATACTCACACCCGCTTTAATGCTTTGGTTAATGATTTAGCTGCTGTTGGAATTACTAAGAAAAATGATGTTTTAAAGAGTAAATTTCTTGATTCATTATCACCCAAATGGAATAATTATATTTCTTCTGTTAAGCTGAGTTCGTTTACCAAGATCTTGATCTCCCTGGACTCTTTGGTTTACTTCATAACAAAGGGTGTTCAAAGTGTAAGTCCCAACTCAATAGATGGTACTAACTAAAGACACCTCTATGTCGATGGTGAGTTAACTTTGCAATATAAACACTGAACTGGAGACGACCAGTTGCAGTGGATGTATACCAAGTTCTGGATAGTTTACTTATAAAGGTGACAAACAAATATAAGTAAAGACAATGCAATAATATAAATACTTGTAAAGTAAAATGGTGAGACAATATGTATTTTTCAAGTGTAATTTATTTATTGATGATAAACAAATTACAAGGTTGTTGCGGAACCAAGATAATACAATAATGTAAATATCCTAACAACCTATGAAATACAATTGATCTAATACTTGGAAATTCTCTTAACAATCGAAACACTTAAAGTTGTGAAATGTTCCTTTTAGCGATTGAGAGAATATTGCACAAGAATACCAAATATATTGCAGGTATGCAAAAGTTGATATTTGGTTGTGCAAAGACTTCTATTTATAGGCAAAGTTGACATTGGGATGTCAACTTTGGCCGTACAAATATGGTTGAGAGCATTTAAGAAATAACATTTAATTCCTTAAAATGCTGTGTAAAGTTATGACATAAAGTAACTTTACTCAACCTGCTTTATGTACCTTTTGTACTTTATACATAGATAAATCCTTTTATCCGTGTAATAGCACATAAAGCATAAAGGTCTTTTCCTTGTAATCAGTGTAAAGCTTTGTAAATGCTTTACACCGATGTTCTCCAGTTTCCATATGAGATAGAATAACAACTGGGCTTCGCTGCCATTGTTATTCTCTTTCTTCCACTTGATGTCTTCGACTTTAGTTGGAATGTCTTCAGGTGTCTTGGTCAGATGGAACTGGAGGAAGTCTTCAGTTGCGTTAACTGTACGTTGCAACTGGACTTCACTATATTTCTGGACAAATCTTCTAGTCTCCAGATGCAACTGGAGACTGGCCAGTTTCCAGGTGAAACTGACACAAAGCCTAAAAAATTGATTGCTATGGGTGATTCTTATAGTCAGCCTGCTACAGCACTTGTTGCTTCTATGACTGAACACCCTAGCTCAATAAGTAATGAGATCATACCTTGTAGTGATGCAGTTCCTGTGATTTCTAACGCTAACTTTATTTGTTCTGAATCTGAGTGTGATGAATCTGATGGTGATAGTTTGGCTAATGAAGTAGCCATGTTGGCTGAAAGGATCAGAAGGAGATCTTTTGGTAGGTTTAAAGGGAAAGGAAAAACTGGCCAAGCTGATAAGACCAAGAAGCCATTTGATATGTCCAAAGTCTCTTGTTACAAATGTGGCAAGACTGGACACATGGCAGGAGATTGTAGATTTAAAGAGTCTTCATAAGCTGGGCTATACAAAGGTGGAAGAAGTGAAAAATACTCAAAGCTCAAAACCAAATACAAAGCCTTGAAGGCAGAAGTGGCTGAGCTGAGTAAGAAGGTTGAGAAAAGTGAGAAGAGTCTGGTAGCCAAAGACTGGGCTGAGAGTGCCACCTCATCTGATGATGAAGTCTATGAAGATGCCAAGTGTTTCATGGCCAAAGAAGCTACTCAAAAGTTTGCTGAAGAACTTGTCAAAATTTAACAGCAATCTGAATCAGCTCAGCAGGCATCTATCAGTCAGATTGCTTCACCTGAGGTAATTTCCTTTTCTAATCTGTCTGATACTGAGAAACTATCTAGATTAAATAGATTGGGTGATGAGGTTCTTTTAAAAAAACATTTTAATCAAGAAATTAAAAAGGAAATTTCTGTTTTAAAACTTAAAGTCAGTTCTAAGAATCACACCATTGAAAAACTGGAATATGAGGTTAAAGCTCAAAAACAATTAAACTCCATTTTGGTCAAAGAAACTAAAACTGAAGAAGAAAAGTTTTTAAAAGTTAAACAAATAACTGAGTCATGGTGTATTTGTTCTAAAAGAACTGCTAAGTGTGTAAATGTGCAAATCCCTCATCAGATCCAAGCTATTTTTGATGGTGACTATGATAGGGCTATAGCCATAAGTGAAGTTTGTGCTATGGAGCCTTGCTATCAGCCTCCCTCACCACCTAAAGTCCAAACCAAAGGGAAAAAGTCTAAACCAATCAAGTTGGTTCAGAAATCTGGTATTGGGTTTAATGATCCTGAAACCATTGGTCAGACCATTGTTGAAGCTGTGTCTGAAGCTGATAAGGTTGTTGTTTTAAAACCTGAGGAAAGTGTTGACTTATCTAAACTGACCATTTCTCAGTCTGTGTCAGATTCAAAGTCTAAAATGAACAATGGTAATTCAAAGATAAATAAAAGAAAGGTTAGAGATCATAGTGTTTCAAAAAAGAAGATAAAGCTTTCAAAGAATGAGAAGTCTGGTTCTCAAGGAAAAGTGTCACAAACTAAATCTTTGGATAAATCAAGGTTCAACTATCTCATAAGTAAGTTGGGTATGTAAAATATGTAAGATGCAGTGAGATAAGTAATAACAAATCTGACCTCTTAGAATTATTTCAAACTTTTGAGCATAAGGTGTGTCTGACCCAGACTACCTCCTTATACTTGGTGTTTTTCCAAGTAAAAAAGGGTAAGCTGAGTCTGACCCAGCTTAGTGGTGATTTTTGTTATTAAATATCTCAGTGCGTTTTATTATTTACTTTATTTTATTTAGTTTACTTATTTATTCATTTTCTGATTAATTGGTGACTCACATGTGTTGTGGCAACGACTTTTTACTGCAAAAAGTACCCCCACTACTTGTTTATCCACCAATCAAATTCTTTCTCTCTCCAATTTCAAACGGTTATTTCTGAATAGTATTTATTATAACAAAGTATATATACTCAATTTTGACCTAAATCCCCAAATCACTCTCATATTTCAATCGATCAATTTCTCTCATTCTCTCAAAGTTGTATACTGTTTCATTAATATTTCAAATTACTTCTTCAAATTTATATTTCTTACAATGGCATCATCATCTGTTTCTCCTCCATCTCCTACTAACTCTCAATCAGATTCTTCTTCGGAATCTGAGATCCTATACCCAGCTCCGGTAAGCGTAAACAAGCTTTCACCCTATGTGGTGGGAGATAAGGTTGTGGTTGTTCCTTCTGATCTTGATACAGGGAAAATCAAGATTGTAAGTCTTGTATCTGCCAATGTTCATCCTTCTACTTAGGCTAAGGGATATGATGACGTGGTGTCCTTCTTGTGGCATCATCCATTGGGCAAGATGCTGATTGAGCAACCCACAGTAGTATTCAAAGATCTCCTGTGTGAATTCTGGGCAAACTGTTATGTTGAACAAAATCAGGAAGGGATGACTGCAATCTATGGCACAATCCTCAATGGTAAGAAAAAGGTATATATTTCTCTTAAGAGGATTAGGTTTGCGTTTGAGCTGTCTTACATGCCTGATGATATTTATGAAAGTTTGGTGTCACATGCTGAAGCCAAAAGTGTTTTACAAGATATTGATTATAATGGTCCACTGGCTTCAGTTGTAAAAATGAAACATTTAACTGGAATTTGGAATTATCTTTTAAGCACACCTTCAAAATCCTTACTGTAAGTCCCTATTGTCGTATAGATCGTAAATAAGATGTGATTCGTTATGTCAAGAGTGTGGAATCCTCTTGAGATAACTAGATTTCTATTTCCTTTCGTCAATTAATGAGTAATTAATCAACACTACAAAAAAGCAAGCCTTCAGAGACTGAAAAATCAGTCGTTGTTGATTATTCAGTTACTACAGCTTAGTCGTAGAAAGTACCAGCCTATAGAAACATGAAAATCAATCTCTATTTTTCAGTCTCTGAAGGCCTGTTTTTTTGTAGTGCAACCAAAGGTTAAACACGAAGTGTTAATTCGTGTAGGAGCTTTCACGAGCAACAATTCGACGTATTATCACCAATTCGTTACTAATTACGTGAATTACATTTGTATTTATACTTGTATTGACTTAGTTCGTATGGGCTTGGACCGTATACAAAGTCCAATTAACTAAATCCACCAAAACACCATGCCCTCGTGCTGACGTCAGCACGAAGACACTTCAACGTGCTGATGACATCAGCACGAGGAGCGTTCTCTTGGACCTTATTTCGCGTAGTAGATAATGTTCAGCCACCGTTTAAGTGTTCTATGACACTTATAACCTTGGCTCTACATCCCTGTACCTGCAAAACAAACATAATAATTAACATAAATACATCTCACATTGAAGTTCAAACGTATTCATTAAACACAAACATATGTCCTAATGACTTATTATTCAACGATTACATATATATTCCTAAGAACAAAAACGTTAACCAAATCTACGTTGCTACTGTCACACAAATCTGTATCTACAAACTCCCCCTTGACATTAGCGACTAGATTTCTTTAACTTTGAACTTCAAGCTTGATCATCAAAAAGAAGTCTTGTACTATTCGCATAAATTCTCTCAGCTAAACAAAATCCGAGAATCTTACGATAGCGTGTGACTTCAGTCTTCCAAAACCTTGAAGCTGTACAAGGTGTCTCAATCAATCTTCTTTGATCACCTCTTGACAAATTGACAACTTGCATAGGATCATACATGTGAAGCTGCATCTTGTTCTTTGAATTATCAGCAAACATTTATGCTTCACCTGACTTGATATCTATATGCCAATAAGTCATTGTAGTCAGCATATCTTGATCCCATTTAATAGCAGGAACCTTTTTTAACACATTTGATCGGTCTCTGAACAAGATCAATTGTGCCATCTGGCTTTTTAATCTTCTTCTTGGGTCTAGGTTTAATCAACCTATCTTCAGGTTTCAAACCTCTTTCACCAAAATGCCATCTTCTTTCTCTCTGAAATCTTTCCCAGAAATAATTAGCATTTCCATCATTCTGAAGATTAACAAACCATCTCTTTCCCAAATCCATCAAATCTGATTCATTTAAGCTTTGGAAATGTCTTAAACTTACTGACATGTACTGACAACCCTCTTTTCTCTTGATAACAAATAAGCTAATTCTTTGATCATAGAACCAACTTTGTATCTCTGAGAAATAAGTAGGTGCGTCTATATCTGAGATAAACTCCCAAAAGACTGACGGCTTGAAACAGTTACCCATCGGTAAGCCAGTACGACCTCTATATGATGGAACCCAACGATCAATACAAAAGTTAGGATCTTGCTGCGCCGGAGGTATGTTATATTCTCTAATATCAAACTCTCGCGTAGCATTAATTTCCCAGCCAAAATCAACTATACTTTCATGTTCACCATCAACTATCTTTGCAAACACTTTGAATTTTAACTTCGCAGCGTTTACAGGTTCATCTGGACTATTTCTGACTCTTGGATTAAGTCTGAAATGTTCTTCTTCACCTCTTGGTTCTGTTGGAATGTCATTAAACACTCTGTCAAAATCATAAGGCTTATTCAACAATTCTGTCCATGCTAGATTAGGAACGAGTTCTCCTTCTTCCAAATCTTCATCAATGATACTGTCTAGATCATCATCAATATCATCAATATCGTCCAAAGCACCTATTTGAAGCTTATCTGCAATTTATATTTCAAACATACAAAGATAAAGAACATAAAATATATAATTAATCACAAATATAAAACAAGTATAAATACACAAAACAAATTAAAATAATATTATATCATAAATATAATGTAACTACTTAATACATTAATATTTATCTTATAATTATTATCCATTTCAAATACAAAAATCATTAACGCTCAGGTTGATAATCTGAATCTTCAGTATCATCAGAACTAGAGTCAACGTTAGACGGCAACCGACTTAAAATCCTTTGTCGCCGTCTTTCTCTTTTCTGACGATCTGAGTCTGACCATTGATCACTATCAAGGTCAACTTTAGCTTGATCAACCTCTGTGTTAAGATTTTCCCATATATGAAATTCTTCATCAGCTCTATGATGAGGATCATTTGCAAATTTTTCTTCTATTTCCCTTTCTAGTCTTTCTTGTTCATCTCTTACACTTTGCGGATTATGATAATCAGCACTAAGACTTGAACTAGAATTACCTGAGTTGGAATCTTTGGAATCTTCCTCATCTGATGAATTATCTGGATCTTCAGGATCTGCATCTGGAGCAACCATCACTTCTTTTTCTTTCTGAGTCCCAGATGTACTAGCACAGCTGTACCAGCAATCTCTGACTTTCTTTGTCTTGGCGACTCCCCCTGAGTATGTGCAGTCTCTGAAGCCATAATCTCTGCAACATCAGCATCTTGATCTTGACCTTAATTCTCTGGCTCACTAACATCTCTGGTTGGTGGATCTTGAGTTGGATCTTGATCTTCTTGATCATCATCTCTTCTTTTTCTTGCTATATTGAAAGTCCAGTTTGGACCGTTTAAATCACGATCAATACGACTATAAACGTGCAGAATCCATTCATAATCGACTTTGAGAATTCGGGATAAACATGAACATATAAACACGAATTGAATGAAGAACAAGAGATATAAAACGAATTCCTTATTATTCAGTCATCCTGATTACAATACAATAGCTAATCCGTATAGAAAACATCTCAATGATTACGGATTACAATCAAAGAGACGACAAATAATAATGAATTACATGGTGGACACGGGCATAGATCTCTACCCGATCCGTTGAATAGTTTCTGTCTAGACTCAAACCATTAACCCTAAATTGTAACCTAATTCTTATATTTATAGGTTGTCGAGTGGGCTAGACTTCTATCTCATTCGTGGGCTTTGAACTCCTTTACACGAACTAGTCACTTCGTGATGACGTCATCACGAGGTGATGATGACGTCATCACGACCTTGTTGACGCCATCTCTTCATAACAAGTATCCCTCAGAATTGCATTGCAACGGACAATAAGTCATGCATGAAACGTTCATCTACAGACTCCCCCTTTTCCGTTGCAATCAATTCTTGATAAACTCCGATAATCAATAGCGATAGAAAACATGAATCCACTGGCTCTCCCTTAACTGATGACATCGAGTCTTCTTGTTAAAACTCGATCTTCTGACATCGCATCCTGATCTTCAAACTGCAAAATCCATGTCCCTCTATGACAACCAACTAACCTAACACATCTCATTGTAGTTCTCCCCCTCAACAGTTAACCATCTCCGAATTAAGCATTGCAACCTTCCACTCTTTGGATCGTTGCCCGAGAAATTAATCACGTCTTGCCTAATCGGCATATAATAGAAAAGTTGAATTTCCAACAATCAGCATCAAATCAACCAGCTATCACAAAGATAAGAAACTCTACAACCTGAATCACAATATGTAATACCATAGACCCTGTCTCAAATAGCAGTATCTAACTCCATCTTGTATCTCCAAAACTCTACTAATCACCTGACGTCTTTCTTATCAGATCTACCCTTCAGTTATTTAAAGGGCCGCACTATTCCGGAAGACACAGTTGCTCGCCTTGATGCCGCGCTTGATGAACTTGCCAATGTCGACTCCTTGTACCTCCGTAATCTTTCCTCAGAACCTGAAGCTTATCCTACGCATCTCTTACAGATTGTTCCTTGACTCCCCTTGGTTATCCGTGAACTTTGATAACTTTGAACAATCCTTCCTTGTTGTCACTTTGAACAATTATTTTGTGTGGCCTTTGAACAATCCTTCCTTGTTGTCACTTTGAACAATTATTTTGGTGGCCTGTGTGCCCATGGACAACTTCTCTCTTTGTAAATATTTGGTCGGCCTTCTTTTGTGTTGGGGAAGGTCACTCGTTTATATCTTTAGTACCTGCAATATTAACCTACCCTTAACTTCGTCATTTTCTTTTTTGTAAATGACTCCGTCTTTGAGTGGTTTTTTGGCCGTTCCCTTTTTATTCGGGAGGCTCTTTTTGCTTCATGAATATCTTAATGGGCGTCCCCTTGAACATTTACACGAAGTCTTTTCATTTATTTGTTTACGCGCGTTTTATTTTATTTTTGATGGATCTTTTTAAAATTATATTGAAAGCTTTATTTTATTGCAAAAATAATTGGCAGAAGGACATTACATAGTAAGGTTCCTAGCTGCTAACTTTCTTCTTCGGGACTTATCCGGGTAGCTAATCCGGGCTTATCCCTTTTGTCTTTTTAGGGAGTTCACTTTCTGGCGGAGGTCTCCATGGGCCTCCGTCCATCTCCCTGAGCCTCTGAATTTGTTGTTCTTCTTGGCTCCTCTGTTCCTTTTGCGTATTCTTCGTTTGAACGCTGGTGTTCCTGGGGACTGTGCTTCCATTTCTGAATGAATGGAGGGCTCTCTACCTATGATGTCTGAAGAGCTCCGTCTATTCCCTTGCACCTGTCGTTCGTTTAGTAGGTTAGATGACAATGTCGTTATTCCTACTTCGCTCTGGAATTTTATTTGCGAATGGATCGTTGACGCTATGATTTCGAATTTTTGCATTGCTTCTCTCCCAAGGATTGCGTTGTTCCCAGAGTCTGCTGTGATTACCAGAAACGTAATTTTTTCTGTTTTCCAGTTCGGGTATTTTCCAATTGTTACTTTTGTACGAAGCTCCCCGATGGGCCACATTCGCTCTCCCGCGAATCCAATTAGCGGCCTTTCAATTTTACGCAGCTTTTTTCTGACACTCCTTGGTAATTCGTAGAAGTATTTTTCATAGAGAATGTCACATTCGCTACCACCGTCTATTTGGACGTTCCTCAGTTTTAGTCTCGCGACGTCAGCTTCGATTACAATTGGGTCACTGGAGGGGACTATGTCTCTTAGCGGCGGGAATTGGTAGTACTGCTCCTGAGGGGGATCCCTGTGCACCTCGGAGCGTATCATGAGGATTTGTGCCGGCAGTGTTTTCTCAGTTTTATCTGATTCACTTTTTACTCTTGTTGCCTGGCGGATTTCTTTGACAAGGTGGTCCAACTTTCCTAACTCCACAGCCTCTTCTATGGCCCTTCTTAAATTTCTGCAGCTGTTTGTGTCATGGCCATGGTCTCTGTGGTACTCACAGTATTTTTCCATGTTTTTCTTTTTTGTTATTAGTTTGGCTGGGGTTGGGAAAGTCGAAGCAATCCGCTCCGTGAGGAGAATTTGTTTTGGGGTTTTGGTGAGATTGGATAGGATATCGATCCCACTATCCTTTTCTCTTCCCCCCCATTGACTGTCTTCTCGTCCATATCGGGAAAACCTTCCATTCCCTCCGTACTCTTTACACTTTCTTCCCAAGGAGAAATCCACATTTGTAGTTTCTCTGGCATCTAACTAGATGTGAGCTTTGCCTGTTAGCCCAACGTAGGTTTCGGGCAAGTCGGTGCTCAGATGCTCGATGAGGTCTATTGCGCGCAACCCGTGGATAAGTCCAGAAATCCTTTAACTCTCCGGGAGTCCTCGTACTTGTTGAGTTTCATTGGTGTATCTGACAATGAAATCCCTTGTTTTTTCACCTTCTCTTTGTTTGATGTTGTGCACAGTGATATGTGTCTTCCTGTGCTTCTTCTGCATGCTGAACGGGATTTGAACTTATTTTTAAGTGTTTCGAAATTATCAATGCTGTTTTTTGGCACTCCGTCGATCCATTCTCGTGCGTCATCGGTTAGTGAATATGAGAATGCGTGGCAGGTGGTTGTCATATCCCACCTCTGGATCAGAGCTGCTCCGATAAATTTTTTCAGGAAATCATCCGGGTCGCTTTTCCCATCATAGTACCCCAAGTGCTGTGGGTATTTCATCTTTACTGGGAGGGGATGACTTTGTATAGCCAGAGAGAATGGGCTCTCCGTATTTACCAAATGAGAGAGATCTACTGGCTCCGGATCTTCCCATTCGTAAGAGTCATTGTCCTGGCGGGTCGCGTTTCTTCTGGCTCTGGGGAACCCTTGCTGGTTTCCTCTTGGCCTTTCCTCATTTTGTCGTGTTTCTGGAAGGATCTCCGGACCCCTATTGGCCCTAGGTGAGTGCCGTTGAAGCGGTTCCTGAAACACTCACTCCCTTTGAACTGTTGAATTCAGTCTTTCTCCTATTTGTACCCCCGTTCTCCTTGGCGGGGTAACGGTTGTTTGGACCTGTCGTTCCTGTTAGGCGACTGTCCCCCCAGCTGCCCTTCTTGGGGGAAGCTCTGCCTCAATGTACTCGTCAACAGAGTCGGAGTCGTATTCGTTTTCCAGATTTCTAGTGACATTACGGATCTGATCTGCTTCTCTCAGGCGGTTCATGATTGTATTTAGCGTGTTGTAGTTAGCTCGTACATATGCTTCGTTTATCTCATGCTCACTCGACGTTGAATCCCGATTGTTACCCCCTAAGAGTATCTGCGTTCTTTGACTTATAGATGTGAAGCCTGACCTGGCTTGCTCCAGGCTTTGTCTCTGGAGTGGTGTCAATACGAACCCGCTATTGCTCCGGAGGGGTGGCACCGCGGTCCTATTTGGTCCTTGATCCGGTGAGTTCATTATCGGCCCTCCAGAGTTCTGACCTTGCGGAGGTGTCGAAATTCTGAACGGGTTGAAGCCCTGTGATACTGGTCTCTCGGCTCCTTGGCTTCGGGGTACCACTGTCGGTCCACTTGGCTCTGAGGCAGACCTATCCGGTGTACGTTCTTCCGAGACGGTCCGTTCCGTGGCCCGCTCCTGCGATGCAGGTCCTCTTGACGCGAGTTCTTCCGGGGCGAAACGCTCCATGGCGCGCTCTAGTATTGATGATCTGCTTGGGTATTGTTCCAGGACGGTTGCCACAGGTCTGTCTTGACTCGGTGTTTGGGCCTCAGGCCTTCCAGGGACATTCTGGGTGTTTGATGTTTCACCCGGATTTGAACCGTGGCCTTCTGCTGTAATAATGGGTAGGCGATAGTTATGACCGGGCGTGTCGAAGGAAAACCCGTCTTGGAAGTCCGATACTCCCGGGGGTGTTCGGGACCCCCCTGAACCAGGTGTTCTTGGAGAATAATCTCCGTCGGCCATAGATTATTATGATCGTGGGTGGGATTTTTTCTTAAGTCCCACGGATGGCGCCAATTTGTTTGATCAAATAATCTTACTATGGCTCAACCGGAGGTGTGAGTGTGGTTGTTGGTGTTTATCGGCGATTCCCTTACGGTCAGAGGGTCGAAGACCGCTTTACGCCTATTGTTTCTTGATCTAAGTCGATTCGTTCGACTTAGGGTTTGAGGGTTTATTTTAGGGTTTATTCGGAGGTCAAATAAACTACGAATGAGGGTTTATGTATATGATGCGTATGTATGATCATGCCGTGAGGCTTCCTCCTCTATTTATATAGAGGGTGGATAACTTGGAGAGGATGGTAAGAGAATTAGGGTAAATCTCTTCCTTTTTTGTGAATATCTTATTTCCTTCTCGAGGAGATTTGTGGTAATCTTGTTACCAAGTCACGTCCGAGTATATCGGAGCTTAATATATGTTTAATAGGATAATTATGGGAAAGATCTTTATCCGATCTCTCTTGTATATTTCCTCGGAGCTGGGTACTTGCTACATTTGTTGCTCCAGGATAATCATATTGATTGGAGGTTATGCTCCGTTATGGGCATATATACTTATTACCTGTACGGAGGTGACTTTGTATTCTGCTTCTGCTTCGGGTACGGAGCTAGAGCTCCGTATGGGTATATCATCAACTCCTCTCAAGAACAGTCCTCCCAGTCTCAGAATTCCAGTGCCACCGAAAATACTGTTCCAAACCTGATGTCTGAGGTAAGTAATTCTCCACTGAGTAATTCTCTAGATAATTCTCAACCGAATAATTCCCTTGATGTTTCAAATGAAAGTGTACCAGATTCCACAAATGAAAATGTGCAGGAAAGTGAAGAACAGGTTGTACAGAGTGTTGCAGGAATTCCAGGAAAATATGTGCTTCTAGCAAGATTAACCAGAGGAATTCCTCCAAAACGGTTTTCTCCTGAAAAAGTTTCTAAAAGCTCTAAGTATCATATGGCTAACATAGCAAGAGGAAATCTATCTGGATAAGCAAAAGTATTCACAACAAAATTATATTCAGAAAAGATTCCATCAAATGTAGAGCAGGCTTTGAAAATAACAGAATGGAAAGATGCTATGAAGGTTGAGATGGATGCACTGGAGAAAAATGAAACATGGGACAAATGTGCTCTGCCACAAGGAAAGAAACCAGTCGGATGCCAGTGGATCTATACAGTTAAATATAGACCAGATGGGGAAATAGAAAGATATAAAGCTAGATTGGTTGCCAAAGGGTACACTCAGACATATGGAATTGACTACTCTGAAACTTTCTCTCCAGTTGCAAAGCTGGATACAATAAGGCTTCTGTTCTCAGTAGCAGCAAATCAAGGCTGGCCTTTTCATCAGTTTGATGTAAAAAATTCTTTCTTACACGGAGAGTTAAAAGAGGAAGTATATATGGATCCTCCATCCGGTTTCTCTCAGAATTTCAAACAAGGAGAAATCTGTAAGTTGAAAATATCTTTGTATGGACTGAAGCAGTCTCCCAGGGCATGGTTTGGCAGGTTCACAGTTGCAATGAAAAAGTATGGGTATATACAAAGTAATTCTGATCACACCTTGTTTTTCAGTCGTAAAGGTGATCGTATAACATGTTTAATAATCTATGTTGATGACATGATTATCACCGGGAATGATGAAAGTGAAATCAAGAAGCTTAGAGAAGATTTGTGTGCAGAATTTGAGATGAAGGACTTAGGAAATGTGAGATACTTCTTTGGAATTGAGGTGTTGAGGTCACAGTTAGGGATATTCATTTGCCAGAAAAAGTACATATTGGATTTTTTTAGCAGAAACTGGGATGATTGATTGTAAGCCGGCAGATACACCTATGGTTATTAATCATAAATTATTCATGAAATCAGATGCAGAGCTTGCTGATAGAAACAGGTACCAACGAATGGTACGGAAGCTGATTTTATCTGGCTCATACTCGTCCAGATATATCTTATGCTGTTGGAGTAGTAAGTCAGTTCATGCACCAACCTCAAGTAGAGCATATGGATGCAGTTCTTAGAATTCTCAGATATCTCAAAGGGACTACCGGTCATGGAATATTATTTAAAGCAAATGACCATCTGAATATTCAGATATATACAGATGCTGATTGGGCTAGAGATAAAGGTAACAGAAGGTCGACATCAGGATATTTTTCTATAGTAGGAGGCAATCTTGTCACATAGAAGAGTAAGAAGCAAAAAGTTGTCTCTTTATCAAGTGCTGAGGCTGAATTTCGAGGTATAGCTAAAGGCTTAGCAGAAACATTATGGTTGAAGAAACTTGTGACAGAGTTAGGGTGTAACACCCGTTTAGTAAAAATATGGATTTCCAAAAATTTCGCCTAACGGCGTTAAATCATGCGGAAACGATTTAGGAAAATACTCAACTAAGGAAAACAGTTGAGAAAACATTGGTGGTGTTACTAATAGCATCAAATCTGTAATAAAAGAAATCCATAAGATTGCCCAACATAAAGCAATCATAACATAGTCATTACATAAGTTCCATAAAGGAAATCAATAACATAAGGTCTATGCGAAGCTATTGGGTAAACTAAAGCCAGCTTGATCATCTACCCATCTCTCGCCAAAGCTTCACACGTCATCTCACTGCCTAACCTGAGGGGTGTCAACACATTAAGAGAAACAAGTGTTAGCTATAAAGCTAAGTAAGATAACACCAGGTTTAAGCAAAACATTTCATCCATTTAAATCGTCACTTTAAAGCATTACGTCATTTTAATTAGGCATTCATACCACCGTATAAACATATCCACATCACATATAAGCATAGAGTTCATGACCCTAAGCGTGCCTAATCAATTTGATCACTTTGATTCACCTCTTTAAGTTGTAACCGAAGTTACCGTTTTTAAGGAAAGACAATGTCGATCCATGAGTAGCACGCTATGTTCATGACATTAGGTGGGTCATCAGGCCACCCGAAACTACTCGCCACATATGACTTGTTGCAAGGAGCCATCCGAGCAACCATTTTAACGTACCTATAACCACCGTCAGGCATGACGTACCTATTACCACCGTCAGGCACGATTTATACGTACCTATTACCACCGTCAGGCACCATTTATACGTACCTATTACCACCGTCAGGCACCATTTATACGTACCTATTACCACCGTCAGGCACGATGTACCTATTACCACCGTAAGGCACAGGTTATGCATAACACTTAACATCTAATTAGCTCGAGCATTTATCATATTTAGTTTAGATTTCCACCTTTAACCTAAACTAATCCATACTATCATCTTTTCACGTTAGGGCCCTTAAAACGTGCACGTGTCATGGCAACCTAAAAAGGTCTAGTGTTCTAGATGAACAAGCCACATATACATGCACATAACAACATTACAACATATCATTAACCACCGTTCATCATAACATATCATACCGTAAACATATCATTAACCACCGTTCATCATAACATTTCATATCGTAACCACATGTACGGGGAAGCATTTTAGGCATAAACATCGTCATCATTAATCCCCGAGTACCTCCCATATCAACCCAACCACCTATGAGTTATACATTACTGTTATGGAGGTTATAGTTTACGAACCATTTTCGTTGCACCCTCAGCGTGACAAAAGTAGTGTATCTTACCTGTTAGTAGTATGTGCGCGCAAACAAAGCTAACAGTGCTTAATAGTAATCCCCCGACACCTATTGTTCATTAACATATGAAGTATAAGTCATTTGGGACATTAAAATAAATCTTAGCACTACTTAAAGGCTGACCAAATTCGAACCAGCATTACACCTTACGAGTTTAAGTTTCCAAAAACGAATTTAGACCTCAAACGAAGTTCATCTTCGTTTGATCATACGAACATAGATTCCAGAAAACGAATTTAACCCTCAAACGAAGTTCATCTTCGTTTGATCATACGAACATAGATTCCAGAAAACGAATTTAACCCTTAAACGAAGTTCATCTTCGTTTGATCATACGAACATAGATTCCAGAAAACGAATTTAACACATAAACGAACTTAGAACCTTAAAAACGAATTTGAAGTTCGTTTGGAATCATCAGGAACGAACTTAAGCTCAGAAAAACCCTAACTTCGTCCAGAAATCATAAAACGACTTGTTCTTCGATTTTTCCAGAAACGAACGACTTGGGCTTCACCCAAAACATGTTTTTGACATATATAAACATATTTTGATCATCAAGATCGATTACAAACTCGTTTGACATCGTTTAGAACATTAATTGGCTTATTCGTATAATAAACCCTAACTATTTATAAACCTTTATTAAAATCAGATTTAATTCGTTAATATATGACCTTTGAATCTGCAAAATACTATTAATAATCGTTAGATACCTGAACAATTGATGGTCGATCAATCCCCAAAACAAAAACACTCAATTGATTAACCAAAAACTTGAACAATTGCTTTAGAAATCAGTTAAGGGATTGGAGAGGCTGTGTATGTGTTATCAATTAGGTTAATTGCTGGAAAATGATCCTAGATTAGGTTAATCTTAACCTAATCCCGTTTTTAACTTTACACCTTTGGCAAAACTAGTCCCTGGACTTCATATTGACTTTATTTCGCTTAAAAACACCTATTGGGGATACATATAACACACTAAAGCACCTTCGCACACTACAAAGGCCTTTTACACATCATTTAATCCACTTTATTGTCACTCATTAAAGATAATTAAATCTCACATATAGGGCACGTAAACATATAAACACATATTTCCACACAAACGTATCACGGGCTTATAATTTGACCTAACGACGTTAGTCAACATGAACGATTAAGTTTTGGGATGTTACAATTACCTCCCCCTTAAGAGGATTCCGTCCCCGGAATCACTTCAGCATCAAAAAGGTGGGGATAGGTCTCCCGTATTACGGACTCGGTCTCCCAAGTCATACTTTCGCCGTGATTGTGTTTCCACTTTATGAGAACTAGATCGATAGTCTTTCGTCGTAACTTCTTTTGTTTCCTTCCCATTATAGCAACAGGTTCATCGACAATCTGCTTGTTGGGATTAATACTTACGTCCTCGAGTGGAATGACATCCGTTTCATTCGCATAGCACTTACGTAGGTAACACACATGAAATGTGTTGTGAATTGCGTGTAGTTCTGGAGGTAATTCCAGTTGAAATGCCTGTTCATTAACCTTCTTGATAATCTTGAAAGGTCCAATGAATCTGGGGCTTAACTTTCCACGTTTTCCAAACCGTAATACACCTTTCCAAGGCGACACCTTGAGTAAAACCATTTCGCCTTCTTTAAAATCGAACGGCCTCCTTTTCTTATCAGCATATGACTTTTGCCTTTCGCGAGCAACACGTAAGGCTTTCTTTGCTATGTTAACTTTATCGGCCGTAAGTTGTACTAATTCGGGTCCAGCAAGTTGCTTTTCCCCGGGCTCCAACCAACAACTAGGAGTCCGACACTTTCTACCATATAACATCTCAAAAGGTGGCATTCCAATGCTCGCATGATAACTATTGTTATACGCAAACTCAATGAGAGGTAGGTGTTTATCCCACGAACCACCATAATCCATCACACAAGCTCTGAGCATATCTTCGAGCGTTTGAATAGTCCTTTCACTTTGCCCATCCGTCTGCGGATGATAGGCTGTGCTCAAACGAACTTGAGTACCAAATTCCCGTTGAAAACTCTTCCAAAATTTGGAAACAAAGTGAGCATCACGATCGGACACAATCGATAGCGGAACACCATGTTTAGTAACCACTTCATCAATATACATCGTAGCGAAGTTTTCCATAGGGGCAGTCTCACGAACTGGGAGGAAGTAAGCACTCTTCGTTAATCGATCGACAATAACCCATATCATATCGTGACCACGAGGCGTTCTTGGAAGCTTGGTTATAAAATCCATCGTAATACGATCCCATTTCCACTCAGGGATCTCGAGTTGCTGAAACTTCCCATAAGGCTTTTGGTGTTCAGCTTTTACTTAGCACATGTCAAACACTTCTGTACGTACATCATCACATCGTTTTTAATACTGGGCCACCAATAAATCGGCTTCAAGTCCGCATGCATCTTTGTGGCACCAGGGTGTACAGAATACTTAGTCTTGTGAGCTTCGTCCATCACTAACTCACGATTGCCTCCATATAGAGGAACCCATATTCTACCTTTGTAAGTTCGAAGACCGCGACTATTTTCTTCCATTTCAAGTCTATTTTTTCTTCTTTTTCCCAATAGACTCCTCTTTCACATTCTCCTCCTTCAACGCTTCAATTTGAGCTAATCGAATAGGTTCCATTAAGTTCGACTCAACCTTCGTAATCATTGCACATAACCTACTCTTCGCATATTCTTTGCGGCTCAAGGCATCAGCAACCACATTAGCTTTGCCTGGGTGATATTTAATCTCACAATCATAATCCTTTAATAACTCCATCCACCGTCATTGTCTAACATTCATGTCCTTCTGAGTAAACACATACTGTAAGCTCTTATGATCCGTGTATAGGGTACACTTTGTACCATACAGATAATGTCGCCACAATTTCAGAGCAAAAACAACAGCAGCCAGCTCAAGGTCATGAGTAGGATAGTTCCGCTCATGAGGCTTCAGCTGTCGAGAGGCGTAAGCGATAACTTTGTCTCGTTGCATTAGTACACACCCTAACCCCGTGATGGATGCGTCACTATAAACCACTAAATCATCTGTTCCTTCGGGTAAGGCTAAGACTGGAGCTTCACACAACTTCTTTTTCAACGTCGTGAAGGCTTTCTCTTGAGCATCGGTCCACACAAACTTCACGCCTTTCTTCGTTAATTCAGTCATTGGCTTGGCAATGCGCGAGAAATCCTGAATAAAACGTCGATAATAGCCAGCCAAACCGAGAAAACTTTTAATTTCAGTAGGAGACTTAGGCTGCTCCCACTTCGACACCGCTTCTATCTTCGAAGGGTCTACCTTTATACCATCAGAGGAGACGACATGGCCGAGGAAATGAACTTCCTTTAGCCAGAACTCGCACTTGGAGAACTTAGCATATAGCTTTTTCTCTCTGAGGACTTGAAGGACAGCTCTCAAATGCTCTCTATGTTCCTCTTCCGACTTTGAATACACAAGGATGTCATCGATAAAAACAATAACGAAATGATCCAGAAAAGGTCGACAGACACGGTTCATTAAATCCATGAACTTCGCTGGAGCATTTGTCAAACCGAATGGCATGACAAGGAACTCGTAATGACCATAACGAGTTCGGAACGCTGTTTTGGCTACACTTTCCTCTTCCACCTTCAGTTGATGATAGCCAGATCGTAAGTCGATCTTCGAAAAATAGGAAGCACCTTGAAGTTGATCGAACAAATCATCAATGCGAGGGAGTGGATACTTATTCTTCACCGTTCTTTTATTCAGCTCGCGATAATCGATACACATGCGCATGGATCCGTCTTTCTTCTTTACGAAAAGGATAGGAGCACCCCAAGGAGAGGAACTCAGACGAATGAAACCTTTATCTAAAAGTCCCTGAATTTGCGTCATTAACTCCTTCATCTCCGTCGGAGCTAATCGATAGGGAGCTTTGGCTACAGGAGTAGCACCAGGAATGAGGTCAATAGAAAATTCAACTTCACGATCAGGAGGAAGACCTAGAAGATCTTCAGGGAAAACATCAGGAAACTCGGAAACAACCTCGACATCAGAGACTGTAGGCTTCGCGATACGGGAATCGATGACATAAGCTAGAAAATGTGACTTAGTTTGCCGTATACAACGAAGCGCTTTCATCATCGAGATCACCTTAACATTTCCCGGCTTCTTGTCACCATAAACACAGACACCTTTACCGTCGGGAGTAGCGATACGGACTATCTTTTTCGAACATAGGACGACAGCATCATTCTTAGACATCCAATCCATACCGAGAACAACATCGAAACTAGGAATAGTAGCGGGTAACAGGTTAGCAGTAAATGAACGACCCTCTATTTCTATCGGACAATCAGAATAACCTTCCCGAATAATAGACGTCGCACCATTAGCCACCTCTACTTCTATAGGGCACCGTAAAGAACTAGTAGTCATGTCTAACTTAGGAGCAAACAGAGTAGACACAAAAGATTTGTTCGCACCAGAATCAAATAACACATTAGCAGGTTTGGAGTTAACAATAAGGGTAGCAGTAACTACCTGATCATCGTCTTTTGCCTCCTCAGCCGTCATCTGAAAAGCACGGGCTTTGGCCTGGGAAGCTTCTGCCTTCTTTCCCTCATCTTTCTTCATCTGCGGGCAGTCTGCAATACGGTGCTTGGTGTCTCCACATTTATAACATCTTGCCTTGTCAGTGCATTGATCAATGGTATGACCCTGAGTTCCACACCTATTGCACCTGCGGGTCTTTGTAGAACACTGACCAGAATGGATAGATTTGCAGCCTGGGCACCATTTTCCATCCTTGTCTGCCCTTCCCTTGTCAGAGAACGATGAAGATCCCTTAAATTTCTTTCCAAAACGATTTGATCCACCAAACCTCCTCTTATTGCCAGACTTCTTCTCATCCTCTTTCTTTTCAACTTTCTTATCCGCAGCAAAATCATCATCAAGCTTTTTAGATTCTTTGATTGCTTCAGTTAGAGTCTTATGCTGCCTACAAATACCTCGATAACTTGGAGGTAAACCATCGACATAGCAGGCGACTTGATCTGCATCAGTTCTGAATAGATGACCCACAAATTTCATCTTTTCCATAAAGGAACGAGCATAATCATTAATTTTTCCCACTTCAGCCTTCAGGGCACGAAACTCTTTTTCCATTTTTCTCTGCTCATGAACTCCAATATACTCTTCAATAAATTTCTGTCTGAAGTTAGCCCACGTAATAGCAGATACCATAGCTGGAGTCATCGAAATGGTAATGCTCTTCCACCAGTCCCGAGCACCTTCTTTCAGCATCCTGCTAGCACACAACACTTTCTTATCCTCGGGACAATCACAAGCTTCAAAAACCATCTCAGTATCATCAAGCCATTCCATACAACCCACTGCATTAAGTGTTCCATAGAATTTCTGAGCTCCGCACTTCTGAAAACTTTCGAACTTGAATCGAGGAGCTTGAACTACATTAGGAGGAGCCACATCAACATTAACAGGGGGAACGACTACATTATTAACTGGTAGCTCAGTGTGGTGAGAAGGCACTGAGAAATTGCCATCAGTTCCTTCAGCATTTTCGGCAAGAGCGTTGTTCAGTTGCGCCTGAGTCTGTGCTAACTGGGCCTGGAGAGTCAGCACAAGATTGTACAATTCAGCTGCATTTGGGATTTGCTCCACCACTGCTTCGTTAACTATGGGTTGATTACCAGGAGGTGGAGGCATAGGGCCTAACGAGCCTTGCCGATTGACCTGCTGAGGATTCACTCGATTTCTATTCTCGTTAGCTGCAGCAGCAGTAGCAGCAGCATTAGTAGCAACTGCACCTGGATGGACAGGTGGAGTAACGCTGGCAGTTGCTCCGTCACGTTGGATGTTGCGGTTGCGAGTGTTAACCATTTTCCTTCAATAAAATGGTGGAGTCGATAAGCGCGAAATAAAACAAAAGTTCGTTGGGATAAGGCTAAATCATATCATCGTAACATAAACATCTCGTAAGCCTTATCACACTCGCACTCATCCCAACCCATCCTACATCACATGTCATCACTAGCTAAGGCATCCTACGAGTACCTAGCATGCATATCCTAAGTTTAAGTCCAAATCCTATGGTCAATAGGCCTTGGTTCACTTAAACTACTTCTCTGATACCAAATTGTAACACCCGTTTCGTAAAAATATGGATTTCCAAAAATTTCGCCTAGCGGCGTTAAATCATGCGGAAACGATTTAGGAAAATACTCAACTAAGGAAAACAGTTGAGAAAAACATTGGTGGTGTTACTAATAGCATCAAATCTGTAATAAAAGAAATCCATAAGATTGCCCAACATAAAGCAATCATAACATAGTCATTACATAAGTTCCATAAAGGAAATCAATAACATAAGGTCTATGCGAAGCTATTTGGTAAACTAAAGCCAGCTTGATCATCTACCCATCTCTCGCCAAAGCTTCACACGTCATCTCACTGCCTAACCTGAGGGGTGTCAACACATTAAAAGAAACAAGTGTTAGCTATAAAGCTAAGTAAGATAACACCAGGTTTAAGCAAAACATTTCATCCATTTAAATCGTCACTTTAAAGCATTACGTCATTTTAATTAGGCATTCATACCACCGTATAAACATATCCACATCACATATAAGCATAGAGTTCATAACCCTAAGCGTGCCTAATCAATTTGATCACTTTGATTCACCTCGTTAAGTTGTAACCGAAGTTACCGTTTTTAAGGAAAGACAATGTCGATCCATGAGTAGCACGCTATGTTCATGACATTAGGTGGGTCATCAGGCCACCCGAAACTACTCGCCACATATGACTTGTTGCAAGGAGCCATCCGAGCAACCATTTTAACGTACCTATAACCACCGTCAGGCATGACGTACCTATTACCACCGTCAGGCACCATTTATACGTACCTATTACCACCGTCAGGCACCATTTATACGTACCTATTACCACCGTAAGGCACGATGTACCTATTACCACCGTAAGGCATGACGTACCTATTACCACCGTCAGGCATGACGTACCTATTACCACCGTCAGGCACCATTTATACGTACCTATTACCACCGTCAGGCACCATTTATACGTACCTATTACCACCGTCAGGCACCATTTATACGTACCTATTACCACCGTCAGGCACCATTTATACGTACCTATTACCACCGTAAGGCATGACGTACCTATTACCACCGTCAGGCACCATTTATACGTACCTATTACCACCGTAAGGCACGACGTACCTATTACCACCGTAAGGCACAGGTTATGCATAACACTTAACATCTAATTAGCTCGAGCATTTATCATATTTAGTTTAGATTTCCATCTTTAACCTAAACTAATCCATACTATCATCTTTTCACGTTAGGGCCCTTAAAACGTGCACGTGTCATGGCAACCTAAAAAGGTCTAGTGTTCTAGATGAACAAGCCACATATACATGCACATAACAACATTACAACATATCATTAACCACCGTTCATCATAACATTTCATATCGTAACCACATGTACGGGGAAGCATTTTAGGCATAAACATCGTCATCATTAATCCCGAGTACCTCCCATATCAACCCAACCACCTATGAGTTATACATTACTGTTATGGAGGTTATAGTTTACGAACCATTTTCGTTGCACCCTCAGCGTGACAAAAGTAGTGTATCTTACCTGTTAGTAGTATGTGCGCGCAAACAAAGCTAACAGTGCTTAATAGTAATCCCCCGACACCTATTGTTCATTAACATATGAAGTATAAGTCATTTGGGACATTAAAATAAATCTTAGCACTACTTAAAGGCTGACCAAATTCGAACCAGCATTACACCTTACGAGTTTAAGTTTCCAAAAACGAATTTAGACCTCAAACGAAGTTCATCTTCGTTTGATCATACGAACATAGATTCCAGAAAACGAATTTAACCTCAAACGAAGTTCATCTTCGTTTGATCATACGAACATAGATTCCAGAAAACGAATTTAACCCTCAAACGAAGTTCATCTTCGTTTGATCATACGAACATAGATTCCAGAAAACGAATTTAACACATAAACGAACTTAGAACCTTAAAAACGAATTTAACACATAAACGAACTTAGAACCTTAAAAACGAATTTGAAGTTCGTTTGGAATCATCAGGAACGAACTTAAGCTCAGAAAAACCCTAACTTCGTCCAGAAATCATAAAACGACTTGTTCTTCGATTTTTCCAGAAACGAACGACTTGGGCTTCACCCAAAACATGTTTTTGACATATATAAACATATTTTGATCATCAAGATCGATTACAAACTCGTTTGACATCGTTTAGAACATTAATTGGCTTATTCGTATAATAAACCCTAACTATTTATAAACCTTTATTAAAATCAGATTTAATTCGTTAATATATGACCTTTGAATCTGCAAAATACTATTAATAATCGTTAGATACCTGAACAATTGATGGTCGATCAATCCCCAAAACAAAAACACTCAATTGATTAACCAAAAACTTGAACAATTGCTTTAGAAATCAGTTAAGGGATTGGAGAGGCTGTGTATGTGTTATCAATTAGGTTAATTGCTGAAAAATGATCCTAGATTAGGTTAATATTAACCTAATCCCGTTTTTAACTTTACACCTTTGGCAAAACTAGTCCCTGGACTTCATATTGACTTTATTTCGCTTAAAAACACCTATTGGGGATACATATAACACACTAAAGCACCTTCGCACACTACAAAGGCCTTTTACACATCATTTAATCCACTTTATTGTCACTCATTAAAGATAATTAAATCTCACATATAGGGCACGTAAACATATAAACACATATTTCCACACAAACGTATCACGGGCTTATAATTTGACCTAACGACGTTAGTCAACATGAACGATTAAGTTTTGGGATGTTACATAGGGTTCGCTCCTAAAGAAAGTATTCAGATCATGAGCGACAATGAAGCAGCTATTTGAATCTCGGAGAATCCAGTTTAACATGACAGAACTAAGCATGTGGAGGTCGATCGTCATTTTATCAAAGAAAAACTTGAAAGCGGCATTATAAAAATACCATTCGTTAAGTCTGAATATCAACTGGCAGATATCCTGACTAAAGCAGTAGGAACAACTATTTTCCACAAGTGCTTAAGCAAGTTGAATTTTGGGAATCACACAATTCAACTTGAGGGGGAGTGTTAAAATAAGAAGGTGAATAGGATCAGAACGAATCGTCATCATTTCCTAATTTAAGGAGATCGTGTCTTAGACAGCAAACCAAGGATCAACGTGTGATTTTGTTTCTATAATTATCCGTCTAAACTTATGTATAAATAGAGGATAGGTTGGTTGTATGAAATTATCACAAATCAATAGAAAACCTTTTATCAATTCTGTTCTTGTTAAGACTAACAGCCTTATGATTTTGTAGGTTGGCATTGAGTTTATGGATTTATACAGCTATCTCATTCCAGCTTATGAGATTGAGCCTCTCGAGAAGATCTCAGATGCATACTTCGATCAATTTTTATGGTTATGAGGGTGAAATACATGTGGGGTGATGTCGCAGACAAAGTTTGAGAAGTTTTTTGAAAATATTGATTTGAAGATGCTTAACAGGCTTCTACGATTGGTCCTCGACCATAAGATTATGTCACTAGGAAGGTATGAGTCACACGAACTCATAAGCTTATCTAATTGTGTTTTCCTGATATAAGTTGTGATTTGTATCAAAAGTTTTCATTAAAATTTGTCGTGTTTCAGAAAACTGACAGCATCATCACAAATGTGTGAAACTTGCTCATTTGGATTGGCAAGAGAATAATCATTAACAGAGATGATGACTGCAGAAACTGGAACTTATCGCTGGATGGCTCCAGAGGTAATCTATTTTGTTCGATAAGTATTCAATTCTGTGTTTTTTTTGCTTATCCTTAACCGGCTTTCATGTGGGTTGATGTAGCACTTTCAGCCCATTATTTGTAAAATGGGTGAGTTTTGACCGTGTTTTTTTCTCCAACCAGTCAAACGAGTAAAATTTCAAAACTTCACTAAAATACAAACAGCTAAAATTGGTTCACGCATTCGATATTAATAAACCTTTGTTTTTACCAGCTCTACAGCACGGTAACCCTGAGGCAGGGAGGGAGGATACATTGTTAATAACTTGAGGTTGTGAAGTATTCGAGTTTAACCTGGAACAAATTTATATAAGGATACATTGTTTAATGCATTGATTGTAGAAAGTTGTATAAAATAGATGGTGATACATTGTTTATAGAAAATTGTATAAAACAGATGGTGATACATTGTTTGACCTGCAACAAAAATTTTGTCACTTTTTATGATTTGAAGAATATCATTGTTTGACCCATATATAGGGATTGCCATAAGAGAGCTCCAAATTTAATAATGAATGTATAAGTTAATGTAGTATATGATAACCTGGTATCTAATTGATACTTGTGTGAGCTCGTGTACTGCATAAGCTAAGTAAAAAAAAAAAAGTAAGTAACACCCAATGCAGTCTTCCACGGGTTTTGGGTCCAATACCACGACGTTGTATGGGGGAGGTTGAGTTATAGATAACCTTACCCCTACCTAAGATAGAGAGGCTGCTTCCAGGTTCTATCTAAGATAGAAAAAGACCTCCGTCCTTGCAAGGCATGAGGATAGAACCCTTGACCTCTGTCTCCAGAGGCAAGAGTGTTAACCACTTGATCCAACCTTGCTGGTTTGTGTACTGCATAAGCTAATAGCTATTACCCTATTATCTTTGGTTGATATTTGCTTGTGTTCAGATGTGAACTCGGTGATAATCAGAGATCGCACGTTGAAATAGTCGAGTATTCAAGCAAACACACATCCATAGTTCAAAATTGGTTTATAGTAACATTAAGTTTGATTGTTTTTTAAAAAAAAAGTATAGTTAATGATACTTTGAAAAATATATATATAGAATGAACATGGTCAAGTTTGTAAAAATGTGTAGAATTAATATGATCTAAAGATAAACTCAATGCATTCAATGACTAATCATTATTGTGTTGTATGTGCATTTTTCTTTGTTCTCATTCACTTTTTATTGCTACTAGAGTAAAGGACCGTACGATGCACGGCAAGGTAAGCGGATGTGATTCACGTCTTTGATAATGTTGCTTGATCATTAGTTGATGGTTATGAAGTAGTTCATCTATAAAACTGAAGTTGGCCCCGGGGAGATGCCAAACTTCAGGTAGCTCATTGAGTTGGCCTTCGGAAGACGCCAAACTTTCTAAGTGCATATATAAAGCTAAAGTAAACATTAACCAAAGACAAGAACTAAAACCTATGGCCAATCAAGGGTATATAGTTAAAACCATATATAGGTACAACAACCTTGAGAGAACCACAAAATCCCTAATTCAATACACATGTTGTAACTTGAGTTATACATTCAATGGATAATTGATCGACTTAATTACTTGATGATGTAGGCCCAAGTATTGAAGCCCAGGCCATTTTGTATTTAGAAGGTCAAGACATGGTGAAAAAGAGGCATTCATGATATCGCCTATTTTACACATATTTATTTTACGCGATATCATCTCTTTTATGTTTAAGTTATGATTATTTTATAGACTTTTATACTTAATATGTGATTTTATATGATTATAGGTCTACAAGATGAAAGTTGACGAAAATATGTTGAATATAGATCATTTATAGAAAAATGAAGATTGAAGCCGAAAAATCCAAACTTTGGACAAAAGCTGCATAGGTTGGATAGGCTAGGAAATTTCCTATGCATCAAGAGAAAAAATATTAGTAATATACATTAAATCATAATTTGGTGCATGTGTTTTGGCATGAAATTAAAGCCTAAGGCTTTGAAGTTGGCGTGAAGTGTGGCAGCCCACTTAATTGGGATTAAGACCAATTTTAAAGGAAAGATTAGTATGGGCCGAGAAAGAGATTTGGAAAGTGAGAGGCTTGGAGTCGGTTTGCACAAGAAACACAACATCAATATATCTATCGAATCAATTCCAAGGTTTTGATATATAAATATTCGTACGAGGAGAGTTCGTGGGGAGGACGTGAGAGGGGGCGTGGGTTTTGTAGCCGCCAAAGTGGGGTGGTGTCGGTCGAATTGGAAGGTGCTGGGTTTTATTTGTTTCGGTCGAACATCAACAACAACCGCACAACCCGATTTATAGTTCGAACTTCTTTCTCTTTTATTATTATTAGTTATCTTATTGTTAGACTATATTATTATACAATTATCACTATGAATTCTATTTATTTGATGGTTGTTAGTTTTATATGTCTTGTCATGAGTAGCTAATGTTTTTATCTACTAAGATGAAGTGATACGATAAATAATGGTTGTATGATTTTATGAATTCAAGTTGACTAATTTAACGTTATGTCGAGATCTTGATATATTTAATCTTTGTCATTTATCTATTGGTTTGTTGATAATATATGCATGATTTTTAGTGGTAGCTAGATTGTGTATGTGTTATTTCAATTGGTTTGGTAGAATTAATTGACTCTAATTCATGGTAGTGCGTTAGAGAACAATCGTAGGTTATAAGATTAAACGTGTTAACGGTTTGGTAGAATCGGTAGGCATAATTGTTAAATAATAACAAAACAAGTTAATTAGTTAGGGATATTTTAATAGACGTCAGGTGGTAGCCGGTCTTTATAATTGAATTAATTGGTTAATGGGTTTGGATAAGGTAATAAGCTAGGTGCGCAACTAGTGAGTTCTTTGTTTAAACCTAGTTATTAAATCAACGTTATTGAATTGGGTTTTACTAATATGCAACCAAAGTTTATTGTGTCATGGATTCAAGGTAGATGACTTTTATATAATTTTGTTTTCATCAAATTTCCTTTTCGCTTAATTCTATGGAATTACTAACTACTTTTCTATTAACTGCTTTTCAAATCCAACGTGACAGGAGTCCTTAAAATCCAAAGCTTTTGAACTACATTAAACTCGTTTTCTTTTAATCAGTCCATGTGTTCGACCTGGTCTTACCTTTATTCTATACTATATACGGTTGGGTCCACTGCCCATAAGTGTGTAGTAGTCGATAATTAGGTATTTCTAGTTTATAAATTTTTAAACTCGATTTTACACATCAAGTTTTTGGCGCCGCTGCCGGGGACTGATTTTAAGAGTTTAGCTTGAGATTTTGTAGTTTGATCCTTTCTTGTATTTCTTTACGAGAAAGTTACTTGCTTTATTAGTTTAGCTTAGTTTAGTCTTAATTTTTATTTTTTTTTATTTAGTTTACTTTGTTTACCATCTTTGCTTTTCACGGGTTGCGATAGTGTCTGTTTTGCAGGATTTTTATCACCAATGACATATCAAGATTGTGAACCAAAGGAATGTTTGTTTTGAAGTTTTTATTTGCTTGAGGACAAGCAAAGCTCAAGTGTGGAGGAATTTGATATTGCCTATTTTATACATATTTATTTTATGCGATGTCACCACTTTTATATTTGTATTATTATCATTTTTATAGACTTTTATACTTAATATGTGATTTTATTGGATTATAGGTCTATGAGATGAAATATGATAAAAGTGAGCCAAATCAAGATTATTAATAGAGAAAATAAAGATTGGAGCTGAAAGAACGAAATTGGGCCAAGAGAACACGACTACAACTATATATGGACTAACTGTCAAACAAGACCTGGGCGTCACAGAAAACATAAGAAGGAGATGGGTTAATCGGATATGGGCTTTTATCTCAAGTGGGCCGAAGACTAACATGGAAAGAAAGCAGCACAAGTCTTGCTAATTATTATTATTGTTTTGAGGGTCGGTTGGAAAAAAAACGTGAGCATCAAGTAGATTAATGAGTATATATATTCATCAATCTATCATTAATTGGGAGGGAGAAAGGCGTGAGATTTGGAGCCGCAAAAGAGGCTTTTGCCTCTTTATTTTATCCTTGAGGTGCTTGACAATATAATTTGTACGAGAGTTTTTGGTGGGGTTTCACAGCCGCAAAAAGAAGAAAGCACCTCACTTTCGTGAGGTGTATTTTTTGTTCGAGAGTTTTCGGGGGTATTGGACGAGAAGACAAGAGCATTCGGTGGACACCAAGCTACCTCATCGTAACAGTCCACAAGCTCTCGTTCGATTTCCTTTCTCTTTATATTATTAGTTTTTTATTGAAAGACTATATTACTATACAATTGTTATTATGGATTTTATCTATTTAATTATTGTTAGTTTTATTTGTCTAGTCATGAGTAGCTAGTTTGTTAATCATCTACTAAGATGAAGTGATACGATAAATAATGGTTGCATGATTTTATTAATCCAGTTGATAGTTAAACGTTTTGTCGAGATCTTAATGTTTTGAGTTCTTATCACTTACCTACTGTTTTGTTGATGATGTATGAATGATTTAAAGGTATCTAAGTTTAGGAGTACATTGTTCTAGTTGATTGGGTACAATTGATAGGTATTAACTTGTGGTAACAAGATAATAAACGGCAATAGATAATAGAATTCAAAGTATTAAACGGTTTGGTAAAATCGGTAGACAAGATTGTTTACAATAACAAATAAAATTAGTCAATTCAGTAGGTCTTGATAGAGAAGGTGGTAACCGGATCTTAGGGATTGAACAATTGGTTAATGGGTTCGGATAGGGTAATAAGCTAGGTGGCCAACTAGTGAGTTCTTTGTCTAACCTCGTTATAAAATCAACATATTTGAATTGGTTCTTCAATTAAGTGCAACCTGAATTTGTAGTGTCATGGAGTCGAAGTAGATGATCTTTAATTAATCTTGATATTAAATCAATCTCTTTTCGTTTAATTCTTTGGAATTACTAATTTTCAGAAACTAACTAACTATTTTCAATACCAATATGACGGGAGTCTTTAAATTCCAAAACACTTTTTAAAACTGCATTAAATTCGCTCACTCTTAATCGGTCTCTGTGGTTCGACCTGGACTTACCTTTAAACTAAATTGCATACGAACAGGTCCACTGCCCGAGAGTGTGTAGTAATCAGTTAATCTGTATTTCTTGTTTTTAATTTTAAGACTAGATTTTACACATCAAGTTTTTGAGATCTGAATGTGAATACGCATCACTCGGCTCCCCAAATTCATGCAAGAATTCTTCTAAATCCATTTTTACCTATAAAACTAAAAGATAGAAAACCCCGTGATGAATTGCGAGCTCGCAATTCATACTTAGCAGATTTACTATACATTCAATACTTAAACTTAATCTAGTATTCTATGCATAATACTAAGTTCATTAATGACAATCACATTACAAAGACATATAACAATATAAGCCCAAACAATCTAGACTGCTATTGACATAGACGTGCACTTACAGACTCCCCCTTGGCAATAGCTTCTAGACGTTAACATACTTATGTCTTTGTCATTAATCTACTTCCTCTGCTTTTTCTTGTTGCTCCTGCTCTGCTCCTTCTCAGTCTCAGTCTCAGTCTCAGTCTCAAAATCAGAATCAGAATCTGACTCTGACTCTGACTCTGAAAGAGTATGAGTTAACCCTAACCGTTCTTTCTCTTGATCCCTCAAAGATCCTGGATCATAATAATAATCCGCAATCTCTGCCCTAGCTCTCATATGAGCCTGTGGATCATATCCCAACCTATTCTCCAGTCTATTCACAATAATTGGATGCAAATCTGACTCGGTAGAAGTATTATTGGTAGAATCGGTCTTGGTAGACTCACTATCCTGAGCACTAGCAATATCAGTATCAAGAGCAATAGCATCAGATTGCCCTACCAAATCCTTACCTTTGTTTAATCGACTAACAATCTTCAAATCAGCAATCAAACGAGTAATCAAACTTCCCATCTCATTCATCTGTCTCTGCAGATCACTAAGATTGGTTTCTTCACTTGTTTGAAACTGTGGCTGTGTAGTCTCAGAAACAACAATCCTTGGCACACTATGTGAGCCACCAGCAGCAGCAGAAGTCTCTTGTTCCCTGACAAGTCTAGTTCTCTTTGGCATAGGCTGCTCTGGCACCCAATCTTCATCTGTTTCTCTCCTTCTTCTTCCTTGAGCTGCCTCAGTAGGTTTAGGAACCATCTTAGATCCAACTCTAATGAATGCATGAGATCTATAAGGATCTTCATCACCATCACTGCTGGAATCATCATCAGAATGGATAGAAGGCTCTCTGTCTGTTTGAACATCAGCAACAGCCTTTCCTCTACTTTCAGCATTCATACCAGATCCCCTAGCCTGACCTGCTCTTGTCCCACTAGCTTCTACAGTACCTGACCCACTAGCTCTAACTGCTTCAGAATCAACTGCAGCTTCAGCTACATAATCATCTATGTCTTGGTCAAGGTCCACATCTACTAGGTCATCAACATTGGCATTATACCTTTGCACTTGGGCAATATCACCATCTGGATCAGCCATCTCTTCCAATAAATCATCTACAATGTCAGGATTAGCTCCAGGTTGGTTTATCACATCATCTGCAACCTGTACAACAACTTCAGGTTCTTTTGGTGCATCTTCCTGAACTACTACGTCATGTAACTGCTCAACATTCTCAGCAGCTTCATCACCCTCTGGTTGAGGTCCTTCATAAGCTGATATGACCCCATCAGTAGGTGCTATGTAGTTGGCATTGATAATGGCACCGAACAATGCAACATCTTGTGCATTTGGATCATTGTGGTATCGAGACACAAACTCATCATAACCACGTCGGATGATCGAGCTCACTTGCTTCACCTCTCCTACAGCAGGTAGATTTGGAAGTCGAGCATTGATAATCATCATCACGAACCGAGGATACATCAAAAACCTCCTCTTTCCCGTGGCTGTGATCTGTTTCTTCATCTCATCGAAGAAGAATTTCGAGAAACTATACGGCTTATTAAAAACCAAGCCAACCATCTGTGCCTGGGCTTTCCTGGTTCAATGTATCTAAACCAGACTTTTTATTGCTCAAACTGACATTCAGAACATGAGCAAGATACCTCCACCTGCCATAAAAACCCTTCTTAAACAGAGTTCTACTTGCCAGGTCACCTGCAAACCCCATTCTTCGAAAAGCACCCTGAATCAAGTCATGACGGAACTTGGTGAGACCTGTAGCACCACCTTCCTGCTCAACTGTACCCAATCGAAGTATAACAATGAGATCTGCAGCTGTAAACTGTATCAACTGCCCAGCAACAGAGGTATGAAAAATATGTTCGTCCCCAGCACGAACAACATTAGCATTCGCCCAAAAATCTCTTAAATAATCTATATAAATAACTGGCGAATGAGTCAAACCATGATGAATCCTTGATCTTCGGAAGAAAGCAAATATCTCATGATAATACTCTGTGCCTTCCTGATTATCATCGAAGTTCATCACATAGTTATGCGCACCAATGAAGTTTCTTGCCATTTCTGTAATCAATAACAAATAATTAATTACCTAAATAGGCATAAAAATTCATATGCATAACATACACAACTAAAATTATCCCGGTAATTTAGTTAAAAGCATAAATTATCCCTGTAATTTACGACATAACATAAATTATCTCTGTAATTTAGTTATAGATAGATTAACTTATTTTCAAATCTTTATTAACATAAACTTTTGAAAATCTGTTAAATTAACTTAAATTATCTCTGTAATTAAGTTAAGGATAAATAATTAACTTATTTTCAAATTTTTATAAAAATAAACTTTTGAAAATCTGTTAAATTAACTTAAATTATCTCTGTAATTAAGTTAAGGATAAATAATTAACTTATTTTCAAATTTTTATAAAAATAAACTTTTGAAAATCTGTTAAATTAACTTAAATTATCTCTGTAATTAAGTTAAGGATAAATAATTAACTTATTTTCAAATTTTTATAAAAATAAACTTTTGAAAATCTGTTAAATTAACTTAAATTATCTCTGTAATTAAGTTAAGGATAAATAATTAACTTATTTTCAAATTTTTATAAAAATAAACTTTTGAAAATCTGTTAAATTAACTTAAATTATCTCTGTAATTAAGTTAAGGATAAATAATTAACTTATTTTCAAATTTTTATAAAAATAAACTTTTGAAAATCTGTTAAATTAACTTAAATTATCTCTGTAATTAAGTTAAGGATAAATAATTAACTTATTTTCAAATTTTTATAAAAATAAACTTTTGAAAATCTGTTAAATTAACTTAAATTATCTCTGTAATTAAGTTAAGGATAAATAATTAACTTATTTTCAAATTTTTATAAAAATAAACTTTTGAAAATCTGTTAAATTAACTTAAATTATCTCTGTAATTAAGTTAAGGATAAATAATTAACTTATTTTCAAATTTTTATAAAAATAAACTTTTGAAAATCTGTTAAATTAACTTAAATTATCTCTGTAATTAAGTTAAGGATAAATAATTAACTTATTTTCAAATTTTTATAAAAATAAACTTTTGAAAATCTGTTAAATTAACTTAAATTATCTCTGTAATTAAGTTAAGGATAAATAATTAACTTATTTTCAAATTTTTATAAAAATAAACTTTTGAAAATCTGTTAAATTAACTTAAATTATCTCTGTAATTAAGTTAAGGATAAATAATTAACTTATTTTCAAATTTTTATAAAAATAAACTTTTGAAAATCTGTTAAATTAACTTAAATTATCTCTGTAATTAAGTTAAGGATAAATAATTAACTTATTTTCAAATTTTTATAAAAATAAACTTTTGAAAATCTGTTAAATTAACTTAAATTATCTCTGTAATTAAGTTAAGGATAAATAATTAACTTATTTTCAAATTTTTATAAAAATAAACTTTTGAAAATCTGTTAAATTAACTTAAATTATCTCTGTAATTAAGTTAAGGATAAATAATTAACTTATTTTCAAATTTTTATAAAAATAAACTTTTGAAAATCTGTTAAATTAACTTAAATTATCTCTGTAATTAAGTTAAGGATAAATAATTAACTTATTTTCAAATTTTTATAAAAATAAACTTTTGAAAATCTGTTAAATTAACTTAAATTATCTCTGTAATTAAGTTAAGGATAAATAATTAACTTATTTTCAAATTTTTATAAAAATAAACTTTTGAAAATCTGTTAAGTCAAAAATACGAGGTCGTAAATACCTCCTGCACACTTTAAAATCAAAATTTCGTCAAAGTTTCTGAATAATTGATCAACGATTACCACGAACTTTCTGGAAACATGAAAGTTTAAAAGATCAAACTTGTAAGCATCAAATTTTCATCTTTTCCTCGATCTTCGTCTTAACCTGAAAAGTTAATAAACTTACACAAAATCCTTTAACTTTTCAACGATCAATCTTTCCAAAACTTTCTCGATTTAAGCTTTCCCGAACCTGTACCACTTGCAACAATTCTTATATCTAACCAGTTATAAAATTGATTCTTCATTCTTATATCTCCCCCTCAATTCATGACTGGGATACATAACTATGATTTTATAATCAAAGCAATAGACATACAAAATTTACACATTGATTAACTACGTCATATTTTATGACATGTTTTCATAACTATATGATCTAAATAATCAATGTTTAAACCTTTCACATTCAAACATGACATTTCTATGTCTAAGGCATAATATAGTCAATAACCTTTCATATTCACTTAACGTCTATGACTAAGATTTTCTTAATCTTCTTCATTCACATTAAGTCTATATCTAAGATTTTCTTAATCTTCTTCATTCACATTAAGTCTATATCTAAGGATTTATTTAACCTTCTACATTCACATTAAGTCTATGTCTAAGATTTTCTTAATCTTCTACATTCACTTAATGTCTATGTCTAAGGTTTACTAACATAGTTGATAATCTTTTATATTAAAATAAAATTATTTCTATATCTAAGATCTTCAACTAATTATGACCTTTCTATCATCATCTTGTAAATACTATAAATAGTAAAAACCTGATGATCTTAGCTTTTAATAGCAAGGTCTTGAATATTTCAGTCTTTTGCTTAGAAATCCTTCCTTTGGATCGACTTCTCTGCAAATACACTGAAAAATAATCATTTCGAGACAACAAATATAATTGCCATACCCGAAACTTTGATCCTCTGAAACTTCAAATTTGAGAAGCAAACTTCAAACTCTCTGTATCGTCATAAAAATCAACTAATGCACCATAGCTTGTTGTAGTTCTCCCCCTCAACAATAAATCTCTCCGAATTAAGCATATCTCGAGTCCTTGCTCGCCTTGCCTAACCGGCATGTAATAGAGAGGTAAAATTTCCAACAATCTATCCTGAACGAGTTGACTCCCATGAAAACCAGAAACTTTGAAACTTGAATCACAAATTTCAGGAACATGGAACCTATTTCAAAAGCAACTCTTTGTCTCCAAAAATGTTTCTTGGCCTCATAATCAGAAGAAACATAATATAAGTCTTATAGACTTTTCATTAAGCTTCTTTGTGCTAACTGTAACACCCGTTTCGTAAAAATATGGATTTCCAAAAATTTTCGCCTAACGACGTCAATAAAGCGGAAACAGTTTATTAAAAACCTCAACCAATGAAAACAGTTGAGAAACATAAGTGGTGTTACTAATAGCATCAAATCAGTAATAAAAGAAATCCATAAGATTGCCCAACATAAAGCAACCATAACATAGTCATTACAATAGTTCCATAAAGGAAATCATTAACATTAAGTCTATGCGAAGTTATTGGGTAAACTAAAGCCATCTTGATCATCTACCCATCTCTCGCTAAAGCTTCACACGACATCTCACTGCTTAACCTGAGGGGTGTCAACACATAAGAAGAAACAAGTGTTAGCTATAAAGCTAAGTAAGATAACACCAGGTTTAAGCAAAACATTTCATCCATTAAACACGTCACGTTAAAACATTACGTCATTTGATTTAGGCATTTATATCACCACATCACGTATCCATATCATATATAAGCATAGAGTCTATGACCCTAAGTGTGCCTAATCAATTTCGTCATTTCATCTCATCTCATTAGGTTGTGACTAGGTCACCGTTAAGTTGTAACCGAAGTTACCGTTAAGGAAAGACAATGTCGATCCATGAGTAGCACGTTATGTTCATAACATTAGGTGGGTCATCAGGCCACCCGAAACTACTCGCCACATATGACTTGTTGCAAGGAGCCATCCGAGCAACCATTTTAACGTACCCTCCCACATACGGGCACTACGTACTCTCCCACATGCGAGCACGACGTACTCTCCCACATACGAGCACGGTTTATACGTACCTATTACCACAGCCAGGCACGGGTTATGCATAACACTCATCATCTAATTAGCTCGAGCATTTACCACATTTAGTTTAGGTTTCCACATTAATCCTAAACTAATCCACATCTATCATCTTTTTACGTTAGGGCCCTTAAAACGTGCACGTGTCATGGCAACCTAAAAAGGTCTAGTGTTCTAGATGAACAAGCCACATATACATGCACATATCAACATTACAACACGTCATTAACCACCGTTCATTATATCATATCACATCATATCATATCGTTAAGCATATCATCATCATTGCATATCATATCATAACCATGTGTACGGGGAAGCATTTTAGGCATAAACATCGTCATCATTAATCCCCGAGTACCTCCCATATCAACCCAACCACATATGAGTTATACATTACCGTTTTGGAGGTTATAGTTTACAAACCATTTTCGTTGCACCCTCAGCGTGACAAAAGTAGTGTATCTTACCTGGTAGTAGTGTACGCGCGCAATGAAAGGCTAAAAGTGCTTAACAATAATCCCCGACACCTAAGATACATTAATATATGAAGTATAAGTCATTTGGGACCTTAAATGGACTTTAATACGAATTTAGTTTTGTTCTTACGAACTTAATTCCAGAAAACGAACTTAACTATCCTCAAACGAACTTAGCTCATTAAAAACGAATTTAGACTTCACTGAACGAATTTAGACTTCTTTAGGCAAAACGAATTTAGCTGCTTTCTGAGCAAACGAAATTAGCTTTCAACTTCAAACGAATTTAACTCCTTTAAAACGAATTTAGCTCTTCAAAACGAATTTGAACTTCATTATGAGCAAACGAATTTAAGCTTTCATAAAACGAATTTAGGCTTTACACTTCAAACGAAATTGGCTGCTTAAACCATCAAACGAACTTAAAATTCGTTTGCCAAACGAATTTAGCCATCCTTAAACGAATTTAGTCTTCAAAATCACTTCAAACGAATTTAAGTTCCAATTTCGACCAGAATTCATAAAACGGCTTTGTTCTTCGATTTTTCCAGAAACGAACGACTTGGGCTGTTCCCAAAACATGTTTTTTGACATATATAAACCTCTTTTGATCATCAAGATTGACCTTAGACTCGTTTAACACCGTTTTGATCATTAGTTGGCTTAAACGCATAATAAACCCTAACTTATCAAAAACCCTTTATAAAATCAGATTTGATTCAATTAAAAAACGAATTTAAGTTCCAATTTCGACCAGAATTCATAAAACGGCTTTGTTCTTCGATTTTTCCAGAAACGAACGACTTGGGCTGTTCCCAAAACATGTTTTTTGACATATATAAACCTCTTTTGATCATCAAGATTGACCTTAGACTCGTTTAACACCGTTTTGATCATTAGTTGGCTTAAACGCATAATAAACCCTAACTTATCAAAAACCCTTTATAAAATCAGATTTGATTCAATTAAAAACATCTTTAGATCTGAAAATATAGACAACGAATCATGGATTACCTGTAGAAACGATAGCCAATTCGATTCAATACAAAAACACTTGATTTGATTAACCAAAACTTGGAGATCTTGCTTTAGAAATCAAAAGAGAATTAGAGAGGCTGATGAATGTGTTCTAATTAAGTTTTGAGGCTGCCAAATTAACCTAGATTAGGCTAATCCCTTTCTTAACCCGTTTTTAACTTTTCACCATTGGCAAAACTAGTCCCTGGACTTCATATTGACTTTATTTCGCTTGAAAACACCTATTGGGGATACATATAACACACTAAAGCACTTTCGCACACTACAAAGGCCTTTTACACATCATTTAGTCCACTTTATTGTCACTCATTAAAGATAATTAAATCTCACATATAGGGCACATAAACATATGAACACACATTTTACCACATAACATATCACGGACTTAGAATTTGACCTAACGACGTTAGTCAACAGAAACGATTAAGTTTTGGGATGTTACAATTACCTCCCCCTTAAGAGGATTCCGTCCCCGGAATCGCTTCAGCATCAAAAAGGTGGGGATAGGTCTCCCGCATTACGGACTCGGTCTCCCAAGTCATACTTTCGCCGTGATTGTGTTTCCACTTAATGAGAACTAGATCAATAGTCTTTCGTCGTAACTTCTTTTGTTTCCTTCCCATTATAGCAACAGGTTCATCAACAATCTGCCTGTTGGGATTTATACTTACGTCCTCGAGTGGAATAACATCTGCTTCATTTGCATAGCATTTACGTAGATAACACACATGAAATGTGTTGTGAATTCCATGAAGTTCTGGAGGTAATTCCGGTTGAAATGCCTGTTCATTAACCTTTTTAATGATCTTAAAAGGTCCAATGAATCTAGGGCTTAGCTTTCCTCGTTTGCCAAATCGTAATACACCTTTCCAAGGCGACACCTTGAGTAAAACCATTTCACCTTCTTTAAAATCAAACGACCTCCTTTTCTTATCGGCATATGACTTTTGCCTTTCGCGAGCAATACGCAGGGCTTTCTTTGCAACATTAACTTTATCGGCCGTAATTTGTACTACTTCGGGTCCAGCAAATTGCTTTTCCCCGGGCTCCAACCAACAACTAGGAGTCCGACACTTTCTACCATATAACATCTCATACGGTGGCATTCCAATGCTCGCATGATAACTATTGTTATACACAAACTCAATAAGAGGTAGGTGTTTATCCCACGAACCACCATAATCCATCACATAAGCTCTGAGCATATCTTCGAGCGTTTGAATAGTCCTTTCACTTTGCCCATCGGTCTGCGGGTGATAGGCTGTGCTCAGACGAACTTGAGTACCAACTTCCCGTTGAAAACTCTTCCAAAAGTTGGAAACGAATCGAGCATCACGATCGGACACAATCGATATCGGAACACCATGTTTAGTAACCACTTCATCAATATACAACGTAGCGAAGTTCTCCATAGGAGCAGTCTCACGAACTGGGAGAAAGTGAGCACTCTTCGTTAATTGATCGACAATAACCCATATCATATCATGACCACGAGGCGTTCTTGGAAGCTTGGTTATAAAATCCATCGTAATACGATCCCATTTCCACTCAGGGATCTCGAGTTGCTGAAACTTCCCGTAAGGCTTTTGATGTTCAGCTTTCACTTTCGCACACGTCAAACATTTCTGTACGTACATCATTACATCGTTCTTAATACTGGGCCACCAATAAATAGGCTTCAAATCTGCATGCATCTTTGTGGCACCAGGGTGTACAGAATACTTAGTTTTGTGAGCTTCGTCCATCACTAACTCACGATTTCCTCCATATAGAGGAACCCATATTCTACCTTTGTAAGTTCGAAGACCGCGACTATTTTCTTCCATTTCAAGTCTATTTTTCTTCTTTTTCCCAATAGACTCCTCTTTCACATTCTCCCCCTTCAACGCTTCAATTTGAGCTAATCGAATAGGTTCCATTAAGTTCGACTCAACCTTCGTAATCATTGCACATAACCTACTCTTCGCATATCCTTTGCGGCTCAAGGCATCAGCAACCACATTAGCTTTGCCTGGGTGATATTTAATCTCACAATCATAATCCTTTAATAACTCCATCCACCGTCGTTGTCTAACATTCATGTCCTTCTGAGTAAACACATACTGTAAACTCTTATGATCCGTGTATAGGGTACACTTTGTACCATACAGATAATGTCGCCACAATTTCAGAGCAAAAACAACAGCAGCCAGCTCAAGATCATGAGTAGGATAATTCCGCTCATGTGGCTTCAGCTGTCGAGAGGCGTAAGCGATAACTTTGTCTCGTTGCATTAATACACACCCTAACCCCGTGATGGATGCATCACAATAGACCACTAAATCATCGGTTCCTTCGGGTAAAGCTAGAACCGGAGCTTCACACAACTTCTTTTTCAACGTCGTGAAGGCTTTCTCTTGAGCATCGGTCCACACAAACTTCACACCTTTCTTCGTTAATTCAGTCATTGGCTTGGCAATGCGCGAGAAATCTTGAATAAAACGTCGATAATAGCCAGCCAAACCGAGAAAACTCTTAATCTCAGTAGGAGACTTAGGCTGCTCCCACTTCGACACCGCTTCTATCTTCGAAGGATCTACCTTTATACCATCAGAGGAGACGACATGGCCGAGGAAATGAACTTCCTTTAGCCAGAACTCGCACTTGGAGAACTTAGCATATAGCTTTTTCTCTCTGAGGACTTGAAGGACAGCTCTCAAATGCTCTCTATGTTCCTCTTCCGACTTTGAATACACAAGGATGTCATCGATAAAAACAATAACGAAATGATCCAAAAAAAGGTCGACAGACACGGTTCATCAAATCCATAAACTTCGCTGGAGCATTTGTCAAACCGAATGGCATGACAAGGAACTCGTAATGACCATAACGAGTTCGGAACGCTGTTTTGGCTACACTTTCTTCTTCAACCTTTAATTGATGATAGCCAGACCGTAAGTCAATCTTTGAAAAACAGGAAGCACCTTGAAGTTGATCGAACAAATCATCAATGCGAGGGAGTGGATACTTATTCTTCACTGTTCTTTTATTCAGCTCGCGATAATCGATACACATGCGCATGGATCCGTCTTTCTTCTTTACGAAAAGGATAGGAGCACCCCAAGGAGAGGAACTCGGACGAATGAAACCTTTATCTAAAAGTTCCTGAATTTGCGTCATTAACTCCTTCATCTCCGTCGGAGCTAATCGGTAGGGAGCTTTGGCTACAGGAGTAGCACCAGGAATGAGGTCAATAGAAAATTCAACTTCACGATCAGGAGGAAGACCTGGAAGATCTTCAGGGAAAACATCAGGAAACTCTGAAACAACATCAACATCTGAGACTGTAGGCTTCGCGATACGAGAATCAATAACATAGGCTAAGAAATGCGACTTAGTTTGCCGGATACAACGAAGAGCTTTCATCATAGTGATCACCTTAACATTTCCCGGCTTCTTGTCACCATAAACACAAACACCTTTACCATCAGGGGTAGCGATACGAACTATTTTCTTTGCACATAAGACGACAGCATCGTTTTTAGACATCCAGTCTATACCGAGTATAACATCAAAACTATGGATAGTAGCAGGTAGCAAGTTAGCAGTAAAACACCGACCCTCTATCTCTAAAGGACAATCAGAATAACCCTCACGTACGATAGACGTTGTGCCGTTAGCCACCTCTACTTCAATAGGACACCTTAAGGGACTCGTAATCATGTCTAATTTAGGAGCAAACAGAGTAGACACAAAAGATTTGTTCGCACCAGAATCAAATAACACATTAGCGGGTTTTGAGTTAACATTAAGGGTAGCAGTAACTACCTGATCGTCGTCTTTTGCCTCCTCGGCCGTCATCTGGAAAGCACGGGCTTTGGCTTTGGAAGCTTCCGCTTTCTTTCCCTCATCTTTCTTCATTTGGGGACAATCGGCAATACGGTGCTTTGTATCTCCACATTTATAACATCTTGCTTTATCAGTGCATTCATCAAAAGTATGACCCTGCGTTCCACACCTATTGCACCTGCGGGTCTTAGCAGAACACTGACCAGAATGAAAAGCCTTGCAGCTAGAACACCATTTTCCATCCTTGTCTGTCTTTCCCTTATCAGAGGGCGAAGATCCCTTGAACTTCTTACCAAAACGATTTGACCCACCAAACCTCCTCTTATTGCCAGACTTCTTCTCATCCTCTTTCTTTTCCACTTTCTTATCCGCAGCAAAATCATCATCAAGCTTCTTAGACTCCTTGATAGCTTCAGTTAGAGTCTTATGCTGCCTGCATATACCTCGATAACTCGGAGGCAAACCATCAACATAGCAAGCAACTTGATCTGCATCAGTTCGGAATAAATGACCCACGAACTTCATCTTCTCCATAAAGGAACGAGCATAATTATTGATTTTACCCACTTCAGCCGTCAATGCACGAAACTCTTTTTCCATTTTTCGCTGCTCATGAACTCCAATATACTCTTCAATAAATTTCTGTCTGAAATTAGCCCACGTAATAGCAGATACCATAGCTGGAGTCATCGAAATGGTAATGCTCTTCCACCAGTCCCGAGCACCTTCTTTCAACATCCTACTAGCACACAACACTTTCTTATCCTCGGGACAATCACAAGCTTCAAAAACCATCTCAGTATCATCAAGCCATTCCATGCAACCTACTGCATTAAGTGTTCCATAGAATTTCTGAGCTCCACACTTCTGGAAACTTTCAAACTTGAATCGAGGGGTGTGAACATCATTAGGAGGAACCACATTAACATTAGCAGCAGCATTAGCAGCATTAGAAGCACCTGCACCCGGATGGACAGGTGGAGTAACGCTAGCAGTAGCTCCGTCGCGTTGGATGTTGCGGTTGCGAGTGTTAACCATTTTCCTTCAATAAAATGGTGGAGTCGATAAGCGCAAAATAAAACAAAAAGCTCGTTGAGATAAGGCTAAAACATATCATCGTAACGTAAACATCTCGTAAGCCCTATCACCCTCGCACTCATCCCAACCCATCCTACATCACATGTCATCACTAGCTAAGGCATCCTACGAGTACCTAGCATGCACATCTTAAGTATAAGTCCAAACCCTATGGTCAATAGGCCTTGGTTCACTTAAACTACTTCTCTGAATCCAACTTGTAACACCCGTTTCGTAAAAATATGGATTTCCAAAAATTTTCGCCTAACGGCGTCAATAAAGCGGAAACAGTTTATTAAAAACCTCAACCAATGAAAACAGTTGAGAAACATAAGTGGTGTTACTAATAGCATCAAATCAGTAATAAAAGAAATCCATAAGATTGCCCAACATAAAGCAACCATAACATAGTCATTACAATAGTTCCATAAAGGAAATCATTAACATTAAGTCTATGCGAAGTTATTGGGTAAACTAAAGCCATCTTGATCATCTACCCATCTCTCGCCAAAGCTTCACACGACATCTCACTGCTTAACCTGAGGGGTGTCAACACATAAGAAGAAACAAGTGTTAGCTATAAAGCTAAGTAAGATAACACCAGGTTTAAGCAAAACATTTCATCCATTAAACACGTCACGTTAAAACATTACGTCATTTGATTTAGGCATTTATATCACCACATCACGTATCCATATCATATATAAGCATAGAGTCTATGACCCTAAGTGTGCCTAATCAATTTCGTCATTTCATCTCATCTCATTAGGTTGTGACTAGGTCACCGTTAAGTTGTAACCGAAGTTACCGTTAAGGAAAGACAATGTCGATCCATGAGTAGCACGTTATGTTCATAACATTAGGTGGGTCATTAGGCCACCCGAAACTACTCGCCACATATGACTTGTTGCAAGGAGCCATCCGAGCAACCATTTTAACGTACCCTCCCACATACGGGCACTACGTACTCTCCCACATGCGAGCACGACGTACTCTCCCACATACGAGCACGGTTTATACGTACCTATTACCACAGCCAGGCACGGGTTATGCATAACACTCATCATCTAATTAGCTCGAGCATTTACCACATTTAGTTTAGGTTTCCACATTAATCCTAAACTAATCCACATCTATCATCTTTTCACGTTAGGGCCCTTAAAACGTGCACGTGTCATGGCAACCTAAAAAGGTCTAGTGTTCTAGATGAACAAGCCACATATACATGCACATATCAACATTACAACACGTCATTAACCACCGTTCATTATATCATATCACATCATATCATATCGTTAAGCATATCATCATCATTGCATATCATATCATAACCATGTGTACGGGGAAGCATTTTAGGCATAAACATCGTCATCATTAATCCCCGAGTACCTCCCATATCAACCCAACCACATATGAGTTATACATTACCATTTTGGAGGTTATAGTTTACAAACCATTTTCGTTGCACCCTCAGCGTGACAAAAGTAGTGTATCTTACCTGGTAGTAGAATGTGCGCGCAAACAAAAGCTAACAGTGCTTAATAGTAATCCCCGACACCTATCGTACATTAATATATGAAGTATAAGTCATTTGGGACCTTAAATGGACTTGAAAACGAACTTAAGCTACATTTCAAGCCAAAACGAACTTAAATCCTTTAAACGAATTTAACCAACAGATTTAACAAACGAAATTAATCTTCTTTTAAACGAAAATAGCTTGAACGAAGTTAAACTTCGTTCCAAAACGAATTTAGCTTTCATAAAACAACTTAGGCTCTTCAATTAGCAAACGAATTTGAACCTCATTTCAGCCAAAAACGAACTTAACTTCAAACGAAGGTTATCTTCGTTTGACAAACGAATTTAGATCCCACAAACGAACTTAAAGTTCGTTTTGAACCTTAGCTGAACCAGAAAACGAATTTCATCTTATTTTCGTCCAGAAATCATAAAACGACTTTGTTCTTCGATTTTTCCAGAAACGAACGACTTGGGCTGTTCCCAAAACATGTTTTTGACATAAATAAACATCTTTTGATCATCAAGATTGACCTTAGACTCGTTTAACACCGTTTTGATCATTAGTTGGCTTAAACGCATAATAAACCCTAACTTATCAAAAACCCTTTATAAAATCAGATTTGATTCAATTAAAAACATCTTTAGATCTGAAAATATAGACAACGAATCATGGATTACCTGTAGAAACGATAGCCAATTCGATTCAATACAAAAACACTTGATTTGATTAACCAAAACTTGGAGATCTTGCTTTAGAAATCAAAAGAGAATTAGAGAGGCTGATGAATGTGTTCTAATTAAGTTTTGAGGCTGCCAAATTAACCTAGATTAGGCTAATCCCTTTCTTAACCCGTTTTTAACTTTTCACCATTGGCAAAACTAGTCCCTGGACTTCATATTGACTTTATTTCGCTTGAAAACACCTATTGGGGATACATATAACACACTAAAGCACTTTCGCACACTACAAAGGCCTTTTACACATCATTTAGTCCACTTTATTGTCACTCATTAAAGATAATTAAATCTCACATATAGGGCACATAAACATATAAACACACATTTTACCACATAACATATCACGGACTTAGAATTTGACCTAACGACGTTAGTCAACAGAAACGATTAAGTTTTGGGATGTTACAATTACCTCCCCCTTAAGAGGATTCCGTCCCCGGAATCACTTCAGCATCAAAAAGGTGGGGATAGGTCTCCCGCATTACGGACTCGGTCTCCCAAGTCATACTTTCGCCGTGATTGTGTTTCCATTTAATGAGAACTAGATCGATAGTCTTTCGTCGTAACTTCTTTTGTTTCCTTCCCATTATAGCAACAGGTTCATCAACAATCTGCCTGTTGGGATTTATACTTACGTCCTCGAGTGGAATAACATCTGCTTCATTTGCATAGCATTTACGTAGATAACACACATGAAATGTGTTGTGAATTCCATGAAGTTCTGGAGGTAATTCCGGTTGAAATGCCTGTTCATTAACCTTTTTAATGATCTTAAAAGGTCCAATGAATCTAGGGCTTAGCTTTCCTCGTTTGCCAAATCGTAATACACCTTTCCAAGGCGACACCTTGAGTAAAACCATTTCACCTTCCTTAAAATCAAACGGCCTCCTTTTCTTATCGGCATATGACTTTTGCCTTTCGCGAGCAATACGCAGGGCTTTCTTTGCAACATTAACTTTATCGGCCGTAATTTGTACTAATTCGGGTCCAGCCAACTGCTTTTCCCCGGGCTCCAACCAACAACTAGGAGTCCTACACTTTCTACCATATAGCATCTCATAAGGTGGCATTCCTATACTTGCATGATAACTATTGTTATACGCAAACTCGACAAGAGGTAGGTGTTTATCCCACGAGCCACCATAATCCATCACACAAGCTCTGAGCATATCTTTGAGCGTTTGAATAGTCCTTTCACTTTGCCCATCGGTCTGCGGGTGATAGGCTGTGCTCAGACGAACTTGAGTACCAACTTCCCGTTGAAAACTCTTCCAAAAGTTGGAAACGAATCGAGCATCACGATCGGACACAATCGATATCGGAACACCATGTTTAGTAACCACTTCATCAATATACAACGTAGCGAAGTTCTCCATAGGAGCAGTCTCACAAACTGGGAGAAAGTGAGCACTCTTCGTTAATTGATCGATAATAACCCATATCATATCATGACCACGAGGCGTTCTTGGAAGCTTGGTTATAAAATCCATCGTAATACGATCCCATTTCCACTCAGGGATCTCGAGTTGCTGAAACTTCCCGTAAGGCTTTTGATGTTCAGCTTTCACTTTCGCACACGTCAAACATTTCTGTACGTACATCATTACATCGTTCTTAATACTGGGCCACCAATAAATAGGCTTCAAATCTGCATGCATCTTTGTGGCACCAGGGTGTACAGAATACTTAGTTTTGTGAGCTTCGTCCATCACTAACTCACGATTTCCTCCATATAGAGGAACCCATATTCTACCTTTGTAAGTTCGAAGACCGCGACTATTTTCTCCATTTCAAGTCTATTTTTCTTCTTTTTCCCAATAGACTCCTCTTTCACATTCTCCCCCTTCAACGCTTCAATTTGAGCTAATCGAATAGGTTCCATTAAGTTTGACTCAACCTTCGTAATCATTGCACATAACCTACTCTTCGCATATCCTTTGCGGCTCAAGGCATCAGCAACCACATTAGCTTTGCCTGGGTGATATTTAATCTCACAATCATAATCCTTTAATAACTCCATCCACCGTCGTTGTCTAACATTCATGTCCTTCTGAGTAAACACATACTGTAAGCTCTTATGATCCGTGTATAGGGTACACTTTGTACCATACAGATAATGTCGCCACAATTTCAGAGCAAAAACAACAGCAGCCAGCTCAAGATCATGAGTAGGATAATTCCGCTCATGTGGCTTCAGCTGTCGAGAGGCGTAAGCGATAACTTTGTCTCGTTGCATTAATACACACCCTAACCCCGTGATGGATGCATCACTATAGACCACTAAATCATCGGTTCCTTCGGGTAAAGCTAGAACCGGAGCTTCACACAACTTCTTTTTCAACGTCGTGAAGGCTTTCTCTTGAGCATCGGTCCACACAAACTTCACACCTTTCTTCGTTAATTCAGTCATTGGCTTGGCAATGCGCGAGAAATCTTGAATAAAACGTCGATAATAGCCAGCCAAACCGAGAAAACTCTTAATCTCAGTAGGAGACTTAGGCTGCTCCCACTTCGACACCGCTTCTATCTTCGAAGGATCTACCTTTATACCATCAGAGGAGACGACATGGCCGAGGAAATGAACTTCCCTTTAGCCAGAACTCGCACTTGGAGAACTTAGCATATAGCTTTTTCTCTCTGAGGACTTGAAGGACAGCTCTCAAATGCTCTCTATGTTCCTCTTCCGACTTTGAATACACAAGGATGTCATCGATAAAAACAATAACGAAATGATCCAAAAAAGGTCGACAGACACGGTTCATCAAATCCATAAACTTCGCTGGAGCATTTGTCAAACCGAATGGCATGACAAGGAACTCGTAATGACCATAACGAGTTCGGAACGCTGTTTTGGCTACACTTTCTTCTTCAACCTTTAATTGATGATAGCCAGACCGTAAGTCAATCTTTGAAAAACAGGAAGCACCTTGAAGTTGATCGAACAAATCATCAATGCGAGGGAGTGGATACTTATTCTTCACGTTCTTTTATTCAGCTCACGATAATCGATACACATGCGCATGGATCCGTCTTTCTTCTTTACGAAAAGGATAGGAGCACCCCAAGGAGAGGAACTCGGACGAATGAAACCTTTATCTAAAAGTTCCTGAATTTGCGTCATTAACTCCTTCATCTCTGTCGGAGCTAATCGGTAGGGAGCTTTGGCTACAGGAGTAGCACCAGGAATGAGGTCAATAGAAAATTCAACTTCACGATCAGGAGGAAGACCTGGAAGATCTTCAGGGAAAACATCAGGAAACTCTGAAACAACATCAACATCTGAGACTGTAGGCTTCGCGATACGAGAATCAATAACATAGGCTAAGAAATGCGACTTAGTTTGCCGGATACAACGAAGAGCTTTCATCATAGTGATCACCTTAACATTTCCCGGCTTCTTGTCACCATAAACACAAACTCTTTTTCCATTTTGCGCTGCTCATGAACTCCAATATACTCTTCAATAAATTTCTGTCTGAAGTTAGCCCACGTAATAGCAGATACCGTAGCTGGAGTCATCGAAATGGTAATGCTCTTCCACCAGTCCCGAGCACCTTCTTTCAACATCCTACTAGCACACAACACTTTCTTATCCGTAGGAAAATCATCATCAAGCTTTTTAGACTCTTTGATAGCTTCAGTTAGAGTCTTGTGCTGCCTACAAATACCTCGATAACTCGGAGGCAAACCATCAACATAGCAAGCAACCTGATCTGCATCAGTACGGAACAGATGGCCCACGAACTTCATCTTCTCCATAAAGGAACGAGCATAATTATTGATTTTACCCACTTCAGCCGTCAAGGCACGAAACTCTTTTTCCATTTTGCGCTGCTCATGAACTCCAATATACTCTTCAATAAATTTCTGTCTGAAGTTAGCCCACGTAATAGCAGATACCGTAGCTGGAGTCATCGAAATGGTAATGCTCTTCCACCAGTCCCGAGCACCTTCTTTCAACATCCTACTAGCACACAACACTTTCTTATCCGTAGGAAAATCATCATCAAGCTTTTTAGACTCTTTGATAGCTTCAGTTAGAGTCTTGTGCTGCCTACAAATACCTCGATAACTCGGAGGCAAACCATCAACATAGCAAGCAACCTGATCTGCATCAGTACGGAACAGATGGCCCACGAACTTCATCTTCTCCATAAAGGAACGAGCATAATTATTGATTTTACCCACTTCAGCCGTCAAGGCACGAAACTCTTTTTCCATTTTGCGCTGCTCATGAACTCCAATATACTCTTCAATAAATTTCTGTCTGAAGTTAGCCCACGTAATAGCAGATACCGTAGCTGGAGTCATCGAAATGGTAATGCTCTTCCACCAGTCCCGAGCACCTTCTTTCAACATCCTACTAGCACACAACACTTTCTTATCCGTAGGAAAATCATCATCAAGCTTTTTAGACTCTTTGATAGCTTCAGTTAGAGTCTTGTGCTGCCTACAAATACCTCGATAACTCGGAGGCAAACCATCAACATAGCAAGCAACCTGATCTGCATCAGTACGGAACAGATGGCCCACGAACTTCATCTTCTCCATAAAGGAACGAGCATAATTATTGATTTTACCCACTTCAGCCGTCAAGGCACGAAACTCTTTTTCCATTTTGCGCTGCTCATGAACTCCAATATACTCTTCAATAAATTTCTGTCTGAAGTTAGCCCACGTAATAGCAGATACCGTAGCTGGAGTCATCGAAATGGTAATGCTCTTCCACCAGTCCCGAGCACCTTCTTTCAACATCCTACTAGCACACAACACTTTCTTATCCGTAGCAAAATCATCATCAAGCTTTTTAGACTCTTTGATAGCTTCAGTTAGAGTCTTGTGCTGCCTACAAATACCTCGATAACTCGGAGGCAAACCATCAACATAGCAAGCAACCTGATCTGCATCAGTACGGAACAGATGGCCCACGAACTTCATCTTCTCCATAAAGGAACGAGCATAATTATTGATTTTACCCACTTCAGCCGTCAAGGCACGAAACTCTTTTTCCATTTTGCGCTGCTCATGAACTCCAATATACTCTTCAATAAATTTCTGTCTGAAGTTAGCCCACGTAATAGCAGATACCGTAGCTGGAGTCATCGAAATGGTAATGCTCTTCCACCAGTCCCGAGCACCTTCTTTCAACATCCTACTAGCACACAACACTTTCTTATCCTCGGGACAATCACAAGCTTCAAAAACCATCTCAGTATCATCAAGCCATTCCATGCAACCTACTGCATTAAGTGTTCCATAGAATTTCTGAGCTCCACACTTCTGGAAACTTTCAAACTTGAATCGAGGGGTGTGAACATCATTAGGAGGAACCACATTAACATTAGCATGGGGAATAACGACATCATCGACCGGTGGCTCAGTGTGGTGAGAAGGCACAGAGTGACTGTTACCAGTTCCTTCTGCGTTAGCTGCCAACGCCTGATTCAACTGTTCTTGCGCTTGGGCCAACTGGGCCTGAAGAGTTAGCACAAGATTATACATCTCCGCCTGATTGGGAATCTGATCCACCACTACATCGTTAACTCTCGGAGGATTGCCAGGTGGTGGAGGCATCGGATATGGATTTCCAAAAATTTTCGCCTAACGGCGTCAATAAAGCGGAAACAGTTTATTAAAACCTCAACCAATGAAAACAGTTGAGAAACATAAGTGGTGTTACTAATAGCATCAAATCAGTAATAAAAGAAATCCATAAGATTGCCCAACATAAAGCAACCATAACATAGTCATTACAATAGTTCCATAAAGGAAATCATTAACATTAAGTCTATGCGAAGTTATTGGGTAAACTAAAGCCATCTTGATCATCTACCCATCTCTCGCCAAAGCTTCACACGACATCTCACTGCTTAACCTGAGGGGTGTCAACACATAAGAAGAAACAAGTGTTAGCTATAAAGCTAAGTAAGATAACACCAGGTTTAAGCAAAACATTTCATCCATTAAACACGTCACGTTAAAACATTACGTCATTTGATTTAGGCATTTATATCACCACATCACGTATCCATATCATATATAAGCATAGAGTCTATGACCCTAAGTGTGCCTAATCAATTTCGTCATTTCATCTCATCTCATTAGGTTGTGACTAGGTCACCGTTAAGTTGTAACCGAAGTTACCGTTAAGGAAAGACAATGTCGATCCATGAGTAGCACGTTATGTTCATAACATTAGGTGGGTCATCAGGCCACCCGAAACTACTCGCCACATATGACTTGTTGCAAGGAGCCATCCGAGCAACCATTTTAACGTACCCTCCCACATACGGGCACTACGTACTCTCCCACATGCGAGCACGACGTACTCTCCCACATACGAGCACGGTTTATACGTACCTATTACCACAGCCAGGCACGGGTTATGCATAACACTCATCATCTAATTAGCTCGAGCATTTACCACATTTAGTTTAGGTTTCCACATTAATCCTAAACTAATCCACATCTATCATCTTTTCACGTTAGGGCCCTTAAAACGTGCACGTGTCATGGCAACCTAAAAAGGTCTAGTGTTCTAGATGAACAAGCCACATATACATGCACATATCAACATTACAACACGTCATTAACCACCGTTCATTATATCATATCACATCATATCATATCGTTAAGCATATCATCATCATTGCATATCATATCATAACCATGTGTACGGGGAAGCATTTTAGGCATAAATATCATCATCATTAATCCCCGAGTACCTCCCATATCAACCCAACCACATATGAGTTATACATTACCGTTTTGGAGGTTATAGTTTACAAACCATTTTCGTTGCACCCTCAGCGTGACAAAAGTAGTGTATCTTACCTGGTAGTAGTGTACGCGCGCAATGAAAGGCTAAAAGTGCTTAACAATAATCCCCGACACCTAAGATACATTAATATATGAAGTATAAGTCATTTGGGACCTTAAATGGACTTTAATACGAATTTAGTTTTGTTCTTACGAACTTAATTCCAGAAAACGAACTTAACTATCCTCAAACGAACTTAGCTCATTAAAAACGAATTTAGACTTCACTGAACGAATTTAGACTTCTTTAGGAAAAACGAATTTAGCTGCTTTCTGAGCAAACGAAATTAGCTTTCAACTTCAAACGAATTTATAACTCCTTTAAAACGAATTTAGCTCTTCAAAACGAATTTGAACTTCATTATGAGCAAACGAATTTAAGCTTTCATAAAACGAATTTAGGCTTTACACTTCAAACGAAATTGGCTGCTTAAACCATCAAACGAACTTAAAAGTCGTTTGCCAAACGAATTTAGCCATCCTTAAACGAATTTAGTCTTCAAAACCACTTCAAACGAATTTAAGTTCCAATTTCGACCAGAATTCATAAAACGGCTTTGTTCTTCGATTTTTCCAGAAACGAACGACTTGGGCTGTTCCCAAAACATGTTTTTTGACATATATAAACCTCTTTTGATCATCAAGATTGACCTTAGACTCGTTTAACACCGTTTTGATCATTAGTTGGCTTAAACGCATAATAAACCCTAACTTATCAAAAACCCTTTATAAAATCAGATTTGATTCAATTAAAAACATCTTTAGATCTGAAAATATAGACAACGAATCATGGATTACCTGTAGAAACGATAGCCAATTCGATTCAATACAAAAACACTTGATTTGATTAACCAAAACTTGGAGATCTTGCTTTAGAAATCAAAAGAGAATTAGAGAGGCTGATGAATGTGTTCTAATTAAGTTTGAGGCTGCCAAATTAACCTAGATTAGGCTAATCCCTTTCTTAACCCGTTTTTAACTTTTCACCATTGGCAAAACTAGTCCCTGGACTTCATATTGACTTTATTTCGCTTGAAAACACCTATTGGGGATACATATAACACACTAAAGCACTTTCGCACACTACAAAGGCCTTTTACACATCATTTAGTCCACTTTATTGTCACTCATTAAAGATAATTAAATTTCACATATAGGGCACATAAACATATAAACACACATTTTACCACATAACATATCACGGACTTAGAATTTGACCTAACGACGTTAGTCAACAGAAACGATTAAGTTTTGGGATGTTACACTAACACCTGCACAACCAAGCTCAAAAATACAAACAAAGAGACAAAAATAATAAAAATGTTATTCTTCATTATTTCATCACTATTCATAGCAATGACTTAATCTAGAACTACATTTTTCGTTTTCTTCTCCAAATTTTGTTATTCTTTACTATCATAAGTCATAAACATTATGACACTA
>CM067168.1:155817741-155954276 GCA_034093135.1 Erigeron breviscapus
TCAAGTTGTTCAAAGGTGAGCCGGTGTATCTTTTGATTTTAGGGCACCAATTTTATAAACAAAATCATTATTTCAATGTAATTTAGTCAAGTTTAATTTTCGAAAAACAATTTTACACACAATTTTCTTAAAGGGCAAAACTAAACATACTAAATATAAACACGTAACAATTAGGTATCCATCCTCGGTTAGGCCACTATGGTTTAAGATTGGCTCCCTTTCTCAAGGAAAAGGACCACATACATCAAGTAAACTTGATTGCGTAAGCCAAAATTTAATAACAAATTTATCACATAAACACATAAGGTGCTGATTTGAAAAATCCAGCAGCTTCACGACCCATTTAGGCCTAGAGGATGGCCGAACTGGACTTAGCACAGAACTACAAAGTTGTAGCCCTATGAGTCAAGTATCTACTGTTCAAAGGACGATTTCTAACTCCTCACGGATTAAAAGATATGATCGTTTTAGTGGACTGGTGTCAAGCAGCAACATTAATATATAATTATCACATTGTCAAACAATTAATTATTTAATTATCCACCTAAAAGACCTAGTGATCAAGTAATTTTATCATTATAACTAAGTAATAATCATGAATCAATTGCATGTAAAAACTCATGATTATTACTTCTTTTTAACAATTAAAATAGAGGTAATCCATAAATGCATGCAATTAACACATTAATCATGCAATAAATCAAAACTTGCAATTTGGGTTTCCTAAAAAAAAATTATTTTTATTTCCAGATTTTCGAATTGGGTTTATCAAAAAAAATAATTTTATTGTTTATTTCATTATTTTATTACAATTAAACCAATTAATTAATAAAATAATCAAAATAATTACATAAAAAATTCAAAAAATATGAAACCTTAACCCCCCTTCAAGTTTTGATTTTTAGGTAATTAAAAATCACATGGGTGGCTCTTGATACCACTGTTGGAATATATAACTAAATATCATTATTCACGAGTACGCAACGGAAGCAAATCAAACCATGTAATCAAATAATTAACCTTGAAATAGGATTAAGGAATACCTCTTATTGTAGATGATAAAGTAAAGAAACTTTAAAAGGATTTGAAGTAAATCCCTCTACGATTGCACACACGATCCACCGATATATGTGTGCTAGCACTTGATCACGAACCGAGCAACCTTTGGCTTGATCTCCTTCTTCAAAACCGAAAACCAAAAACCCAAAGGGTTTTCCCTTGGTTTGGCCGTCCAAAAGAATGAGAGGAGAGAAGGAGATGAAAGGTTTTAGGAGTTATAACTTTGTAGTTTTGTTGTTGAAAACCATAAGGCTACCTTTAGTATTTATAGGTAGGTTTAAACTTGGCCATCAAGTTTAGGGTTTCACTAGGAAACCTAGTAGGGAGGCCGGCCCCCTATATGCTTTTCTAGAACCTTCCCTAATCGTTTTAATTACAATTATCTCCTTACTTTAACGACCGTTAGCTAGTAACCGTTAAATATTAATGATCGTTCGTTAACTTATTCGTGATCCATATTAATTAATAAATCAATTAATATTAACTATATTTGAATCGAGACGTGTGACCCCGTAGGCTCAAATCATTTCCGGACATACGTTCATTTTACGTGATCACATACTAAGAGCTACAACCGGTAAACCAGTAATGTTAAGCCAAATACATCTCTCATCCGGAATGAATGTCTTAGAAAGCGACTGAACACAAGAGAAACAATTCTTTAAAACCGTACACTTATCAAATTGCAAAGCAACCTCCTTATTAGGAAAAAGAATGCCAACCCAACGACCTCCAATATATCGAATGGATACATCCTCAAAACCTTCCCTTAAACACATTTCTCTTAGATTAGGGATACATAAGGCATCGTGTACTTTAGCAATCACTATGCTTGTTTCTTCAACATTCAAGCAATCCTCAACCGGAATAACAACATGTTTCTTACACGATTTCTTGTCCTGCTCCTGTTTAGTTTCATTAGATTTAAATAAATCCGCAAAGGATCTCTTATCAGAAGTAGAGTGTCGATTCCCCTGGACCCCCACCTTATGACTCCCTGACTCCCCCATTTTAGTGTATTGTACAGGCTTCACATCATGGTGATGTCGAGCATAATCTGCATAGAGGTGGAAATTCCCAATCCAAATTGATCGCAGATTATCAATCAAATTACTAATATTATCAACCCCTATAAACCTCACGAAACCAAATCTCTTCCCTAATCGTGATAATCGGGCAGAGATATATACATCAGCTATAGTACCCCACTTCTGACAGTACTTCCATAGATCCGATTGAGAAATATCTTTAGGAAAATTGGTCACATACACAGAGGTTGAAATAGCCTTTAAGTTAGAAAAGTTAGGGTTTTTTTGAGGTGGGGCCCTAACCGAGTGAGAAGAGTACAGAGGAGCAAGTCGATTACTAACCTTATGGAGGACTCGTTGCCAGCCATGTGCATCTGCCTTGGATTGAAATTTGTCACGCCGACCATCGCCTACCATCGCCTACCAACTTCTATTTAGCTTCCCTTTTTTTTAATTCATGGTAGTGCGTTAGAGAACAATAGTAGGTTATAAGATTAAACGTGTTAACGGTTTGGTAGAATCGGTAGGCATAATTGTTAAATAATAACAAAACAAGTTAATTAGTTAGGGATATTTTAATAGACGCCAGGTGGTAGCCGGTCTTTATAATTGAATTAATTGGTTAATGGGTTTGGATAAGGTAATAAGCTAGGTGCGCAACTAGTGAGTTCTTTGTTTAAACCTAGTTATTAAATCAACGTTATTGAATTGGGTTTTACTAATATGCAACCAAAGTTTATTGTGTCATGGATTCAAGGTAGATGACTTTTAAATAATTTTGTTTTCATCAAATTTCCTTTTCGCTTAATTCTACGGAATTACTAACTACTTTTCTATTAACTGCTTTTCAAATCCAACGTGACAGGAGTCCTTAAAATCCAAAGCTTTTGAACTACATTAAACTCGTTTTCTTTTAATCAGTCCATGTGTTCGACCTGGTCTTACCTTTATTCTATACTATATACGGTTGGGTCCACTGCCCATAAGTGTGTAGTAGTCGATAATTAGGTATTTCTAGTTTATAAATTTTTAAACTCGATTTTACACATCACTTCACTAAAATGGCCATAACTTTTGGTACAGAGCTCCGTTTTGGGCGTATGACCAGTCAAAACGACCGCAGAAACGAAGACGCATCAAGCTGCCAACTGCCTACGGCGGTTTGGGTCGACCTTCGAGCCCCAAAACGGACTTTTTCTATGATACCAACTGACGCAGCGAGAAAAAGAAGATAGATAATTGAAAACTGTTGATTCTAAGAATACCCAGGAACAATTCTTTGGATAGATAGTCGAACCTGTTGATTCAAAGGAATGCCAGGAACAACTCTTCTAACTATCGTTGATTCACAATGAATACCGATAACCAGGGAATTCACACATTAACACATATATGTGATAGAGAGGAAAACATGAAATTTCATATATCAATAATCAAAAAACTACATAATAACAAAACTTAGATCCCTATTTATAAGGGAAATTTTGATAATGAAACCGAAACCATAAATAAACTAAATTAATTACCTAGGAAAATAAAGAGTTTTGATAATAAAGATATAATTCTAGAATCTTCTGTATCATTCCCGATTATTCCATGCGGGTATAGGGTAAGGCCGAGTCCAAGTCCAAATATTACCTCATCATTCCCCCCCTCTTCGAAAAGAACTCGACCTTGAGTTTTCCTTCAGATCAAGCCACCCAAGTTGAAGGAGATATCGGATCGTTTCCTTTCTTTAAACTCGGTTTCAAGCCTCATCCATTTAGCTTTTTCATGTTGTTGTAGACTTTTTGTCTCCACCTGTCGTTCCACTACAATTTGATGGGTTTTTCATTCTCTTTTACGTTTCCTAATTATTAATTTCCGAACAAAAGGTCGTTTGTGCTCTTTGTTTGTTTTCACTCTTAAAGTTGACAATATATTACTTAATCTAGATCCTTTATTTGATGATTGAAACATCATAAGCAATGATTTATTCAGATCTTTTGCAAAAACATTTAGATGCCCTTGTTGATAGTCAGATTCAAAGCCCAAGTCACCAAATATAATTACACCTTCTTCAACAAATTGCAGAAACTTCAGAAATTCATAACTCCTTGTGGAAAACTCAAATCGAAAATCCCAATGATCAGATTGTGCGTCGATGAGTCTTGGATCACATATCCAAAAATCAGAGAGATCCAACGGTGAACGAATCCGTGCTGCCTATTTTCCCGAGACTGCGCAAACCTGGACGAACCGAAACATTTTTTTGGGTAATTTTCGAATTGTCACGTAATAGTCTTCATCGATCTTTTCATCGTACAGACAATCATCATACCCAAACCAAAGGTACCAATCTTTATCTTTGTATTCATCAAACAAGGGTGGCTCAACATAGAAAGTGTCATTATTAGAAGACATCTTCATCAGGATTTTCGGCTCTGATACCAACTGACGCAGCGAAAAAATTGGATCTGTTGAAATTGTGCAGAAAATAAACCCCAATGGGGTTGCCTCGTACTCAGAGAGGTAATGATTCTATATTTGTTGTTGTTGATCGGTTTTCAAAGATGGTTCATTTTATCCCTTGCAAAAAGACCACTGATGCTGTTAATGTTGCACAACTTTTCTTTCGTGATGTGTATTGATTGCATGGTTTGCCTACTTCTATTGTTTCTGATCGGGATACCCGGTTTTTGAGTCACTTTTGGCGTAGTTTATGGAAGATGGTGAATACTCAGCTCAATTTCAGTAGTGCTTATCACCCACAAACTGATGGGCAAACCGAAGTTGTTAATCGATCACTTGGTAATTTATTGAGGTGTTTAGTTGGTGATCATGTCAAGGCATGGGACCAGAAGTTGTGTCAAGCTGAGTTTGCTCATAATCATGCTGTGAAACGAAGTACCGGTTTTAGTCCATTTCAGGTTGTTTATTCATCTCAGCCCAGAGGACCACTTGATCTGATGTCACTTCCTGTTTCTGGTTCTATTCCCAAGAAGGTCCAAGATTTTGTAGAGGGGTTACATGAAGTTCACAAGACTGTTCATGACAATTTGAATAAAGCCAATGCAAAGTGTAAGGAAATCTAGAAGGGGGTTGAATAGATTTACCATCTTTTTCGACTTTTTAAGAAAGTATTCAATATGTGTTTGATTTGAAGTCTTGTTTGTGCAATATAACTACCAATATAAGTAAATAGATAATCACGAGAGTAAGGTAAGAAAGATATCACCAATCACAACACGTCGATGTATAGTGGTTGGGGCGAATGTTAACGAATTCGCCTTAATCCACTCCTCGATTCACTAACCGAGAGTTGCTGCACTATAGTCTCTAAAACCGGTAGAGTATCCGTAGTACAATATGCTATCACCAATTCCTAACCACTAGGAATCAAAGGTTCTTGACACTTCAAGAATAGATAGTTCTTTAACCACTAGAGAAACAACAAGGCCTACACTAAGACCTTCTATCAAGTTCTTCACACTCACTAGTATGCAGAATATTACAAATGTAGTGTGTATGAATATATATGAATGCTCACTACAATGCTCTCTTGCTAATTTCTAACAAATGAAAATAGATATGTAAGTTGATGTTCACTTGTAAGTATACTTGATGTTTTTACAGTTGCAAGAGGTGAGTAGAACAATCATCAAGTGTCCATTAAATAAGCAAAGAGAGAGAAGTAGTATAAGCACGGACGGACGCTCAAGCGTCCGTGAGAGCGTCCGTGCGACTAAAATAATCAGCAGGAGCGTCCCTGCAGTCTTGAACTATTTTGACATCTTCTTCTTTGTTTCCAGGATTCATTCACATGCTTATAGCTGTTACAACTTGTCCCCTATCTTTATTTAAACAATACAAGCTTTCTTGTACCTTTTATTTCTATATATATATGATTGTATATATATATATTATATATATATATCTTGATATAGAAAATCTCAAAACATATAATATCATCAAAGCCCATAACTCATGTGTTGATTCCAGAAATCAGTAGCTATATGTATAATTATATGTATAGTTGTATAATCAATTCATATTAATAATACCCATTTGTTTGTATCTTGCTTAACTAGGTATTGATTTGAATACAACTTGGTTAAACAAAGGTTTAACTAACTAACCCTAAATCAAGACAAGAGGGGTAAAGATAAAGATAGTAAGAGGGAAGATTAAACAACTTACATGTTGTTCTTGGGAGTGCTTGAGCAGGTGAGAGTCAGAGAGGATAAGTGCAGAGCATGTTTTAGGAGAATGAGGTCAAGTGGGTTAAAGACATTCTATATAATCTGCACTTAGACTAGGCACAGACGGACGCTTGTGCGTCCGTTCGAGCGTCCGTGAAATCAAAATGTTCGGATGTGAATTCTGATGAAATGGTTACTCTTAAGATGTTGTATAAGTCATATCCTATCAATATTAGACCATTTGGATATGCAGATCTTGACTTATTCACAAAGTGTGAATTTGGACAGAAGCTTTCACGGACGCACCACGGACGATCCGTGGGAGCGTTCGTGCTCTGTGAAGTTTGTGTCTTTTTGCATTTTTGACAAAACTTAATTTGGCTTGAAGCTAAAGGGAAGAGTTGAACTGCTAGTATATATATAAGTTGTAGTTCATTTCATTTTGCATTCTTGTATACATTATTGTCATAATCAAAACAAGATACGAACTTGAATTTTGATGTTATGCTAAATATGCACTAACAATCTCCCCCTTTTTGAGAATGACAACAATGTACATAGGTATGCAAAATGTAATGAGACTTTAAACCAACTTCGTTAACAATACATACCTATGCTTCTCCCCCTTTGTCAAACCAAAAAGGGCATATTGTGTGAACACAATAAGAACCATGCAAAAAAAAAAAAAAAAAAAAAAAAAAAAAAAAAAAAAAAAAAAAAAAAAAAAAAAAAAAAAAAACAAAAAAAAAAAAAAAAAAAAAAAAAAAAAAAAAAAAAAAAAAAAAAAAAAAAAAAAAAAAAAAAAAAAAAAAAAAAAAAAAAAAAAAAAAAAAAAAAAAAAAAAAAAAAAAAAAAAAAAAAAAAAAAAAAAAAAAAAAAAAAAAAAAAAAAAAAAAAAAAAAAAAAAAAAAAAAAAAAAAAAAAAAAAAAAAAAAAAAAAAAAAAAAAAAAAAAAAAAAAAAAAAAAAAAAAAAAAAAAAAAAAAAAAAAAAAAAAAAAAAAAAAAAAAAAAAAAAAAAAAAAAAAAAAAAAAAAAAAAAAAAAAAAAAAAAAAAAAAAAAAAAAAAAAAAAAAAAAAAAAAAAAAAAAAAAAAAAAAAAAAAAAAAAAAAAAAAAAAAAAAAAAAAAAAAAAAAAAAAAAAAAAAAAAAAAAAAAAAAAAAAAAAAAAAAAAAAAAAAAAAAAAAAAAAAAAAAAAAAAAAAAAAAAAAAAAAAAAAAAAAAAAAAAAAAAAAAAAAAAAAAAAAAAAAAAAAAAAAAAAAAAAAAAAAAAAAAAAAAAAAAAAAAAAAAAAAAAAAAAAAAAAAAAAAAAAAAAAAAAAAAAAAAAAAAAAAAAAAAAAAAAAAAAAAAAAAAAAAAAAAAAAAAAAAAAAAAAAAAAAAAAAAAAAAAAAAAAAAAAAAAAAAAAAAAAAAAAAAAAAAAAAAAAAAAAAAAAAAAAAAAAAAAAAAAAAAAAAAAAAAAAAAAAAAAAAAAAAAAAAAAAAAAAAAAAAAAAAAAAAAAAAAAAAAAAAAAAAAAAAAAAAAAAAAAAAAAAAAAAAAAAAAAAAAAAAAAAAAAAAAAAAAAAAAAAAAAAAAAAAAAAAAAAAAAAAAAAAAAAAAAAAAAAAAAAAAAAAAAAAAAAAAAAAAAAAAAAAAAAAAAAAAAAAAAAAAAAAAAAAAAAAAAAAAAAAAAAAAAAAAAAAAAAAAAAAAAAAAAAAAAAAAAAAAAAAAAAAAAAAAAAAAAAAAAAAAAAAAAAAAAAAAAAAAAAAAAAAAAAAAAGAGAAAAAAAAAAACTACCCCATAGCATGTAAACATATAAGAGCAAGCATCTAGCATGAGATAGGTAAGCATGAAATATGAGAGCAAATAAGACCAAGTACCTACCATAAAGAAAAAGCATAAGGTAGCAATTGTTCATCACACAACATAAGTTAAAAGTTAAGAACACACAAATATTGTTCATAAGCAAGGGTTGGGAAATCATGAGTTTTCATTCTTGAGGAGGCGACCCGACACAACCAAGTTTGGTTGAAATCTTGAGAAGGAGTGTCTTGATGGCGCCTTGCTCCCGGTGGAGATGATCAAGCTTTTGTGAACTTGATAAACGGTAAAATGGATCATCTTCACCTTCAACGTTGCCCGCCCCACTTCCACTAGCTCCCCCTTGATTGGTTCCCCGGTGGATGTTCTCTTCCTCTTGTGCTTCATCTTCATCCTCTTCTCTTGGGCGTTTGGATGACATACGCTTCATTGTAAGAGCATCAAGTGGAGTTTTGGTTTTGGCTCGAGGTTTGTTAAGAGGTAGTTGAAGAGTGCGAAATAGAGTGGTGAGGAGCATGCTACAAGGAAGGAGCCTAGTGTTGTTGGTAACAAGGACGGACATACGCATGGCTAGAAAGTAGCCAATGTCAATGGGGATGCGGTGGTGGAGGCTATAAAGAAAGGCGACACCGGAGGCGGGTACCTCGTTATGATTCCCATGTTTGTTAATTAGGTTCCAATCAATGACTTTGTAATGGACATCATGAGGAGCTTTGAGATTGTTTGTGAAGACCTCATTGATGACTTCATTAGGATTGTCACAAAGGAGGGCAAGAGCATTATCCCTAGAAACAAACGAAGGTAGTTGAGTGAGACTTTGGCCGGTGGAGTAAAATTGGTGGCCGGTGTTTGGAACACCAAGATAGTTAGCGAAGATGCTTAGGGGCATGGTGTAATGATCATTGCCAAAAGCGAAAGTGACGGTTTGAGAGGTGGCTCGAGTCTCCACATCCACTTCCTCATGGAGATGGAAGGATGCGTAGAACTCACGGACAAGATCATCGTATACCGGTCCTTGGAGGTCAAGGAAGGCATCCCAATGATGTTCCCTAAAAGCGCTAGTGGCTGCCACCGGTAGGTCAGCTAGGTTAACCCGGCGGCCATCATGGATTTTTCGTTTTCGTAGGGCTTTGAGATGGTTTTTGTGGGTTCTTTTCTCGTTGTCGGTGAGGAGTCGAACGGTTACCAAAGACTGTGGTTGAGCCATTTCCTAAGTACAAAAGAAATTTAGAGTTAACAAAAATAGTATTCAATATAGGTGTGTGTGCCTATATGAATGACTATGTCGACTAGTGATTGTCTCGACTCTAGACTCGCATGCAAATGTGCCATCTAATGAGACAATGTTCGTCTTTTAATGTAAGGTTGCATAATCGGAATAGATACAATCAATTTATATCATTACTTTGATTCTTGCAACATTCCGTGTGTGAATGAGTGAAGTTTGTAAAAGACAGTGTGCAGACGGAGGTCCGTGTGAGCGTCCGTGCACTGGAAATTTTTTTGCTTTATTTCAAAGATTTTGATGTTTTTAAAAAAATATGCATACAATGAAATAAATACCTCTAATGCAGTGGCACACCTAGGAGTAAACAATAATAGTTCCAATATGATGGTTTTCACAAACTTAGTTAATGATATGCAAAGAAAATTGATTTAAAGTGTAATCCTAACGTGGGTAAGTGAAATCCTAACTTACTATGCATTATATGATCAGATATATATACAATACATGAACAAAAAGGTGTAGTGTGCGGAATAAGAACAAACCCTAGAATATAGAAAATAAGAAGGGTAGGAGAAGATTACCTTGATTGTTGAACTTAGAGGGTTATGAAGAGAAGGATTTGGATGAATTAGAGTGATTTTACAGAGAAAAACCCTAAATATTGATTATAGATTCGAAGTAGGTAAAGAAAGAGGGTAAAGAGAAGTGATTGGGAGTCTTAAAAGCAGTCAGAGGGCGGACGGACGCTCATACGGACGTTCCTGTGGTCGCTCATCGTCCGCGTGTTGCACCGTGTACTGTTGGAATTTAGTCAGAGTGCGGACGCTCTCACGGACGATCCGTGGTGCGTCTGTACTGTTACTGTATTTCACTTTTGTGATTCAATTGAGTTTAATTCCATCATACCCAACCCCAATCTCATGGTTTCAAATGTTTCCCTTTTCAAAGCCTTTGTGAAAATATCGGCGACATTTTCGGTTGTATCAACCTTTTCAATAACAATGTTCCCTTTTTGCACATTATCCCTTAGAAAATGATGTCTTATTTCAATGTGCTTAGTTCTTGAATGCAAAACAGGATTTTTACTTAGATCAATAGCACTCTTGTTATCACACATAATGGGTATTTCTTTTAAATGTTCATTATAGTCTACAAACATTTGCTTCATCCATAGGACTTGAGTATAAGCCCTACCGGCGGCCACATATTCGGCCTCGGTGGTGGATAATGCGACGGATGTTTGCTTTTTAGAAAACCAAGAAGTAAGACATAAGCCAATAAAAGCACAAACACCACTAGTACTCTTTCTATCAACAAGTGTCCCACCCATATCCGAATCCGCAAAGCACATAATATCAACACCGGTGGACTTTGGGTACCATAAACCTAGGTATGTTGTTCCTTTTAGATATCTAAAAATTCTTTTAACCGCTTCATAGTGAGATGTTTTAGGTTTTTCTTGAAATCTAGCACATAAGCAAACACTATACATAATATAGGGTCTACTAGCGGTAAGGTACAAAAGACTACCTATCATGCCTCGAAATTTAGTACTATCCATGGGTGTTTCATCTTCATTATGATAAAGTTTAGTTGTGGTGGACATAGGTGTATCTAGTGGTTTAGCATTTTCCATGTCAAATTTCTTAAGCATTTCTTTGATATATTTAGATTGATTAATAAAAATGTCATCTTCAAGTTGTTTAATTTGCAACCCTAGAAAGAAATTTAGTTCACCCATCATGCTCATTTCAAATTCATCATGCATAAGTTTAGAAAATTCATCACATAGAATCTTATCGGTGGAGCCAAACACTATATCAGCTACATATATTTGCACAATAATAATATGATGTTCATTTCTTTTCACAAATAAAGTGTTATCTACCATACCCATCACATAGTCCTGTTCTATCAAGAAAGACTTTAGCCTATCATACCAAGCCCTAGGTGCTTGTTTAAGACCATATAAGGCCTTTTTAAGTTTAAACACATCATTAGGTCTTTCTTTGTTTTCAAAACCGGGTGGTTGACGAACATATACTTCTTCATTTATGATTTCATTTAGAAAAGCACTTTTAACATCCATTTGATATAGTTTGAAGTTTTTAGCACATGCATAAGCAAGTAAGATTCTAATAGATTCTAATCTAGCAACCGGAGCAAAAGTTTCATCATAGTCTATTCCTTCTTGTTGATTATACCCTTGTGCTACTAGTCTAGCTTTGTTTCTAGCTACATTCCCATTTTCATCAAGTTTATTCCTAAAGACCCATCTTGTTCCTATGATAGTGTGTTCACTAGGTGTAGCAACTAATTCCCATACATCATTTCTTTTAAATTGATCAAGTTCTTCTTGCATAGCTTTTACCCAATTTTCATCTATAATAGCTTCTTTAATATTCTTGGATTCAATAGTAGATATTAGGGCAAGAGGAAGACTTTCATTACTTATTTAAGACCTAGTTGTACGTTTATCTAGGTTACCAATTATTTGACCTATGGGATGATCTTTTACTTCTTTAACATCTTTTATAGGTTCTAGTTGAGGAGCAATTTCTAGAGTGGTTTCAACATTTTGTGGTGTAGCTATTGCTTCTTCCTCAATTATATCATCATCTACCAATGGTAACTTTTTAGGTTCCGATTCATCAAATGTTATATCAAGAGATTCTTCAATTACATTTGTTGTTCTATTTAATACTCTATAGGCTTTACTAGTTGGAGAATATCCTAGGAAGATACCTTCATAAGCTTTAGGATCAAATTTTGTTAGCTATTCCTTTTTATTTAAAATAAAACATTTACAACCGAATACCCTAAAATTACTTAATGTTGGTTTCTTTCCATTTAATATCTCATATGGTGTCTTGTTCATTAAGGGTCTTAAAAGGACTCTATTAAGTATATAACAAGACGTGGCTACGGCATCACTCCAAAATTTTTGAGGAACGGATTGTTCATTAAGCATAGTCCTACTCATTTCTTGTAGTGTTCTATTTTTCCTCTCAACAACCCCATTTGATTGAGGTGTACGAGGTGCCAAAAAATTATGGGTTACCCCATGTTTATCACAAAACTCACCAAATTGTGTCTCATTATCAAATTCTCTACCATGGTCGGTTCGTATAGACACTATTGTACAACTAAGTTTATTTTGTATTTTTCTTCCAAAGATTTTAAATTGTTCAAAAGCCTCATTTTTATGTTTTAGGAAGAATGTCCAAGTGTACCTAGAGTAGTCATCAACTATTACTAAAGTGTAGAAGTTTCCTCCATAGCTTTGAATAGGTGTGGGCCCAAATAAATCCATATGTAATAGTTCTAGACACCTTTTAGTTGAAATCATATTTTTAGGTTTATGACTTGATTGAACTTGTTTTCCTACTTTACATGCATCACAAAAATGGTAGTCAAATTTTAATTTTGGAAGGTTTCTAACAAGGTCCATAGATGACAATTTGTGAAGTTGTTTCATATTAGCATGTCCTAATCTTCTATGCCATAAGGTGGAGGTGTCATGTATGGTAGCAAGACAAATATCTATTTTCTTGGAGTCACTAAGTTTACATGTATATATTCCATGTTTTCTTTTACCTTTAATTATGACTTCTCCTTGTTTGAGTATATTAGTTTCATTTTTATCAAAATAGACTCTTAATCCCTTATCACATAATTTACCTACACTTAGCAAATTGAAAGCAAGATTCCTAACATGCAAGATACTATTAAAAGTAATGGTTTCGTGAGAGATGCTACCTTTACCGATGATCTTTCCCTTAAGATCACTACCAAAGATGACGTCACCACCATCATAGGTAGTGTAAGATGAGAACATTTGGCGATCACCCGTCATGTGCTTTGAGCAACCACTATCAACAATCCAATCATCATCCTCAATGGTCTCCTTATTTTCATTGGTGGAGCTTTTGAGGCATACCTCATCGTCGTTTTGTCCAAAGAGGCAATGGTTGGTGTCTTCATCTTCACTATCACTCCATGCACCATCCTTGCTTCCCATTCCATTGAATGTCATTAGGCATTTTTCTTGAGCTTCTTCCTCCTCACATTCTTCATCATCCCAAGCACCTCCAATATATGCCCTTTCATGCTTTTTGTTTGGACAATCACTAACCAAGTGATTAGGTAACCACAATTAAAGCACTTCCGGGTCATCTTTTTCTTTTCGTCGATTTGTGACTTTCTTGGGTCATTTTGAGGAGGTCTAACAAACTTCCCATTCCTTTTAAAGAATCGTTTGAAATTTCTCACTACACATGCTAGCTCATCATCATCAATATCAAGCCCTTCATCATCATCTTCTTCACATGAGGTCTCAAGGCTATGTTTAGCCTTAAGAGCAATGGACTTGAACTTGTCCTTCTTTAGTTTGGATATTTCTTCATCTTTTTCCAAGAGCACTTCGTGAACTTTGAGATTTCCTATTAACTCATCAAGAATTAATTTCTCAAAGTCTTGAGCTTCATCTATAGCCGTCACCTTGGGTCTCCATTTTGATGGTAGAGCTCTTAGAAACTTCCGAATATATTGCTTGCTTGTATAGGTTGTACCTAGAGCTTTCAAACTTGTGCAAATAGTGTTAAATCTAGAATATCCTACATCTATCTTTTCATCATCTTGAATGGTGAATTGTTCATATTGTCCAACTAGTATGTCTATTTTATTTTCTATGACTTGGACATTCCCTTGATAAGTAACAACAAGAGTATCCGAAGCCTCCTTAGCACTTTTACACATAAAAACTCTTTCATATTCTTTTCTAGGCAAAGGATTATATAGGATAAGTTTTGCTTCATGATTTTTAGCCACTTGTTTCTTATGTTCAGTGGTCCAAGCCGATTTTTCAACGGGTAGTTCTACCTTTTGTGTTACCGAAAAGATTTTTGGTTCATAGTCACCCGACTCAATCCTTTCCCATAGTTCTATATCTTTAGCACAAACATAAGTTTCAAATCTTTGTTTCCAATAGCAAAAACCGTCCGCTTCAAGAAGATGAGGTCTTTGCATTGAACACCCTTCATTATAGTTAAAGCCTTTTTGTTCCATGGATTCAAACTCGAATTTTGGGAAGGTTTATATTCAAAAATTTGAGCAACTTGCTCTGATACCAATTGTAAGGAAATCTAGAAGGGAGGTTGAATAGATTTACCCTCTTTTTCGACTTTTTAAGAAAGTATTCAATATGTGTTTGATTTGAAGTCTTGTTTGTGCAATATAACTAACAATATAAGTAAATAGATAATCACAAGAGTAAGGTAAGAAAGATATCACCAATCACAACACGTCGATGTATAGTGGTTGGGGCGAATGTTAACGAATTCGCCTTAATCCACTCCTCGATTCACTAACCGAGAGTTGTTGCACTATAGTCTCTAAAACCGGTAGAGTATCCGTAGTACAATATGCTATCACCAATTCCTAACCACTAGGAATCAAAGGTTCTTGACACTTCAAGAATAGATAGTTCTCTAACCACTAGAGAAACAACAAGGCCTACACTAAGACCTTCTATCAAGTTCTTCACACTCACTAGTATGCAGAATATTACAAATGTAGTGTGTATGAATATATATGAATGCTCACTACAATGCTCTCTTCCTAATTTCTAACAAATGAAAATAGATATGTAAGTTGATGCTCACTTGTAAGTATACTTGATGTTTTTACAGTTGCAAGAGGTGAGTAGAACAATCATCAAGTGTCCATTAAATAAGCAAAGAGAGAGAAGTAGTATAAGCACGGACGGACGCTCAAGCGTCCGTGAGAGCGTCCGTGCGACTAAAATAATCAGCAGGAGCGTCCCTGCAGTCTTGAACTATTTTGACATCTTCTTCTTTGTTTCCAGGATTCATTCACATGCTTATAGCTGTTACAACTTGTCCCCTATCTTTATTTAAACAATACAAGCTTTCTTGTACCTTTTATTTCTATATATATATGATTGTATATATATATATTATATATATATATATATATATCTTGATATAGAATCTCAAAACATATAATATCATCAAAGCCCATAACTCATGTGTTGATTCCAGAAATCAGTAGCTATATGTATAATTATATGTATAGTTGTATAATCAATTGATATTAATAATACCCATTTGTTTGTATCTTGCTTAACTAGGTATTGATTTGAATACAACTTGGTTAAACAAAGGTTTAACTAACTAACCCTAAATCAAGACAAGAGGGGTAAAGATAAAGATAGTAAGAGGGAAGATTAAACAACTTACATGTTGTTCTTGGGAGTGCTTGAGCAGGTGAGAGCCAGGGAGGATAAGTGCAGAGCATGTTTTAGGAGAATGAGGTCAAGTGGGATAAAGACATTCTATATAATTTGCACTTAGACTAGGCACGGACGGACGCTTGTGCGTCCGTGCGAGCGTCCGTGAAATCAAAATGTTCGGATGTGAATTCTGATGAAATGGTTACTCTTAAGATGTTGTATAAGTCGTATCCTATCAATATTAGACCATTTGGATATGCAGATCTTGACTTATTAACAAAGTGTGAATTTGGACAGAAGCTTTCACGGACGCACCACGGATGGTCCGTGGGAGCGTCCGTGCTCTGTGAAGTTTAAGTCTGAAGTAGTTTTTAACTAAGTGTCTGACGGACGCTTCCACGGACGATCCGTGGGAGCGTCCGTACACAGGACAGTGCAGTCTTTTTGCATTTTTGACAAAACTTAATTTGGCTTGAAGCTAAAGGGAAGAGTTGAACTGCTAGTATATATATAAGTTGTAGTTCATTTCATTTTGCATTCTTGTGTACATTATTGTCATAATCAAAACAAGAGACAAACTTGAATTTTGATGTTATGCTAAATATGCACTAACACAAAGTACAAACAGGCTGCAGATCAAAAGCGTAGGCATGTTGATTTCGAGGAAGGTGATTTTGTTTGGGCTGTTTTAACTAAAGATCGCTTTTCAGTTGGAGAGTACAACAAGCTATCAGCCAAGAAGATTGGACCTGTTGAAATTGTGCAGAAAATAAATCCCAATGCTTATCGTCTAAAGCTGCCTAGCCACATTCGTTGGTCAGATGTGTTTAACGTGAAGCATTTGCTGCCTTATGATGGTGAGTCTTCAGATGATGATCTTGGTGCGAAATCGAGGGCAAATTTTGTCTACCCAGGAGGGAATGATGTAGGCCCAAGTATTGAAGCCCAAGCCATTTTGTATTTAGAAGGTCAAGATATGATGAAAAAGAGGCCTTCACTAAAATGGCCATAACTTTTGCTACAGGGCTCCATTTTGGGCATATGACCAGTCAAAACGACCGCAGAAACGAGACAAATCAAGCTGCAAATGCCGACGGCGGTTTGGGTCGACCTTCGAGCCCCGAAATGGCCTTTTTCTATGAGTTTTGGGCCTTTTTATTAGTTTTTCGGTGTTTTTTGGACTTTGTTTTTGTAATAGCTTTCGGCCCGCTTGTCTTTTAGGGCCCATTCGAATTTTGCAGCTCTATTTATATGTATCTGAACTATGGGAAATGATCAGTTTATCATATATCAAAATTTCATTTTTCCCTAATCACATATGTGTGTGTTTTAGTGTGAAATTCCTAATTTTCGGTATTCTCTTTTGAATCAACGAATTTTAGAAGGATTTGTTTCTGGGTATTCTTAGAATCAACAGAATCAATCATTTATCTTTATTCCGTCTGCGTCATTGAGATATTTATATATATATATATAGACACACACATATGTTAGACTGTACAAAATACTTGTCTAGTGGGTTCATACATTAAGGCTTATGGATAGAATTAATGGGTTCAAAATGAAAGTAATCACATTGAAGTTAAAGTATATAAAAACATGAAATTTTCAAGTGTTTCAATTTTTTTAAATTAAGATCGTGTAAAGTTGGAACCCTCATAAGTTTTCTCAGATTAGAAATTATGAGAGAAGCATAATAATATGTCCCTATTTTTATTTGTTGGTGAACCATTAATCATGTTTGAAGCGTTTCGATTGCTATAACTTCACCAAAGATTTCAACTGTAAAGGATCCAAGTCCAAATTTTTTCATATATGGTTTGGATCAGTGGTAAACACCCTGACCTCTGGAGACAGAGGTCATGGGTTCGATCCTCATCCCATGCAAAGGTTGGAGGGCCTTTTCTACCATTTATGTAGAAAATGGAAGCAGCCTCTCTACTTAGGTAGAGGTAAGGTCTGCCTACATCTTAACCTCTCCCATACACCGTCCAGGTATTGGGGCTCAAAACCCGCGGAAGGCGGCACTGAGCAGTTTCTTTCTTTCTTTCTTTTATTAAAGAATAAGAGTAATATACCTGTAACTTCGAGGCCATGATGGGTCTGCAGAATTGCAATCCTACCGAACATCTTCAGCTTCAACTCTATTAAAATCCTTATCCTCATTTCCATTTCTATCTTCTTAATGTCACTCTCAATTTAATACATTATCTGGGCAAGCCAGATGCGACCCTCTTGTTTTGAACCATCACTGAACCTGCCTCGACGCCCATTTTGCCCCCTCTAATTGTATGTTTATATTTATATTTACTCTCTTATAAAACAAACCACCCTCCCCTTTTAAACTTTCTATCTTTAAAAACCTAAAATACTCTTATCCTTTAACACACTCTCAACCCACACACCACATCTACCCAAAATATCCTTAAAATATTTTCCAACTCTATTGACCGAAACTACCTCACTCATTTATTCACTAATTTAAATATTTTCACCTAATATACTTTTAATACTCTAATGAAATTATTTACAACATACATTCCTTAACCCTTAAAATAACTATAATACTCATTTTACATCAATTATTTTTACATTAATAACCACACTGTTACAGCCACCACCACCGTCACCACCACCTGTTACCGTCATCGCTGCATTGCGCGTACTCCTCTCGTGTGTGTATATATATATATAAATTAATAAAGTTGATGCTTAAATTTTGGCTCCTGCTCATGATGTTTAAATCGAATGACAAAGAAAATAAAAGAGTTTATTGCTTGAGTTTTGATTTGGCCGTATGTTTTCAATAGTACGAAGGGTTCTATATTTTTAAGGAGTTTTCTAACTAGTGCCCTATAGGCACTTGATAAAGCCTTTTAATTAGTTGTGATTTTTTTCTTGTCAAATTTGCCCTTCCTTTATAATCTTCTTTAATTACTCCAAATAATTATTATCTCCAAATTAATTAATTACTCCAAATTCATTCCATTTTTTTTACCGTATCATCTGCTTCTCCTTTTCATTTTTTTTTTTATGTTTTATAATTCCCTCTAAAATTTAACATTCCCTCCATAAATATTTAGCTTAATAAATACCCTTTAGAATTTTCCTCTTCTTTTATACACCATGTATACACTATACAGCCACCCAATTCTATCATCACAATAGTTATTTAGAGTACATATATTATTGTTTGTCACAACAATTTTTGGCAGAGGTTTTTCTTTTGAGTTTTAAAGGTAACTATAAACTCTTTATTTTATTGATTTAGTTTTATAGAAAAATGTAGTATTTTTTTATGTAGTACTCGTAGTGTTTTTTTACTATAACTATGATCCATGATATTAATAGATGAAACTAGAATAGTATCCATAGTTTTGATGATTGATTATTTTGTGTCTCTGACAATGATACAAAATATATTAGTGCTTGTTTACAAAATATATTAGTGTCGTCATATCTTAAGCGTTCTTGTTCATAAAGATTGTTTTGAAATTCCGAGCACTTATTGGCTTTCTCGATGGAGCCGGGAGGAAGTTAAATTTGATGATCAAGTTCCATCCAACCAACAAGATTTTGTTTTGGGTTCAACATCTACAAACAATTGTGAGTTTCCTTGTATCTCTATTGAGCAAGTACAATGCCCTCCTCATATTTATAATGTATTGTGCATTAACTTACCATTCTATAAACTTTAATATTATTATCATTATTATCATCATCTTTATTATTAATTAAAGTCAATAAACCCACATATTATCATTACACTTTACAAACTCATATATATTATAATGTATATAATTACTTTATAACTAAAACAAAATAATTAAACTCATTAAACACCCTCGTAAATTAAGTGCTAAAGAAGCAACTATGATCCAACTTTAGATTATACGAGGGTTTAAAAACCCGTGCTACGCACGTTGTGTTTTAAATATACTATTTACATGTATAATGTTGTCCGGTTTTTTATATCGTTAATGAAACTCATATGTAGCAATATGGGTTCTGCTAATGTGGAAAGATGCTATGTTATGATCCGTATTTTTTATTTTCATCTTAACTGGAATATCTTGAATTTATAGTTTCCATTCATAGATATTTATGGATACATGATGAGGGTTCTTGATATATACAAACATAACAAATCGTAAATGAATTTGAAAAGATGAAATCTAGAATGCACAGTAGTTACAAAGATGTATATGACACACCTTAGTGATGTTAGAAAATGGTCAAATATCTCCATAATCAAAGAATGACATTTTAAGATCAAGCATGATGGGCCATTATCTGAATTTAGAAACCATTTCTGAAATTCTGGTAACACAAACAAAATACATCCAAAGTAAAAAACATCTTCCAACACATCTCAAATACTCTTAACCGCCAATGACCAGCATGATGCACCAAGCATGCTGAACTGATTACTTCAGTTGCAGCTTTCATTCTCCGTACCACACATGAGAACAAAAAGTTAACCGGGCATAACCAAAATAACCAATGCCATAAGTATGTTGTGTGGCTTACACGTGTTACATCTTTCTTGTCCAAGTATGGCTCGAGGCTCGAGCTTTCATCCGCTACCCCATCACCACCATCAGTCTTAGAATCTTCATAAAGAATCCTGAGAAAATCAACAAACAAAAAGGGTCTTTATAGTTCCTGTGCAAATGTTTCACCCTATCTAATTGAAAAACTAATATAATCAACGGAATTCTTTATTTTATGTAATAATATTTGGCCCACTTAATGACTTAAAGGTTTATACTTGTTGGACTTAAACTGTTGGGAGCCAAAATGACCCGTTTTGACCCATTAAAGCCCTGCCTGATATATCCTGTATATTTGAAGACATATACATGTGTGTGTGTGTGTGTGTGAGAGAGAGAGAGAGAGAGAGAGAAGCTATCATATGAACCACATCATGATCAGAACTGGGCTCACTTCTATAATCTATTATACTGAACGCGGAAGATCAAAAACCCCAAGATAACTTAGTAACACAGCTATTGCAACAGTTGTCATAGCTGTAGATGACCCTAATCCAGTTTTTGCAACTTTTTGGTTTGCAATATTTCTACATATGCCTCTCCGTAATTGGAAGTAATTGATGTGTATGGTGAAAAAGTAGGCCAATGTTTATGCGTTAAAAGGGAGCCCAAGTGCTTTGAACATAAAATAGGTTAATTGATTCTTGTACTTTTCATTGTATAGCAATAAATCTTATACAAATGTTGATGCTGATTCCGATATGAGTAGAAGGCATTGCAACCTAAGATTGTAATATCCGTTCCTGCGTAACTAATTGGTTTGCGATCAGACATGGAGTTCATTTTATTCAACTTATGTCGTTTTACCTCGTGACAGTAAATTGTGCAATTGGTTCCTTTTATTATTGTCAAGAGTAGCATATACTGCTGCTATGGAATACTGGACTGCATGCTCAACAAAGGGGTTTCTTAATTCTCTGTAATATATTCAACAATCGATGAATGTCAGTTATTACACTTTAACTCACACCTTAGAATCATTTTTAGTTATTAAACATACAACACTTGATTACGAATCACCACGATCTATAAACATAGAAGTAAGACAAAGTAAACACATTAAAAATTCTAGTACAAAAATTGTTGCATAAATGAAGATACAGTGACTTCAAAAGTCAAAGGCAAGTATCAACATTGATTACAAAAATCATTGATTCTTTGCGGTTCTGCAATTAAATGATCATTCTTTTTGATAAAAATTGCATAATTTAATTTCACCTTTTTTTTGCCTAGAAAGCGTTCAAAAATCAAAACAACAAAAATGATATCATTTGTGTATCTAGCTTGAAGAAATATACACATTAACTTTCCATAAAAATGAGGACTGAACAATTTTAACATTCAAAAGTGACTGTGTATATATTAAACACAACTTCGGTACTAATTGTTTTTGGTTTGGAATAATAACTTTGAATTCGGAATTAAAGTGATCGTGATTATTTATAAGTAGCTAGAGTGATAAACAAACTCCAATCTGAATTTTTTGAATCAGAGTAAATATTTCAATTGAATCTGAAAAGAATATTATATACACACAAAAAAAATACAAACAGATATCATATATATATATAACCCGGACTTCTATAAAACAATTCATACATTAATATAGCTGTAAGTCGCAAGGGTCCATGAATCGCCAGCCAATACATGTGACATATGCAGGGTGCAAAGGGTTACCTTGGTTGGGATGAGCGTGCATCCTTTGCAATGGAACCGACCATTATCTAGTGTAACTCCCCTTCGGCAGCGGTTGTGGAGTGAAGTTAAACCATCTGTATTCTGTCTGGATATTCGTGATCTCCACAATGTTTCGGTAGATTATAAACTGTATAGTTCAGAGACACAGTTAGATGTAGGTCAGGTAACAAATATAAGGAGATATACGCTTAATGCGGGAACAAAAACACACCTCCTTCTATTTACCCGACTTCAAACGTTGCAAAAGCCCTTCGATTGTGCTAACCTTGGTCCGGGTCTAACTGATTTCTGATTGACATGTTGTGTCATCTACACGCACACAACTGAATCCAAAAGAAGGCGTACATCCAGTCGACGAAACCTACACTGGGCAACAAATTGTTGCAGGAAAGTGGGATTTAGGATAACTTTGAATGTGTTCAAGGCAGGTATATCATCACTATCAAGCAGAAGAGTGGATGATATGCTTGAAAGGCAGAAAGCATCTGAAATGCAGTCAGAAGTATGAGCATGAGAACCTGCAAGGGAAAAAGGGTTGTGTATAAAACTGAACGTGATAATTCCTAGCACTTGTGGCTGATATTTTTTGGGAATGACTCGAATACATTAAATCAGAGAGCTGAGAGTAAAAGGTTAGCAATTTCAAACCTTCTATTTTTGAATGGTTAGCTTGGGTTGTGTTGTATCTCAAATGAGTCGGATGGATAATAATGATACATCTAAGAGAAGATCATTTTTTATTTTAGAAAATGAAGAAAAATTCACAAATTAATCCAACCGGACTTGTCATATTTTAACTATCTACTAAAAGATGCCCTATTACAACCTAAACCTTTTTGACACATTACCCAACACGCCTAACCCTTTGACTTGAACCATATAGATAGGGGGATTTAGCTGAATTTTGACTTAACTATAACAGATGATGCACCTGAAGAGCCAAATAAGTATGTGAGAACTATAGGGTAACTACAGATAATAGATTAATAGGTCGAATTCCTTATGCTATACTATCTTCAGGAACATTTGCATAAACAGCTAATCAGCCATGACTATAACCTTTTGATCTTCTTGTCCGATAGGCCAGTAGGTAGGATGTGGACAGTTCAAATGATGGTTCTTGTTTTTGGGCCGATAATGTAGCCCCAGCTAGGGTTATTGCACCTGAACGACAAAATAAGTAAGCTGGGCCAACATTGTGTTGGCACATAAATCTGCCTCATATCGACCCGTCCACAAAGATATAGATACTGGTGGAGAAGGTCAACATTCGTGTTCTCTTCGGTGGTCCACGCCCGTGTCCACATAGCCTAAGGTGTAAGGCTAGCCCCTGTTTTAACCGGAACACCATATAGGGTATTAAAAAATCCCCTAAAAGCATAAGAAAAACCTTAGTCTAATTTCGAAAAATGACAACATTAATTGGACTAAATATGATCAATAATCCGTCACTGGAAGCTGCTCGTTTTCACCAATGAAGATATTTTGATATGTAAGGACTCTAATGACAACACAACACCAATAGATGGACCTATGCAATAGACCGAATGATGCTTCCATGCCCCACTCACCACAGCTAGGCCAAAGCAAACTGCTGGGTTCATCAAAGCACCATCAAACGCACCACCAACCAAGATGTTGGCACCCACAATTACATTCTACTACTCACGGTTAAACCCAATTTACGCACAATAAGTTAATTTAAAAAATTAAAAACGAACTTTTAAAAAAAAAAAAAAAATTAAAAACGATCTGAAAAACTGAAAAAAGGAGAAGCAAAAAAAAACATGTACCATCTGTCTTGGACTCTCGGTAGATCTCTGCTAAAGCAATTGAACAATATTGCACTTCAGCCCTCGGCCTAATTGCAGACGTATACAGCATAATTTCTGTACACAAAATAAAACAATAAAAACTTCTACGTCCCAAAAATCAAAAATTAAAAAATTCAAATAAAAAGAAGAAAAAAGAGGAAGTTATTTTCTGATGTGTCTTCTCAGGGTGGAAATTCAACATGGCCAAATATTTGTACGATGAACGCTGAGCCAGGTTAACTGGCCTATAAGCATTAGCTGCACGCATTAGCCCAATTGAAATATAATTTGACTTTACATACTATATTCTTTTGACAAATCTATTTATAGGTTATTGCATAGGAAAATAAATCAATTTCTTGTATAAGTATTCACTAAAGGCGCAGATCTTACCTTACAAATCCCTGAATTAAATAAACCAAAACCATGCAAATTTCTTACCTTATAAATCTTGTGATGACGAACTATTAAAGACAAGTCGCTTTAAAACAGGTTGGAAAGATGTCGTGTCTTATTTGTAATGTGTATGTATTTTTTTTCAGAAAAAAGTATGCCATAAGTAATACGAAAGCATGAGGGATAAGCATTTATATAAACTTTATACAGGTTGGGTTAGGCTGATATACTTTAGTTTAGGCGAGCAACCTGGCATATAAAAAGACATTTAATACCGAAAGTTAAAAAGGGCGGTATTGACCTCCTGGGGGTGACACCAGTTTTTTGAGTCCGGTTTTCTGTTGAACCTGAAATTACACGGGCTTCAAAAAAGCAACTATAACCAATTTGAGCACTTGTGTTCGATATGAATCCCAACCTTTCAAAAAAAAAAATATATGATACACTAAATCAACGCGTTCCCACATTATACAGGCTCCGCGTGCACATGCTGTTGTTTAGGTTTACTGTCGTGATATGCATACTTTGAGCACTTGTCAGATTAATATTGCAACCATACAACCATATCTCTAAAGTGCTGGTTGATATTATGAATACGTGTAACGGCATACCAGAAATACACAGGACTAAAAGCATATGAACTGGAAATAACTAAGGGTCCAGAATGCAGATATAGATTTTTTACATTCATACCCATAACAGAAGCATTTTCCATACTGAATCCATCAAAACTGCAATCGAAAGAAACGGGTCAAATGCATCAAAAATCAATATAACCTAATTTATTAATCATATAAAGTTGAGACTGACAACAATAACAAAATGCATAGGAAACAAACCGACCTGAGAATCAATAAACTTAAGAACCTCAACAGGGTTGTCATGTAACCTATCATATGCGGGGCCAGCAATAGTCTTAAGAGTACCCTCTATTGTCTCAACTCATGATACGGGCAGACCAGAGTTTATCTTACCAAAAGCAAACTGTTGATGCATATAGAATCCAATGGAGCATGACCACTTGCACAAACTCTAGTTTCTTGAACTTCTCCTATTCACTCTGCTCAAAAAATGCCAAATAAACTCAAACTGGATATATTAGCCGGCTAAGTACAAAATAAGTTTAATTATTAAATAAATAATTAACATTAGAAGAAGACTTACGGTGGTTGATTAGCAGCACTAACATTGTTTTTTGCTTGTTCAGAAGTTGTATGTATATCTTCCACAATATTATAATATCGAAGCTTATATCAAATGTGATCCTGGATTGATTTCATGTTGCGTGACTTTCCCCATAATTAGAACTACGAAATATTCATCGAATTGGCAATTATCACAAAAGCCATTAAATAAACTCAAACTCCTTAGATTTTATAAATTCAAAGATGAAAACTCGACTTGATATAAGGAAGCATACATAAGATGCATACACCAATAACATTAACAACATAACTTTCATTTGTACTCGAAACCATCAAAATTTCATATAGAATCCGAAGTTGGCCAATAAATACACCTTGCATCCTCTATTTCTTTTACGCATTTAATCGAGCACCTTTCATGCATTAAAAAAAGGACAAACTTTCAACCTGAATTCACATGTTACTTGTTTCATAATTTTCCTGTTCAATAATAAGAAACCAATACCAAAAAATGTAAGAAAAGTAAAATATCAATAACACTTCAGGAATCATGGAAAGATGATGCTAACTTGAATTCAAAGTTCTATTTGTAGGGAACAATTAAAAGCAAAATATCTGATAAAAACTATTTATTAATAATAAGAAGAAAAAATATACACATACGGAGATTCATTTGATCCTTACAAATATCATACACACATAATCAATTAATCATACACAAAATACATATTAACCTCATTAGATCGTTATTAATTTCAACACACATCATGATCAATGAGAATCACTACATGACTGGAATGCCATAGTCGTGATCATAAAATGAAAAAAAAAAGTGAATAGATACCGATACATGTATGTATATATGGAGACTGAGAGATAGGGCATACCTTGAGAGAGAAAATACAAAGCGAAGCAGTCAGTCTTGTGGATATGGAAGATGGATAAAGCAATAATATTTGATTGTAACCGTTTTCTTTACATGGAAGAAGGATGGTCGAGTAATATGATCATAACAATTCAATTATATCTAATAAATACATACAATAACAATTCAATTTAACAAAGCAGGTTATAAATTCTAAATAAGCCCTAATTAATTCTAAACCTCAGCATTGAATCGATTAACCTAATTACCACAGAATAAAAGTCAAACATTAAGAGAAGATTAATCTATAGCCCAAGTAAAATCATAATTACCAGTAAATTATTTTAAACCACAATTAATCCTTCAAACTTCAGCATTGATTCTACTCTTACAACTTTAGATATATATATATATATATATATATATATATATAAGAAGATATATAGATTTAGTAGTTTTTGATCGAATGTAAAACATTGTGGTTTTCCTCAAGTATTTCTGAATGTACAGCCTTAGTTGTTCGAAACATTATTTTCTCTCCAATTTTTTTATGTATCCATGTTTTTTGAATTTTATGCATGTTATTTTATCATCATTACACTTTATAGTTGTTTTATTCGTAATAAAATAAATTTGAAGTGAATTACTCTATAATTTATCATACATATACCACCCGTCGGACGAGTCTGAAAACTAGTATATGTATATATAGGGGAATGATTGTTTGGGCTTTGGAGAGCAAGGATTAAGATAATCCCTTTATTTTTAGCATATGATATGTCCGACTTATTATTGTTATAATAAGGGATATCCACAAGGTAGAAGAGATATAAACAAATCCTTAAATATAGAGGTACAAAGTAGAAAGAGGGGAATCTGTGTATAAATAGTTGAGTAACTTGATTAGGCATATTTAAGCTTATGGATCTCGGGCCTATTTATCATTACTCATTAAAAACATCAAAAACCAAAGATACTACACAACCTAATTACTGTTTGGTGTGTCGCAAAGAAATGATGCAATTGTCAGCGAAACATCATACATTGTAGGCCTTATTTCGGGGTTTGGATCAACACATCTTTTCGCTAGAATCAAGATTGATGTTGTAACTATTTTGATATCCGGGAGCGGAACAGGAAGACGTTGATCCATCAAATCTTTAAGGTCAACCTTTTCATTCAATGGAGATATTAAAGTGGTTACTGTATCACCTGGAAGCTCTCCTTTCATGACTTCCAACGTTAGAACCCCGAAGCTATACACATCACACTTTTCTGTTACCTTCATTGTGTAAGCAAGTTCTGTTTAAAAAAAAAAAACCACGATTAATATCCTTAGATTAGTAACAGTGCCACCACAAGTGGCTCGTCGTCAACTCGTTATCCCCTTGACCACGTGTCACACTAGGGTGTGACTCGTGGTCCACTCATTTTCGGGCCATTCGTGGTTGCTAACACGAGTTGTTGAGTGGTTATTATTAATTTTGTTTTTCAAATCCAACGGTGGGGATTAAATAAGTGGTGGGTTCCTGGTGGGTTAGTGATGTATTGAGGATATTGTAAGGGATTAATGGTGGGTTAGTGTCGTGGGAGAAGGGGGGGGGGGGGGGGGGTACTGATGTGGTGCTGACAGGAACTGGGAGTGGGTTAGTGGTGGGAGAGGCACTGCTAGCCAGTGCTCGATCTTACGAATATAACGTCTTAATTTGTGTATTTACATTAGAGACAATTAAATTAATTACCTGGTGCAAGGTATCCATATGTTCCTGCTAAGTGACTCAAATTCGAAGATTCTTGGTTCAAAATCTTTGATGTACCAAAATCGGAAACACACGCTTCATAATCTGTATCAAGCAAAATATTTTTGCTTGATATGTCTCGGTGAACGATAGGAGGTGAACAATCATGGTGCATATACGATAAAGCATATGCAACACCTTTGATGATGTTCACCCTTTTAGTCCAATCTAAATTTTGAGCACTGTCGTTGTTGCTCAAATTACTAGCTAGACTACCCCCTTCAAGATACTCGTAAATCAAAAACGAGTTCTCAGCGTGTGAACAGTAGCCAAGTAGCTTTACAATGTTTCGGTGGCGTATTCTGGTCAATGCTCTGATCTCGTTCAGAAATTCGATACGATTGATTAACTCAGAGGATGTATACGAGTGAAGTCTCTTTACCGCTATAGTATCACCAGATGTCAACCTCGCTTTGTAGACACTTCCACACCCACCTTTACCAATGCAATATGCTTCGTTAAACTCGTTGGTTACCTTTAGGATTTCGTGGTAAGTCTTTCTACCATCAAATGTTGAAATTGAAAAGAAATCCTCAATATTTTCATCTACCGTTTGTGGTGATGACAGCATTCTCTTCGATTTCCAACTACAGAAAGCAAAAATTGCCATGAGACCGCCAAGTAAAAGAGCTCCAAGAAGTGGAAGTGAAATCGTGAGCGCAAGTTTGCGCTTCCTGTTCGAGGCTTGCCTTCCTGATGCACATTGTTTCAGTCCGCTAACATCACCACACAGAGCTTTGTTCCCTTTCAATGCTTCTATAGAAACATTACTAAAGACTTTGCTATCGGGAATAGGACCTTCTAACTGGTTGTATGATAGATCAATATTCCAGAAGGCATTCACTAATTCCAAGCTCTTTGGAATATAACCAGAAAGCTTATTATGTGAAAGATTGAGGTTTTCCAAACTACTTAGACCAGAAAATCCAGAAGGTATCTCCCCGGTGAGTGAGTTGAGACTCAGATCAAGAATAGATAGTTGACGCAATCTACCTATTTGATCTGGAATTTTATCAGTAAATCTGTTGTTGCTCAAGTTTAACATGAATAACTTGGAGCAATTCTCTAGTGAAGATGGAATGGGCCCGTTCAACACATTCATAGAAAGATCTAGCGACAAGAGTTCAGCAAGGGATCCTAGCTCTAGAGGTACGACACCAGAAAGTTCGTTATTGTTCAAAAGAAGTACCCCCAAGCGAGTCAATCTTCCAAGTTCTTTCGGTATCTCTCCAACCAAATCATTGGAAGAGAAATTAAGCTCTTCTAGTTGAAGAGAGTTTCCAAGGGATGCAGGTATGATACCACTGATTTGATTCCCTCCCATCTGTATCGCCGTTAAGTTCTTGCACCTACTCCAGTTGTCCGAGATCTCCCCAGAAATCTTGTTATCCGTGAGACTGATGTAATTGAGGCGTGGGTAGACACCAAAGCTCTCAGACACATCTCCAGTGAGCTGGTTTCCATCAAGGCGTAGTCGAATCAAGCTGGTGCAATTGTACAAGCTCTTAGGGATTTGACCTGTCAGTTTGTTATTAATGACTCTTAGTTTCTCAAGTTTCCATCCGTTGCAGATTTCATCGGGTAAACTAGTAAAACTGTTATAGCTAATTTCTATTGAAACTAATTTCAGCTTCCCCAATTCTTGTGGAATAGGACCATAAAATTGATTATCCATGAGATACAGATTTTCCAAATTTTGTAGGTTACCGAATGAATCTGGGATTGAACCATTAAGTTGGTTTTGACTCAACTCAAGAGTAGAAAGGGATACCAAATTTCCTAACTCTTTTGGAATGGGACCAGAAAGTTTGTTTCCGTAGAGACGAAGAAGATAAAGGGATCTGAGTTTACCTATAGACTTAGGAATTGGACCACTAATATTGTTCAAGTGTAGCTCAAGCTCTAAAAGTGAAGCCAAAGTACCCAGTACTGTGGGGATTGATCCATTCAACTGATTCTCAGAAAGACTTAAGTAGGTTAGCTTCTTTAGATTGACAAAAGTTGTTGGAATAGACCCAGTGACAGAATTGTGGTACAAATAAAGCTCTTTTAGATTAGAAAGGTTTCCTAGTTCAGAAGGAATGGAACCAGAAATATTATTGTCGTTGAGACGAATATAACTAAGATTGGACAACTGACTGAAACATGTAGGAATTGAACCGTAAAGAGAGTTATTATTCAAAGCAAGCAAACTTAGGGACCTCAACTGACATATGGATGGCGGAATCGAGTCATGTAACTGATTATTGTACAAGTAAAGAGTGACAAGATTTCTTATCTGTCCAATTTCCATAGGGATTATCCCGGAGAATTGATTAGAAGAAAAATCAAGATAAACAAGTTTAGTCAGGTAACGAATTTCAGGTGAGATGTTCCCTGAAAAGTTGTTAAAACTAAGCTCAAAATAAGCAAGATTCGGAAAAGAAGAGAACGAAAAATTATCAAGAGTACCGCTTAAACCAGATGACGAAAGGTTTAATCTGTTTATGCTTCCATTAACATTGCATGAAACACCATACCAGTTGCATGGAGACACCAATATTCTTTGACCTGAAATGTTGTTCGGATTTTTGTCTGTCCATGAAGGTAGAAGAATAGTGCTACTGTTTTGGCTATAGAGGCTTGCTTTCCATCTTAGAAGGGCATCAACTTCAGCACAAGAACTGAAATTAAGAAATAGAGTTAAGAATAGTGTAACAGGAAATAAAAATATTGTTGGATGTAAGAGGGCCATATTTATATGCTTTGTGTTTTTATATACAAGTATGATGTTCTTTCTGGCAATTTATAGAAGAGCATTTGACAGAAAATAATGTTAAACACAACCGGCCCTATCAAATTGTAATTGGCGGAGACTTTACTTTTGAAGTTGTTCAAAGTCTCCCAAGTTTATAAAGTAAATATGTGTTATTTGGTGTGGAAAATAATGTATGTATATGTATATTTGTGTGTGAGTGTGTGCGTGTGGGACTGTGCGGTAGAGACCAAGGAAAAAATAAAGTGAGAATGATGGGTAGGGAAAAAGAGGCCCACTTTTAATTTTGATCAACGTAATACTTAGGAAAACATATCAAACAAGTTATATAAAATGCTTGATGCTGTTAAAAAAAAAAAATACAAAATGCTTGAATTAGGTTGGATATGACTTTGTATTTAGTAAGGTGATTTTATCATAATAAATGGGGCGAAAAAGGATGGAGGTATGAGTAGTGATATTTGTACCACCATTTGTTATAAATGTACATTACAATAAATATGTCATTTTATCATACTTTTTTTTTAATACTTTTAAAAAGTGTGAAAATTTTTGTTAATTTAATCACATTTAAAAGTGTATAGAAATAATTTACATGTGTGAAGAAATTTAAAAAATCACAATATATACACACTTATACATGTGGAAAAGAAAAGTTCACGTTTTCAAGTGTGTACAAATATGTCAATTGTTCACACTTAAGAGTGTGAACATTTTGTTTACACTTTTAAGTGTGAAAATATTTGATAATTGTTTATACTTTTAAGTGTTAACATTTTGTTTACACTTTTAAGTGTGAAAATATTTGATAATTGTTTATACTTTTAAGTGTTAACATTTTGTTTACACTTTTAAGTGTGAAAATATTTGATAATTGTTTATACTTTTAAGTGTTAACATTTTGTTTACACTTTTAAGTGTGAAAATATTTGACAATTGTTCACACTTTTAAGTGTTAACATTTTGTTTACACATTTATAAGTGTGAAAAAATTATAATTTTTAAAATTTATTCACACTTTTAACTGTAATTTTTTTCTACACATTTTTATATGTGATTAAATTCATAAATTTTTTACACTTCTTATAACCAAGTGTGAACAAATAAACTTTTTTTTGTAGTGGTACCACACTGTACAGATTATACATCTAACTGTACAAGTGGTTAATATATAGATATGGTAGATTCATTAAAAAGGGTGGTACAAATATCACCTCTCATCTATATTCCATTATAAACCAAACCCATTTTTCTCACATTACTTAATTAAGAATTTGATAAGTCTAAAATACCCTTGCTTATATTACTATCTTTATAACACACCCTTTAAAATACTCATCCTACCTTTTAATTAAAATTTAACCTACTCACAAAACATACGCTCCTTCACCCTCTCTATCGCTGGCTCGCTGCTTAGTGGGGGAAATGGGTTTGCTTCATTATGAAATATAGATATATACCACCTATGGGTTTATTCGTGTATCCACACAACGAGAAGGTATCGCCACATTTAACCGCCATTTTTTGAAGGTTCCGCTGCATCGCGCGAGTATAATGCTAGTTATAAAAAAAGTAGACCTTGTATAATGATAAAGGTAATTAAGATAAGGAAAATTACCTAAATAAACTTAGAAGGCCATATTTATATGTTGTGTGTTTTTACACATAAGCATGATGTTCTTTCTGGCAATTTATAGAAGAGCATTTGACAGAAAATAATGTAAAACACACCCGGCCCTATCAAATTGTAATTGGCGGAGACTTTACTTTTGAAGTTGTTCAAAGTCTCCCAAGCTTATAAAGTAAAATATGTGTTATTTGGTGTGGAAAATAATGTGTGTGGTATGTATATCAGCCAATCTCAAATGCTAAAGACATTTTTGGACATCTTTGATATATCACATCATATTCTTACAAATCCTTAAAATCCTTATACATCCTTAAAATCTTTTAGTTTTACTTTCAACCATACAAACATCCTTACATATCCTTATATCTATATATACAAACAAAAAATAGTATTGGAGATAGCCTAAGGGCATGCTTTTAGGTAAGGACATACATCAAAAAATCTTTATATTTGGACAAATTTTAATGGCAAAGGATATTCATGATGGACAACTAAAGATACCCAAAAACATACTCATCGCCTCATCGGAGATAGTCTCAGTATATGAGCAAACTATGAAGGAGTAAACCCAAATGTAGATAACATAATCACAACATGATACCAAAAAACAGTAGCTTAGCAGGACCTATTCACCAAACCGGGCAATGACAATACAAAAAACAACATATACAATTAACAACATAGATGAAGGGTTATTTAAGAACTCATAAAAAAAAAGAACTCAAGAACCATTATGCACCACATATTTCTCTTATCTTTCTCTCTCTTCAATTAAATAATAAAATTCATCCAAATCATTCAAAATGTTTTATCTCACAAACCGTAAATCGTTAGACGAAATAAAAAGTATGGGTAGTCTTAAAATTTCGTCCTCTTTCATTAGAGATTCAATTCGATATACTTTTGACGACTTTTTAATTTTTGTTTTTTTTTCCCTTGTACTTGTGTACCTACACATGTGTAGGATCATTGTTTTCACATGTAAATTAGTAAATGAACATATGTACACAACAATGAAGGTTAAGGGCAGAGCCCGTTAATCCATGGCGGAGCCATGGTGGCCAAGGGCGGAGCCCGTCAGTCCATGGCGGAGCCATAGCGGCTAAGGGCGGAGCCCGTTAGGTAGATCACCCATCACCGGTCACCCCCTATGACCTATCACCCTCTATGACCTATCACACTATGACCTATCACCCTCAATGACCTATCACCCCCACCAGCTTTGGTTTATGAATATCCTTAAGGGCGAAGCCCGCTCCGAATCATAATTTTTGTTCAACCTACACATGTGTAAGTTATGTGTAAGTACAAAAAAAAACGAAAATTAAAAAGTCGTCAAAAGTATATCGAATTGGATCTCTAATGAAAGAGGACGAAATTTTAAGACTACCCATGTTTTTTGTTTCGTCTAACGATTTACGGTTTGTGAGATAAAACATTTTGAATGATTTGGATGAATTTCCATATTTAATTGAAGAGAGAGAAAAAGAGAAAGAATGTGTGGTCCAGAATGGTTCTTGAGTTCCTTTTTTTTATGAGTTCTCAAAATAACTCACCACGAACAACATAAACTCAAAGCTTCGATAAATTCGAGTTTCCTTGTTCATATAGGTTTATGGTTATTTCCGTTTTTCTTGTCTTTTATTCATTATATCCGATGCATGGGCGGATCTTATCCGATGCATGGGCGGCCCCCTCCGTTTTTTGGCTACGTAGTGTTATTTTATCCGTATTTTCTTCGAAAAATATATTTTTTAGTATTATTTTTTGTTTCCGTTACTTACGGCCCCCTCCGTAGCTTCTCTCAAGATCCGCCACTGATCCGATGATGTTGTTTTATTGATTGAAGGAGGTGGTGTTTTGGGAGAAGGAAGAAGGGCCAGTGTGTGATGGATGCTTTTTGTGGGATTCATTCATTTCATATGTATGATGTAGTGTTTTGGAGATGAAGTCCCTTTTCTTTTCTTCTACATAAAGAGAAAAGGGGGACGATAGTGGTGGCCAGGTGTGGTCTTTTAATTGGTGGTTGTAGCATCTACGAATATTAAAAATCATGTTTATATTGTAAAATAGCTCTCTTTTATTGTTTATTCAAATAATTTTCTCTTAACATAATGCAAAATAAGAAGCAGCATAACAAGTACGTTTTAGTATTATTTGAATAGTTTAAAAGTGTGAAGAAAATACTTTAATACATTGAAAAGAAAACATGGTTATTCGGCCTGAGTTCATCCATGTTGAGAAGTTCATTCAGCCACTAAGTGTTAAACTTTTTACTCGAGTGGTTCACTCAGATGGTTTCTCTAATCATAGATCAACCGGTATTTGCACCCACAAAATGCATAGCTTCATAGAGATGACATATCTCAGGTTCAAACCTGGCCTTCCACGGTGTTCCATTGTGCCAGAGGAGTTACCGAGTGTCATTCTTATGGGATGAACAATGGTTGGTTCCAAAATGACATTTTTAATATTTGTTTAATTTCAAACATCTCATATATTTATACATGTCAATGTATAAATTATAATGTCTTGAAGTTTTGACATATCTTTTGTTATATAAATTTAGCCCATGAATTACACGGGCAATAACTTTGTTTTACGATATAAAAACTATTTAAACATAGATATTCGTATTGTAATGTGAAGTATGACCATTATATTTAATTTTTATTACTTTAAATATATTTTTAATAAAATAACTTTTATTTTATTCAACTGAATGGCCTATTGGCTATATTTTTCCAATCAAACACAAATGGAGACTTGGAAAAAGGAAGTCATTCAATCGAGCGAAGTGACTGGTGAGTAGGGATGGGCATGGGACTGGTACCGTCCCGTACCGGTCCCGGTACCGACGGTACCGATCCCGAAATTGATCAAAAGTGGGTACCGATCCCGGTCCCATATAAGTCGGTACGGGACTGGTACCGAATCGGTACGGGACCGGGATTTCGGTACCAAGTCCCGACTAGTACCGAATTTTGGCTAACAATTAAGTAACTTTTAAACTTGTCGAAGAAGAAAAAAGGTATGTATGTTAAGAAATAGATAAGATGAACATATATAGAAATTTATTATAAAACCATATACCAATATTATGATGCCATACATCAATACAATATCTGATATATCATCAAATTATAACTTAAATCATATTCTAAACAGAAAGCCACAATGCCAGAGGAAGTTTAGTAACTTCAAGATATTACAAACATTTAAGATATTATAATAGTTAAAATTTATGAACTGCATTTATGTTGATCATGGATAAATAGTTTAGTAATACATCTGCTATGTTTTTAGTAATGATGACGCACCAAGAATCTTATCACATTTCAGATGATATCTCATATCTGCATAGATATTTAACATCTATAAGTATATGAACCCAGCTCAATTTTATTTATCATTCAAGTTTAAAACTAAAGAAGTAAAGATTCCATCACAATGATAATAAATTATGTAGCTTGTGCCAACATCGGTCAATAGGAGTAAATATTCTAATTGTTAGGCTTCATAATACATAAAGGATATAGAAGTATCATGAACATTCCTTGCTTTTCGGGACCAAATGGGACTATCGGGATTTGCTCGGGATTTCCCGGTACCGGTACTGATTGGTACCGGTCCCAAAAACTATCAAAAGTGAGTACCGGTACCGATCCCGCTTAGGACTCGGTACCACTTTTCGGTACCGGTACCGGGACGGGATCGATACGGGATCGGGATTTGGGAATTTTCGCTCATCCCTAAATGGAAGAATTGACATAAATAAATAAATAATCAGCTTCTAAGGTGTGGATGTTGATGTAGCTAGAGTCATGTCTCATGCAGTCATGGGTGACGTCGTGACGAATACAGGATCCTTATGAAATGGGCTTGGGCTTCTACTTCAGCTTGGCCTATTCCACTCCTTTTCTTTAGTTGTATCTAAAATAATTAACCACACCTCCACTATCTGCCACCACAACAATATCGCCGCTACAACCATTGCTGCTGTATCACGGGGTAATGCGTCTAGTATATATATAAACCATTTTAGCCTTTATTATTTTTAGAACTTTATTTACTAGGAAGAATTAAAATGCCAAATATGTCTGAAAAGTTAAGGTGGATAGAATACGGTGGAGAGAGGAGTGGTCACCGATCGGTGCCTATTAGCACACCATCCGTGTTGGCAGGATGGAGAGAAAAGTGGACACAACCCTCGCTAGTTTCCTAACCACCTTCTTACGTTACCTTTGACCGTTACCTTTTAAGTCTGACTTTAAAAGGTCCCACGCTAAAAGACACTGTGAATTATAACTCATGTAATGTTGTTGATTTCATTTAACATGAAACAGAGAATAAGTCTTTGATCAATACCCGTATTCTATATTCCTCATATTGCAATGACACATTTAATAAAAACGTGGAATGTGGCCCATTTGGAATGAAGCCTTCGGACTTGGATGTTATAAATAATACGGTTATTTATTGTGTTTCTTTATCTCTGAATTATATTTTATTCAGGATGATGATTATGCATGGTGGGTAGACTCGGGTGCTACAATACATGTATGTAAAGATCTAAGGTGGTTTGAAGAATTTACACCAAGTGATGATGGATCTGTCTTAAAAATGGGAAACGTGGCAACCGAGCCTATTAAAGGATTTGGGAAATGTTAGAGTAGTATTTGTTGGATTAGGTGTCTAAGCCATAACTATAATTGATAGAGGCACAGTCCTTTTAGGTTGTCCTCGAGACTCAAAATGAATAGAAGTGATAAAGGAGAATAAAATTTTCCTTGGGAAGTTTGTCTCACATCGGTGGGATAGGAAAACCATGGAGGCTATCCAAGACTATATATAGGGCCTTAGGGATTCATTCTTTTTACACATTCTTGGCTTGAGTATTCGCCTCCTTCTTTCTCCTCTTGGAAGAACTCTTCTATAGTTCATCCACACTTAGTTATTTTTTTTTGAGTCGCCGGGTGTGATTCCATTAGAGGCACGACATTTGTGGTGCTTGCTTCCAAGAGATCCAGAGGGATAATTTTAGTTGTTTACAACTAAAAGGTATGTAATCTTATTTATTTATTTATTTATTTATTTATTTATTTTCTTTAGTAAGTTTCGATTATTTACTAGAGTATTAGGGTTCTTATTTTATATTCATAGTTATAGGTTCAATTGTGAAAACATAGATCATGTTTTAGGTTGCATGCTCCTTAAAAGTTTAAGTTAGTTTGTAATGCCTAAAACCCATCAGTGGTATCAGAGCGTTAGGCTTGTTTTCAATTGAATTTGCTATAATTGTTGAATTGATTAAGTTAATGATTTAATAATCATCGTATTTTGAAAAGTTTTAAAATACACCTTATACTATATGTAAAATTAAAAGCTTAATTATTACTATATGTATAAGAATAAAGTCAGTCAAATCAATAGTAGGCCTCATTCACGAAGCTAGTCTATAAGGGGGGGTATAAGGAAACTGCCTATAAAATGGTAGTTGAATGGGTGTCCACTCTCACCCACCGCTTCCTTGATTAGTGGAGGGTCGTTAGCCGAACGGGTTTGATAGGACTATATTAATTCTCATTAAAAGTATAATGATAATAAAAGTAACTAAACCTTTTATTTAAATCCCAATCTTAGTTACTTTAGGAAAAATGTGAAATTGTATGCTAACCCATGAAATTGCACATTACACATTATAAGTCATTAGTGGAGCGTGTGTGGTTAACCAGCACACTAATAGGGACTAATAAAGAGTTTTAATGGGTATCTCATAAATTGTCATTTGATGGAGCGTGTGTGGTTTACCAGCACATCAATTGAGATGATAAATGACATTGAGGTTACCAAGCACATTTGCATGGTTATTCACATCTTGTTTGTCGGTATCCCAGTCACAAATGGAAGAGCATAATCTGAGATTAAACATGCCACTGAATAGTTTCAATGAGTCTCAAAAGACCTACATGTATGAAATTTGCAATTAGATTACGGCATCCCTTTTCTAAGTTGTGAATTTCATAGTTGGATCCTAGCCTCGATATTTCAATTTTGAGTTGTTATATTAAGGTTAGTTTTTATCTAACTCAAACTACCTTTCTTTTAGAAATGTCTACCCCTAACGATGTTTCTGGTTCCTCCTCCTCCAACCACAACTTTTCTTTGTTGAACATCTGCTCAAAGGTGACATTAGATGGCACCAACTACAATGACTGGATGCGCAACATCAAAATAGCTCTTCGTTTCGAGGACAAGGAGTATGTCCTTGACAAGGAACTTGGAGAAATTGACGAAGAGAAAGCCACCCGTGAAGAATTAGCCTCATATAAGAAACATTACGCTGATGCAACAAAAGTTGCTTGCATTATGGTTGCTACCATGACTCCTGAACTGCAAAAATTCTATGAGGATTACTGGCCGTACGAGATGAACAAGGTCCTTATAGAAAAGTATCATAAGCGAGCTCGTCAAGAAAAGTACGAGATAGTAAAGTTTCTCATATCAAGCAAGATGAAGGACGGAGAGTCTGTCAGCGGCCACGTGCAAATAATTCGAAGATACGTGGATCGACTTGTGAAGCTAAATGTGCATATTGATGAGGAGTTGGCCATTGACATAGTCTTGAACTCCTTACCAAGTTGTTATGATCAGTTCATCTTGACCTATCATTTGAACAACAATGAGACCACATTGTCTCAATTGCACAACCTCCTGAGAACAGCTGAAACAGGGATGAAGGGAAAGAGTGTTGCCCCCGCCCTTGCCAATACTACCGTTCTAGCCATTGGTCAAGGAAAGGGGAAGAAGAGGAAAGGTCCTCCCAAGCAAAACTGGAAGGGAAAGTCTCATGTAAAAACCAGTTCTGGTGTTACCCCTGTTTCTGATCCCAAAGAGGCCACTTGCTTCTATTGCAACGACAAAGGACATTGGAAACGAAGCTGCTCAAAGTATCTGCAAGATTTAAAGGATGGCAAAGTGAAGCCATCTACTGCAGGTATATACACTATTTCATCTATTAACCCATCATCTTCTAATTCTTGGGTCCTTGATACAGGATGTGGTTTCCACATTTGCTCTGTTTTGCAGGGACTAAGAAAAAGTGAGGATGTGGAGCATGGTAGAATGAACTTGATCATGGGGAATAGGCGATCTTCACTTGTCACCAAGATTGGAGTTTATAGTCTAGTACTTAGTAATGGTGTTAATTTAGATTTTTTGAATTGTCGCTACTCGTCAGAAATGACACGAAACATTATCTCTTTTCATGCACTGTTCAAACAAGGTTTTAGATTTTCTTTTAATGATGAGAATGGTTCTATTTCTGCTTATAAGAATGGCATTTACTATTTCGAAGCTCTACCTTGTGATGGTGTGTATGAAACTGTGATGTGTGTAGACAATTTAGGCAATAGTGTATTTCAAATTGATTCGTCTAATGGTATAGACAAAGCGTGCTTGTGGCATTGCCGTCTTGGACACATTAACAAGAAACGCATAGCTCAACTCCAAAAGGATGGGGTGTTGGAATCATTTGACCTAAGGTCAGATGATACATGCGAATCTTGTCTTTTGGGTAAGATGACAAAATCACCTTTCACTGGATTTTGTGAAAGAGGTGAAGGTTTGTTGGATCTCATACACACAGACGTGTGTGGACCCTTTAGATCAGCCACAAGGGATGCTAATCGATTCTATGTGACTTTTACTGATGATTATAGCAGATATGGTTATATCTACTTAATAAAGCATAAGTCAGAAACCTTTGAAAAGTTCAAAGAGTTTAAGCAAGAAGTCGAGAATCAATTAGAAAGGAAGATAAAGATGCTCCGATCAGATAGAGGCGGAGAGTATCTTAGTATCGAGTTCCATGACTATCTCAAGGAATGTGGAATAGTTTCACAATTGACACCTCCTAGGACACCACAACTTAATGGTGTGGCTGAGAGATGCAATCGAACCTTGTTAGACATGGTACATTCCATGATGAGTCGAGCTTCACTTCCAATCTCATTCTGGGGGTATGCCTTAGAAACTGCCGCCCACATTCTTAATCTTGTTCCAACAAAGAAGGTTGCAAAAACACCTCATGAAATATGGACAGGGAAAGTTCCCTCGTTAGCACATATTAAGGTTTGGGGTTGTGAAGTTTTCGTTAGACGAGAAACTCACGACAAGCTTGAACCTCGTAGTGAGGATGTGTTTTCATCGGCTATCCACGGAAGTCATTTGGATATCTGTTCTACAAACCTAGTAAGAACGAGGTCTTTGTAGCACGGAGAGGAGTCTTTCGCGAGAGAGAGCTCATATGCAAAGAGGACAGTGGGAGCACCATTGACCTTGAAGAAATTCAAGAGTCAGCAGATGAAGGAACCTCTGAAACCGCTAGGGTTCAACCAGAGGAAGAGATTCCAGTTGAACCTATTGACACTTCATTACCTCTTAGACGTTCTAGTAGAGTTAGCAAACCAACTGAGTTCTATGGTTTCCATATAACTGCAGATGAAGACACGTTTATCAGTGACAATACACTGGTAAATTTGGATGAACCGACTAACTACAAGGAAGCCATGGCGAGCCCTGAGGCAGCCAAATGGAAAGAGGCAATGGACAGCGAGATCAAGTCCATGTATGACAACCAAGTTTGGAATTTGGTTGATCAACAACCTGGTCGGAAGACAGTTGGTTGTAAATGGATTTTCAAGAAGAAGATCGACATGGATGGTAATGTAAGCACATTCAAAGCACGACTAGTGGCGAAGGGCTTTACTCAAACCCCAGGGATTGACTATGATGAGACCTTCTCACCAGTGGCTAAGATAAAATCTATTAGGATAATGCTAGCCATAGCTGCGTTTCATGACTATGAAATTTGGCAGATGGATGTCAAAACTGCTTTTCTTAACGGAAAGTTGGCTGAGGATGTTTACATGAGTCAGCCAGAAGGTTTTGTGGATGCAAAGTTTCCTAATGGAGTGTGCAAGCTTGAGAAATCCATCTATAGGTTAAAACAAGCGTCTCGTAGTTGGAATCTTTGCTTCGATGAGAAAGTCAAAGAGTTTGGCTTCTCTAGAAGTGAGGATGAGTCCTGTGTATATGTCAAAGCAAGTGGGAGCATAGTCACCTTTCTGTTATTGTATGTTGATGACATACTTCTTATTGGAAATGACATTCCAACTTTGCAAGATGTTAAGTCTTGGCTTGGAAAGTGTTTCGCTATGAAGGATCTAGGAGAGGCTGCCTATATTCTGGAAATAAGAATTTTAAGAGACAGGAGTAAAAGGCTAATTGGACTTAATCAGAGTACCTACTTGGATAAAGTACTGAAACGTTTCGGTATGGATAATTCTAAGAAAGGAGATCTGCCCATCCAGAGTAATACCAAAATGAGTAAGACTCATAGTCCGAGTACAGATGAAGAGATAGCAAAAATGAGTAGAATTCTGTACGCTTCCGCTGTTGGTTCTATCATGTATGCTATGACATGTACTCGTCCTGATGTGTCCTTTGCTTTGAGCATGGTCATTCGTTACCAGGGAAATCCAGGTAAAGCTCATTGGGTAGCGGTTAAGAATATTCTCAAGTATTTGCGAAGGACTAAGGACTGGGTTCTAGTACTTGGTGGTTGTGATACATTGAGAGTAACTGGGTATAGTGACGCCAGCTTTCAAACAGATAGAGACAACTTTCGTTCCCAATCTGGCTGGGTCTTTACCTTAAATGGAGGAGCAGTTACTTGGATAAGTTCCAAGCAAAACACAGTGGCTGATTCTACTTGTGAATCAGAGTACATAGCGGTGAGAGAAGCATCAAAGGAGGCAATTTGGTTGAAAAACTTCATCGGAGATCTTGGAGTTGTGTCAACCATCAAGGAGCCAATGAAAATTTTCTATGATAATGAAGGAGCGGTTGCATTGACAAAGGAACCAAGAGATCATGGCAGATCTAGACATATCGACAGAAAATACCATTTTATCAGACACAAGATAGAAGAAGGTCACCTCGTAGTGAAGAGGGTTTCATCTGAAGAGAATCCTGCAGATCCACTCACAAAGGGTCTGAGTAGGGTTAAACACAATCAACATGCTAGGAGCATTGGGCTGAGAGATGATGTTAGTTTTAGTAGTTAGATAGTTAGTTTGAAACTTATAACAAAATAAATGTGATTGACTTTTGGTGATTAAATAATAGAGAATTATTTATGAGTTTGTTTACTACCTTTTGTCAATTGTTTATTATTCTGTTTCATTTTGCATGTTTTACTTCCCGAATAATTTGATTATTCGAATTCCACAGTCGATCATACTTTTGGAAGTAAGTAGTGAATAAAGACTGTCATGAATGGATTTGTAGATTGTCTAAAGAGTTTTAGACATAGCAATGGTATTGCTGCAATGTTCGTGAGTACTTTGAAATGGAGATTTAAGTATTGGATTAACCCACGCTCAGAGAATTACTTCATGGAATTTATCACGAGTAATTCTGAGACGATAATATCTTATAATCTTTAAATGGAGATATATGAGTTGTGGTTTAAAAGTCAGTTGTGCATTGATAATATGTAAACGCATCAGTAACTTGATGTTATAAAACGTATTGTTGTGCATGATTTGATGAGTAAATGGTGCAAGCATATAAGTCAAAGTTTATTCGTTCCTTTTGCCCTAACGGGAAAAGCGATATCTTTAGGCCCCTCGATGATTTGATGTTGACATATAGTGTCGGGCCCGACCAGGACTAAATTGATGTGTTCAATTAGAAGTTCTATGTCATTACAAATCAGAAATCGGGAAACAACGTACTGGACAATGAGATTGATTATATTCCATGTCTCATGTTCAAATGATATCTTGTAGAACGAAGGATTATATGATCTCTTATCTTAGGACACGAAACTGACTAGGTCAGAGTTCGACAACGGCTTTTGGAGGCTACAATTTGCTGATCAATTGGAAGTTATATTGGCAATAATAGTTATTAGACTTATCGAAGTGGGAGACTGTTGGATTAGGTGTCTAAGCCATAACTATAATTGATAGAAGCACAGTCCTTTTGGGTTGCCCTCGAGACTCAAAATGAATAGAAGTGATAAAGGAGAATAAAATTTCCCTTGGGAAGTTTGTCCCACATCGGTGGGATAGGAAAACCATGGAGGCTATCCAAGGCTATATATAGGGCCTTAGGGATTCATTCTTTTTACACATTCTTGGCTGAGTATTCGTCTCCTTCTTTCTCCTCTTGAAAGAACTCTTCTGTAGTTCATCCACACTTAGTTATTTTTTTTGAGTCGCCGGGTGTGATTCCATTAGAGGCACGACATTTGTGGTGCTTGCTTCCAAGAGATCCAGAGGGATAGTTTTAGTTGTTTACTATAACAACTAAAAGGTATGTAATCTTATTTATTTATTTATTTATTTATTTGTTTGTTTTCTTTAGTAAGTTTCGATTATTTACTAGAGTATTAGGGTTCTTATTTTATATTCATAGTTATAGGTTCAATTGTGAAAACATAGATCATGTTTTAGGTTGCATGCTCCCTTAAAAGTTTAAGTTAGTTTGTAATGCCTAAACCCATCAGTATTTACTTCTAGCAAACATCTAGTGTTAGACTAGGTGTTGTATGTTTCAGGTATACCGAAAAACTTGTTATCTGGTATTGTACTAAAATATTATGGGTATAAGCAGTTCATTGAGTCCGACAAGTTTATCTTATATAGACATGAAATCTTTGTTGGATTTAGATATTTATCTAATGGAATGTTTAAATTAAATATTCATGGTCTTTTGCCAATGAATCTGTATGTGTTAGCATCATCTTTTAGGAGTCATGTAAATGATAGTTCAAAATTATGGCATGATAGATTAGCGCATGTTGATTATTTTAGATTGAAAGATATGTCCGAAATGAGTTTAATTCCTGCTTTTGATTTCCAAAGGAATAAATGCCATACATGTAAATTGTAAATTCACAAAAATCACTAGAAAACCCTTTAAGGATGTTAAAAGAAATTCTGAAGTGTTAGAATTGAGTCACAGTGATTTATGTGATTTACATTCGACTCCTTCACTTGGAAATATGTCGTTACTTCATTGATGATGCATCCAGGTTTTGTTATGTTTATTTATTACACACAAAGGATGAATCTTTAGATAATTTTAAAGTTTATAAGCAAGAGGTTGAACTATATCAAAATGATTTGATAAAGAAATCTTTATCTATTACACACAAAGGATGAATCTTTTGATAAATTTAAAGTTTATAAGCAAGAGGTTGAACTATATCAAAATGAATTGATAAAAAAATCTTTGTGCAGATAGAGAAGGAGAGTATTGTGATCCAGTTTATTTTCAATCTATTTGAATAATACATCAGACGACAACTCTTTATACACAACAACGAAATGGTGTAGCAGAAAGAAAGAATAGGACATTGAAAGAAATGGTTAATTCCATGTTGTTTTATTCGGGGGTTTAAGTGAAGGATTTTGGGGTGAACCTATGCTAACAACATGTTATTTGTTGAATAGAATTCCCAACAAAAAGACTAAAGTAACCCCATATGAACTATGGTACAAAAAGGCACCAAACTTAAGTCATCTTAGAGTTTGGGGATGTAGAGCTGTTGTAAGGCTTACGGAACCTAAAATGAAAACCTTAGGTGAAAGAGGCATAGATTGCATCTTAATTGGTTTTGAAGAGAATTCTCCTCTTTATAGGTTCTATGTAATAGAGCAAAATTATTATGTATCAATCTACTCTGTTATTGAATCAAGTGATGCTGATTTTGGTAACGAAGATAGATTTACATCTATACCTAGAGTTAAGGAGATGCCTTCTAATACCTTGGGTAGTACTTTTTCAAATCCTAAGGATGTTCCATCTACTAGTACAGAACCTAGGAAAAGTACTAGAGCGAGAAAACCAAAGTCATTTGGTGATGATTTTCAACTATACTTAGAGATGAAATGGAACATCAATATCAATATTATTTTAATAAGATCCGATGACTATTTAACAAAATCATGGCTTCTAGTGATGCTTCTTTATGAGAAATCTTATAAAATGATACAATATTTTTTCACTATATAGACAAAAGGAGTTTTTACTTTGTTTTTCTTTTACAATGGGTGGACTTTATCCATACTTAAATGGTCCCCACTAATATATGGTAAAATTCTTATTTAGATCACTTTAGGGGTAGTTTGGTTTACATGATATTTTTGAAAGAATTAAAATCTGTTAAAATAATTTGAATATGATGGAATTAGAATATGCAAGTTTTAAAATATATATTGTGTTTGGTTGACAAGATTTAATGAAATTTTTTTATAAGAATTGGTAAGTAAATCATGTTAAATGACAAAGTTGCTCTTTTAAAATAACACCTCATCAATCATATATACTTCATAGCAAAAAGCGTGATTCTTTCACTCTCATGTCTTTTTCTCTACATCATACCTTCACACCTTCAGACGCATAACCCACAAATCTCCATTTATCTCTGAAAGACATCTCATTTTTACAAATAAAACCATGTCATTTAATCAAATAGAAAAGTAAAAAGAAAAAGAAAAACATTTAACATCCTAGATCGGGTGGTCCAACAGAGATGGTAGTAGATGAACGGTTCTAATGGTAGTCCAACGGTGGTTATCAGTGGTGGCGGTCTAACAGATGTGGGTCAATGGCCGGCTTTAGTGGCGTTCCAACGGTGGTGATCAGTGTCTATGGCGGTCTAACAGAGATGGGTCAATGGCCGATTTTAGTGGTGGTCCAACAGTGGTCGTCAATGGCCATGGTGTGGCTGGTGATGGTGGTTGGTGTCGGTTGGTCCAACGGAGATGGTGCCCAGAAAGAAATAGGCTTGTATACTTTTTGTTATTTTGTGGGGGTTTTTTTTGTCAATTTGTTTCAATTTCAATGGAATTCACAACTTTTCATTGGTTTAGTGAAGGAATTGTGAATTTTTTGTTTTAAGGAATTTGTAGGAATGTTTTGAATTTCAATTTCATTATTTCTCCAACCAAACAAGCCTATGATAGAATTGAACATTCCAATTCTAAAGAATTCCTTAAAATTTCATGAACCAAACACCCCCTTAAGCTTTAAATACTTATACACTGACTAAAATAAATAGTAAATAAATAAAAATAATATAGTTAAATAGTTAATGATCCAAAACCTTTTTATTTCCTTTCATGTTATCTAGTAACCTTTAAGTTATTCTTCCACAGTAAACATTTACTCTTAGATATACATATCACTAACTAGTTAACTTTGAAGTCCCATGAACAAAAAATACCAGATGAATAAAAAAGTGAACAATTGTTGAAAACAAGTGTTGAAAAGAAAAGACCAACTAACCATACCAGTATGCCAATGTATGGCCCCAAGATTAGAGTACTAGCTAGAACAAAGTAAAGACACAAAAGAAATTAGGCAAAATGCACATGGCGTATTTTAAGATTCAGCGACGTTGCAACGGTAGTTCCTTGTGATTACAGTGTACAGATATTTAATGTATTAAAACTATTGATAAACCGATCGATAGGGTTAGTGACAGAAGCAGAGGTGTATGGGTAGGGGCTACGATAGCTCAAAATCTAACAGCAGTTGATTTTTTAATAGTTAAACTCTACACTAAACAATCTATTACACTAATAGTTCATCAAGTTGTATCTCCCAAGTTTTAAACTTGGGTTTCCTCCAAAGAAACATATGTCTCTTACCACCCCACCTAAGTAATGATGGCAAACCTCAATAGATTTTAACTTAGTTTTTTGTATTTACAAGACAAGAAGTGACTACTAAAGGTTTCTCAGACACAAATGAATTTGATAGATGAAAGCCAACTAAGGTGGTGGTGGTAGTGACAGTAGTGGGGTGGAGGAATTAACATAACATGAAGCTGGGACAACCAGCAGATCCTCAAGCTGCTAAGAAGATGACATAATGTTGCAGGCACATTTGGAAATGGTGGTGATTATCATATTTGGCTATAATTAGTGGCGGAACTCGAACATTTACGGGTTTGGCTAACAATTTTTTTTGTCTTTATATAATAAAAAACATTCCTAGTTTATATAACAAAAGCCCAAAAGAGAATAATACGCCAAGCCCAAAAGATTTTATGATTAGTTGTATGAAATTTTGGGTGTATCTCTCTCTATATAACTAAGAGAGGATATGTTTTCACTTAGTTGGCATGTGTAGAAGTATGACATGTAGGCTTTTGTATGAGGTGTCATTTTTTCATTAATTTCCCAATTTTAAGTTACCATGTGTTTATCCATGTCATTTAAATTATTCGTAATCATTAATCCTAATCACCACTAATTGTTATTAAAAAAATAAAATAAAAATCTTGAATAATCATAAACCTATATGATTAATATATAATAAGTTAGTACAAATCTTGAATCAAATTAATAAGATCGCTATCCTCTTGAATCAAGTTAATAAGTTGTGTAAATTAATATATAAACATTTTATTTAATAATATAATTGGATTATATATCTTTTCTTTACCAATGATAACATTTTATCATATCTCGACTCCTTATTTTTATAAGTACCACAATTTTTTTAAGTTTATTATTATCCATTACTTTTATTATATCATACTTTTTTTAAGATATATGTTTTTTTATATCTATTATATTGTATCTTAATCGGCATAGCTTTTTCTTAGTACAATACAGCTAACGTAAATTTTCATTAAGTATCAGTAGATTTTTAATGATTTTATTAAGTTATTCATTATTGTTTAAGTAGTTTTTTTAATAACAAACTTATGAGGTAAAAATAATTTATCATTTTTGGTATGAGGTTATTATTATGTGAATATCGTATATAGTTTTTATGTGGAGATATATTTTGGATTTTTAAATCTTATTTTTAACTAATAGTTATATTTTTTTATTACCGTACAATGTACGCGGTTTAATCTAGTTAACATTATACTAACTTCCGTATTTTTATATTCTTTTTATCAAAAAAATTAAGAGGGGATAGTTTTTTTCACTACTATTTTTTAAACCGTCTAATACTAAATTAATAATTATAAGTAAAATGCCTTGTGGTCTACAATGTCTAAACCTACTTTTCAATCTCTCAATTTTAGATGTTTTTCTCTCTGGGATGGATGGTGGTGGTGGGTAGCTTTAGTTCCCTCATCTCCAGTCTGAGAGAACAAGGTAACTAGTTATCATCATTAATTTTTTATCAATAATTAATATACAGTTTGTTTTAAAATAAAACTCTGTTTTTTTAAATTATCGTCTCCAAATGTTTTTTTCCAGATTTTTTTAATTTATGGTGGGATTTTTTTTTTCTAAGAAAACACATTTTTTTAAAAGAAAATCATCTGGTGACGACATTGTCGTGTCCAAATATTTTTTTAGCATTTTTTTTCTAATTTATGGAGGGAATATTTTATCATTTAAAGGAAATTAAAAAAACACAATTTTTGGAAAAAACATTTAATAAATGGAAATTAAATTATCTTCTCTTATTTGGCACGATTTTGCAACGACAATGTCGAAAAAAGTTTAATGGAAAAAAAGTTTATCATCAATCCGGGTAAAAATATTTTTAACATGCTAACGTTAGTACTGAGATACCATGAGGTGGCGATAATAATAAAGCTTTTAAAGGCTTTAAAACTTGTAAAGACTTTTTCCATGAATTGAAGATGCCTAATGTGACAACTCGTAATTTATTAACAACGGGTTAGTCCTAATTCGATCATTATTATAATTTCGTCTAATTTAGAGATTTTGACGTAGAAATTATTAGTTAATTGAACATTTGATATAGTTCAATTAGACGTATCCTTATGACGTAGACTATTAGCTATTTAGACGAATGCCGAGTCTTAAAATAACGTTAAATAAAGATTTAAATGTTATAATTGAACACAGTAAATAGACTGTCTAAACTAAATATTTCTAAAAGTTTAGTTTATTTAATTTTAATTACTTGTCTTAACTAAAATAAGACGAAGGAAAATACCTTTACTTTACATTTTAACCTTTTGGTCAAACGGTATTTAATCGTAAGCATTTTACTAAATTAGGGATACAAAATATCCCAAATGAGCCACATGGGCTGGAAAATGAAATGAGAGGCAGGGAGTAAAACACCCCCCCTTCCCTCCTTTCTTTCTTTTTGATCGACCCAAACACCACACACAAACACAAAACACACCACACATATCACCAACACTCTCAAGGAGCAAACTCTCTCAATCTCTTAGCATAATCAAATCTGATTTTGGGAAAAAGAAGTAATCATTTAACAAGTATTCAAGGCATCATCATCATCTTCACCATCTTAAATTATCTTCAAGAACATCAATTTTTGGTAAGTCTAAATCATCCCTTTTGCGTCTATTTATGTTTACTTACTCTTTTCTAGTCATTTCGAGCTTTTACATGGCCTAAAACAACTTAAAATGAAATTAGGGTTTAAATAGGGTTTTGGTTTTCCTGCATAAACTGAAGCTGCTGCTTCTGGTTCAGAATTGGGCCACTGCGGCGCAGTGGCATGGGTTAGCCCCACTGCGGCGCAGTGGCTAGGGCCTGTTTTGTTTGTGGTTAGCTCACTGCGGCGCAGTGAGCTTGGCAATGGCTCACTGCGGCGCAGTGGATACCCCCTGTAAAATTGTACGCGTAAATTTTAAAACGTTGATAACTTTTGATCCGTGACTCCAATTAAGTCTTATGACCTATCGTTGATAACTTTTGATCCGTGACTCCAATTAAGTCTTATGACCTATCGTTGGAATCGTAAGAGAGTCTAGTTTCTAGTAATAACACTCTTCTTGTATGAAACTTCTCTCATTTCAAAAAGGGTCAAGTCGAATGCGTCTTGTTCACACTCATTTAAATTGTAATTGTGTTTAGGGACTTATGACTTGACTTAATCGTGCTAAATCAACTTGTTTGAGGTTGTAGGGTTGACATTATGGTATTTTATACTACTTTATAATGACTATGTCATTGATGTTACCAACTAAAGTTAAATAATATTGAACATTGAATCACATTCTCGGTCAAGGCATTCTAGGGTCTAAAGCTAAGTAGTTGTACGTAGGATACTCATCGTCAAGAGATTTGATCCTCATTATTGGTAATGATATCATAGGTTTTGGATAACGTGGAGAACTGATTGTTGAATCTTCTCGAGCTACTTTGCACCTTTTAGCACTAGATCGCTAAGGTGAGTTTATGGCGCCCTTTTCCTTTTACTTTGGGCCTGAAAAGCATGTGTTATAGTATACACGATTTGTTAAATAAATGATTGTTTTGTGAGTATGCCATGTGATTTGGATACTTAGATCATTTGACTTAAATTTTCCATGTTGACGGCTGTCGAAAATGTGTATACGTGTCATTTATTAAATGTTGAATGAAATGACTTTGAATTGCCGTGTGATGGCTGATTAAATTGTTTCTTTGTGTTTGACAAACTAAAATGTTGCCCCTGTGTAGTTATCACTGTTATGAAACCCTAGCGGTTGTATTGTCAGACTTAGTTCTTGACTGTCTTGGTTATGGTCCGCACCCACTAGTAGAAGGAAATCCTGTGCGAGGCATGTTGGCTGATACTGTTGGATGTTGTTTCCCGGCTGCCATATGCTAGTCATAAACATTGTTGTGGTGCGCACCCCATTTTAGAGGGAAATCCTGTGCGAAGCAATGTAGCATAGTGACTGATACTGTCGGACTTGGCTCCCGGCTGTCATATGCTTTAGTCGGACTTAGACCCCGACTGTCTTGTTATGAAATATTATCAAGTGTTGGATTTTGATTGTCTTGTTGAAAATAACTACACGTCATTGTGTTCTCTCAATGACGAATAAACTTGGTCAAACATTCTGTAAACTCGCCAACTATTTCGATAGTTGATCCTCTCAAATTTCATGCTTTTCAGGAAACCAACAGTAAGTATTGGAAGCGTATTTGGCATTTTGAAGCCATCTTTTGAACATTGGACGTACAATTAGCGTCAGACCTCTGAGGACTATCATTTTATTAGTCCTAATTGTACTTAGCTTCCAGATGTTATTATTGTATTAAGTGGGCCCATTTCCAATTGAGGATAGTTTGTATCCGTGTATTGGGGTCCACATCTGAACGATTATACTTGTAATAAACTCGTATTTGGATTAATGGATGAAATCTCTATTTACCTTCTGATTAGTACGCAATTTTTTTGTTAACCCTGTATTTCCGCTACAACGGGGTGTGACACCTGATCTAACACCACACCCCTATATAAACACGTACAGCAGTTGATCAATTCTATGAATCAAAACCTATAAAAACATATTCTCGATCTCTCATACAATATGTCGACGGGATTATTGCTCCCATGCTTATTCGTGCTGGAATCCGGTAGTGGGAAATATTTGAGCGTCGTGAAATCGAACAATTTAGAAAGCAGCAGCAACAGCCTACCATCAGGGTTCCTGAAATTCAATGAAGAAGAAATATGGAGTCCCCGAGTCAAGTTTGCAGCTGAGCCAGCTGCAGCAGAAACCTCAAGGGATGGCGCATTGGTGCACATCAGATCCTGTTACAACAACAAGTATTTGGTGACGCAACAAATTGGGAACGATTTATTGTAGTAGATAGGATCAGATTCATAAAAGACAATTGGAGTTACTGGGGGAGTGTCAATTGCTGGCTTCTTGTTGATTGCAGCATTTGATTCATCAAATGTGACATGAATTGACTCATGGACCTTCTCCAGTCTCTTGTTGTAGACTCTGAAGGCCTTGTGAATGGCTGAATAGCCTAAGAAATACCCTTCATCAGCTTTGGCATCAAATTTGCCTAACTGACTGGAGTCGTTCAGGATGTAAACTGGACATCCAAAAACGTGAAAATAACCAATATTTGGTTTTCTATTTCTTAAGACTTCATAGGCTGTCTTTTTGTGTCGCTTCACATACACTGACCGTTTCTGGGTGTGGCAAGCAGTAGCAATTGCTTCAGCCCAGAAACTGGTAGACAGACCAGATTCAGCAAGCATACTCCTGGCAGCTTCTATCAGCGTTCGATTCTTCCTTTCCACAACTCCATTCTGTTCTGGAGAGCGGGCTGATGAGAAATTCTGGGAGATGCCAGTGTCAGTACAGAATGACTCCAGAGTTGCATTTTGGAATTCTGTTCCATTGTCACTTCTTAACTAACACACCTTTCGACTGTACTTGAGCTCAATTTGCTTGATAAGACTGATGATTTCAGCAGCAGCTTCACTTTTAGACCTGAGAAAGATAACCCAACAATATCTGGAGAATTCATCTACGATCACCAGGGTGTATCTTTTACCAGCACGAGTCTGAACATTCACTGGACCAAAGAGGTCCATATGAAGCATATGAAGAGGTTCATATATGTTGAAATTCTGTCTGGTCTTGAAACTGGTACGTTTTTGCTTACCCATCTCACATCCTGGACATGGCCTTTCCTTTTTGAAGGAAACTGAAGGTATCCCATCTGCAAGTTGTTTTCTGGACAACTTATTAATATTCTTGAAATTTAAATGGGATAACCTTTTGTGCCATAACCAGTTTGTGTCTTCATCAGCTTGAGTATAGAAACACTGCTCTGAAGGAGAGCTTTCCATATCCATCACATACACATTCCCTTTTCTGGGAGCAATCAACACTAACTTCCAGTCCTTGTTGAATACGATACTGTTAGAAATCCAAAAATAGTGATAAATTGTAATCTAGATTAGAGGAATTTCTTGTTGTTAAGTCATAGATAAATGATTACTAAGGTTGAGGGGCTAATTGTGACAATTAGCATAATTGTGTAGTTAGACTATAAATAGCCCTCTCATACCTTAGAGATCAGAAGAGAGATCATAACCTTGACATAATTTTTGTATAATTCCACATAACTTTAATACCAGATTTACACACAATCCTCTCTAAAAACACACACAAACACCAAGAACATACACTAATCAAAGCGCCATTGATGGATTGAATTCGGTAGTAGAAATCGTGTTATAACAAGTGGTATCAGAGCAAAACATCGATCTGATGACGATCCATACCTGAATTCAATTACAAATTCATCAAAATCAAATTTAATTTCAAATTCTGTTCGTAATTTTTCACCTACTGGTTCATCAAAATTCACACTTCAAATCACATAAAATCACAATTGTTTGTTCACCAATAGATTTGTGGTTGTTGAAAACATAATCCTGTCAAGTTTCAAGTTCCAATTCAATCTAAATCTCGAGATTGAATTTTGAGTTTTGGCGCGAATTTTGAGGGATTTGAAGCTGTTGTGTTTCGTGTTGAATTTTGTTAATAAACTTGTTGCGGACATGAATTCAAACAGTTTGCCAGTGATTTCATGATCTAACTCCCAGTAATTCAAAAGATATTGAAGTTTTTTTTAAGTTGTTAATGGAGTTTTTCTGGAAAACTGTTGAGATGAAGAAGATGACCAAGACGATCTTCACTAGGACGATCTTCCTAAGATCGTTTTAGTTCCAGTGATTTGTGGCTTGTTGGACGATCCTCACAAGATCGTTTTAAACAAGAGTGTGTTGTGTAGTGTTTGTTTCTGGCTAATTAATCCGAAAGGATTGGTTGGGTCATTTCAAATACTTAGAAGTTTTTGGGAAAGAAACCTAAAACGATCTTCAATCAAGATCGTTTCATTTCTTAAAACCTAAGACGATCTTCACCAAGACCGTTTCATACCTTCGAAACCCAAGACGATCTTCAACCAAGATCGTCCCAGTTCCTTGAATCATTTCAATCCAAAATCACTTTAATACAAGATAACTTCACTTCAAGACCGTTTTCATTTCAAGACCGTTTTATCTTCAAGACCGTTTCATTTTCAAGACCGTTTCATTTCAAGACCGTTTCATTTCAAGATCGTTTCAATTTCAAGACTTAACCAAATTTTCATCAAAATCCTAGAACGATCTTACTCAAGACGATCTTGCTCAAAACAATCTCACTCAAGACGATCTCACCCAGAACGATTTTCTCAAGATCGTTTCATTTCCTGTTCTTATCAAGATCGTTTCATTACCAGTTCTTCTCAAGATCGTTTCATTTTCCATTCTTAATTCAATTCAATATTTTTTTAAATCAAATCAATTTCAAATGGCTTCTCGTGAAGCATTGGCATTAGGTTCAGATACAAGACCTCCAGTTCTCTACCGTGGTTCCTATGGACTATGGAAGAAAAGATTTATGGACTATGTGGAAAGTCAGACAAATGGTCATATGATGAAAGATTCCATCCTTAATGGACTTGCCGTTCATCGCCATCCCACTACTGATGCAATTATTCTGACTCCTGATCTGTTGAATGCTGAACAAAAGGATCGAACAGCTGCAGATAACAGAGCTAGGTCATGTCTATACAAAGCTCTACCGGATGAAATCTATGGCTCTGTTGATTCTTATGATACAGCCAAGGAGATATGGGATGAGGTGGCTAGACAGATGGAAGGAGCTGACGTGACTTCGACCATAAGATTGACCAATATTCTGACTGAGTTTGACAACTTCTCCAAATTGCCTAATGAATCTCTTGAAGCTGTCTACTACAGATTCTGCAATGTCATAAATGAGCTAAGGAAGAACAATGTCAGGAAAACAGAGATTGAACTAAACATCAAATTCATCAAAGCTCTTGGTCCAAAATGAGAAGATTTTGGAACACAGATCAAGCAACATCAAAATCTGACCAAATTCACCATTCATACTCTTTATGAATCTTTCAAACTCAATGAAAACCAAGTCCTAAGCAAAGCTTCATCAAACAAAATGCCAGAAGTTGTATCTTCTGATCCTTTGGCATTGATAGTTGAGAAGAAGATTTCTGAAGCTCTTAAAAGGCAAATGGTGGTTGTTTCTTCGTCTGATGAGGAGGGAGATGATCTGATGGCTACAAGAGATGGTGTTTCAGATGAACTATATCAAGCTCTTGCCGCGGTAACAAAGCATTTCAAGAGGAAATTTTACAAAGCGAGGCCAACAAACAACAATCTCCGCACTTCTTCTACAAGTGCATTTCCCAAGAAGGAACACTATCATCCAAGGAGCAATGACCAAGGTGAAGCTAATGGATCAAGGTATGGTGAAAAGAAGGAAGCTTATGAGAAACAAGCTGTTGAGAAGGGTAAGGCATCAGACAAAAAGTGCTACAATTGTGGTATTCCTGGACATTTTGTCGTTGATTGCAAACAACCTCGAAAGCGGGACTATGAGTATTACAAGCAGAAGATGTTGTTAGCCAAACAAGTTGAAGCAGGACATGCATTGCTTGCCGAAGATGACAAATGGCTGTTGCTCACTGATGATGAAGATCAAGATCTCTCCGCTAATGTTTGCTATATGGCAAGGTTGGCCAAGAACAAAGTCTTTGAAGCAGAAAGCACTGATGATGAATACCCAGATGATGAGGTAAATCTCGACTCTACTTTTTCTTTGATTAAGGACAAAGAGTCATATAGATTAGCTTTATCAAATTTGACAACTCATATCAATTCTTTAACCAACAAAAACAAAAAATTGAAAAATAGCATTTCATTTTCTAAAAGTGAATTTTCAAAACTTCTTGAAGAACATTCAAAATTACTTTTTGAATATGATGCTATTAAACAAGATTTTCAAGCTTACAAAGATAAGATGTTGGTTAAAGAATGTGAGTTGAATGTATCTCCTGATTTTAAATTATTACAAAAATGTCAAAATCTAGAAAAGACCATTCATGATCTTGAAAAGGCCAATCAAGATCTTGAAATTCAAAAGACCAATGAATGGCTTCGGGCAAATGCAAGACAAATGGATGTTGATATTCTTAATAAAAAGCTTCAAGAAGCTAAACCAAACAATGTTGAATTCGAAAGGAAGATTTCTGATTTAAATCATAATTGTTTTCTAAAAGGCATTGAGATTGAGAATCTTGAAAAACAAATTGAGGCATTTAAAAAGAATATACTTTTCTATCAAGAAAAGTTATATAAAGTTGAACAAAATCCTCTCTTGAATTTCACTGCCTATTTCAACAAGTCAAAAATTGCCAAAACAGAACTTCTTCTCGGGTTGGGATTTGAGAATATCACACCATTACAAAAAGACAAAGAGGAAATTGAACCCTTGTATGATGAAAAATTTCTACGACTTGGTATGATACAACAGTTTATTCGTCCATTGGATGACGAATTTGAGACTGATGAAGTTGAGAGAATACCAAAACAAAAATTGAAAAATAGCATTTCATTTTCTAAAAGTGAATTTTCAAAACTTCTTGAAGAACATTCAAAATTACTTTTTGAATATGATGCTATTAAACAAGATTTTCAAGCTTACAAAGATAAGATGTTGGTTAAAGAATGTGAGTTGAATGTATCTCCTGATTTTAAATTATTACAAAAATGTCAAAATCTAGAAAAGACCATTCATGATCTTGAAAAGGCCAATCAAGATCTTGAAATTCAAAAGACCAATGAATGGCTTCGGGCAAATGCAAGACAAATGGATGTTGATATTCTTAATAAAAAGCTTCAAGAAGCTAAACCAAACAATGTTGAATTCGAAAGGAAGATTTCTGATTTAAATCATAATTGTTTTCTAAAAGGCATTGAGATTGAGAATCTTGAAAAACAAATTGAGGATTTAAAAAGAATATACTTTTCTATCAAGAAAAGTTATATAAAGTTGAACAAAATCCTCTCTTGAATTTCACTGCCTATTTCAACAAGTCAAAAATTGCCAAAACAGAACTTCTTCTCGGGTTGGGATTTGAGAATATCACACCATTACAAAAAGACAAAGAGGAAATTGAACCCTTGTATGATGAAAAATTTCTACGACTTGGTATGATACAACAGTTTATTCGTCCATTGGATGACGAATTTGAGACTGATGAAGTTGAGAGAATACCAAAACAAGAATTTTTGGTTAATTATGATGCAATAAATGATTCATACAAAACTAAAGAATCTTCGATTTTCAAATTGGAAGAAATTGAATCAAATTTTCAAAACCAAGAATCTGTCGGTACTCCACCTAAACCAACTAAAATGTACTTTCCAACCACATTTTTGGAAAAACAAATAGAAGGTTTACAACAAAAGGTGGAATCTCAACAAAAAGTTATCGATCATCTCAAGTCTCAAAGTCCGAATTCAAAGGATAAATGTATTGTTGTTGATACTAAGAAAGTTTGTGAGAATGTTTCTACTCAAACTGACCAAAGTGTTTTAGTAGACAATTCTACCCAAACTACTTGTGATTCATCTACCAATACCTCTACTCAGACCTTGACTGATTTTCTTGAATGTACTTGTCAAAATCCTGCTACATTTATAGCTGATGATTATGTGCAATCTGATTTATCTAATAAAGAACTTGCACATAGTTTAGTTTTGATATGGTACTTCTATAGGTTTTTCACATGCAACAATGTTGATGAGTTAGTTGTTTACCCTAAGCCTAGTGCTAGTATCGGTGTTGATACTATTACTCAATTTTCTTGTGAGACAAAAGATGTGTCATTTCAAGTTGACCTAATTACCGAGACTACCCATGATGTGAAGTTGGACACCAAGATTCCTGATTTTTCAAAATTTTCAAATGAATCTAAAATTAATCAATCTCCATTGAAATTTTCTTTTTCAAAAGATTTCACAAAGGATGATTTTGATAAATTCATGGAGGGAGAATATATTTTTGATTCAGAAACTGAGAAAAAGATTGAATCTATCAAAATCAAAGTGGAAACAAAAGTGGAATCTCAAAAACCATGGTCCAAAGCTCCAACTTCATATTACTCAAAGAAACGAGTTAAGACCAAACTCGTCAAGACTGAACCAAAGACAATTAAGGTAGAAACATTTGTTGCTACCCCTGTGAAACATGTCAAAAAGGAACAAACTGAAATCCCACTCAGGACAAAGTACACCAAAGTGAAACTTCCGAAAGACTACCCTAAAGCTTCTCAATCTAGCTCTCAATCTAGTTCTATACCTAAGGTGTCTAAGTATAGCACAGTTTCGCTAACTAAGGATACATCAAATGGTTCAACTAGATATAGGGATAGTTATGGATGGTTTTCTCATGATAAACCAAAGAAGCAAGAAGTTTCATCACCTCCGAAAGAGTCTAATAAGATGAAAGTGTCTAAAACTCCTAGTTCTAATCTTCTTAGTGTCAATTCAACAGGTGGAAAGAGCTTAACTAGTGGTGCTAAATGGGTTGCTAAGACATTAGTACCTAAGATCACTAGTAAACAAAAGGATGTTGAGAAAAAGAAGAAAAGAAGGAGGAGAAAGGCTGTCAATAGGAGAAAGGGTGTTTCTGTTAATCAAAACAATTTTTCTTTTTCAAATAATGTTGAAAATTCCAAGGCAAGACCTTGTGAGCTTGTAAACAATCTTAATTCTCGTACTTGTGTTGATGCTTGTAGACATGTTACTTTTAATTCTTATGTGAATGTTCGTACTTTTTATTCAAATATGTTTGTTGATAATGTGCTTGTCAATGCTTATGTTGATTCAAAAACATGTTTGAATGCGAATCCTAAGTTATATACCCTGCCTGTTTTAACTAACCATAAAGGACCCGTCTTCAAGTGGGTACCTAAAAACGGTTAAATTTCCTTGATTGCAGGAAATAACCATCTGTGTTTGGATACTCGATTCTGGGTGTTCGAAGCACATGACTGGAAATAAATCTTTGCTCAAGAATTTTGTTGAAAGATTCATGGGAACAGTTCGCTTTGGAAACAACAATTTCGCTCCTATCTTAGGTTATGGAGACATTGAACGAAATGGAATTATCATCAAGAAAGTTCACTATGTTGAAGGATTAAGTCATAACTTGTTCAGTGTTGGACAATTCTGTGATAACAATCTTCAAGTTCTGTTTCAAAAATCTCTTTGCAAAGTCCAAACTCTAGATGGAGTTGATATTCTTTGTGGTGATCGTGATGATAACCTGTTTACCGTCAATCTTGATGATAACCAACCAACTGATAATATTTGTCTCATTTCAAAGGCTACTTCAAAGAATTCTTGGTTATGGCATAGAAGGCTTTCTCATCTGAATTTTCAAACTATCAATACTTTGGTCAACAAGCATCTTGTTGAAGGCTTACCTGACTATAAGTATGAAAGTGAACATGTGTGTCCTTCTTGTGCTGTTGGGAAGATTAAGAGAACTTCTCATAAACCGAAGAAATCTCCAAATTCTTTAGCACCTCTTCATTTGCTTCACATGGATCTTTGTGGGCCGATGAAAGTACAAAGCCGAAATGGGAAGAAATACATCTTGGTTATTGTTGATGATTATTCAAGATATACTTGGGTCAAGTTTCTTGCATCCAAAGGTGAAACAACTCAGATGTTGATAGATTTCATCACTAATACTCAAGTAAATCTTCAACTTCCAGTTCGTTACATCCGTTCGGATAACGGAACTGAGTTCAAGAATGCTGTTTTGATGAATTCTGCAAATCCAAAGGTATTACTCATCAATTTTCAGCAGTTCGCACCCCTCAACAAAACGGTGTTGTTGAAAGAAGAAATCGATCGCTGGTGGAAGCAGCAAGGACAATGCTTGCTTATTCCAAATTGCCATCCAATATGTGGGCTGAAGATGTTGACACTGCTTGTCACACTCAGAATCGGTCCATTATCAATCAGCGTTTCGAAAAGACTCCTTATGAGGTTGTTAACAAACGCAAACCCAACATCAACTACTTTCACATATTTGGGTGTGTTTGTTACACTTTGAATGATCGGGATAATCTTGGAAAGTTCGAGAAGAAAGGTGATGAAGGATATTTTGTTGGTTATTCCAAAACATCAATTGCCTACCGAATCTACAATCGCCGAACAAATACAATTCAAGAAACAATGAATGTTTGGTTTGATGAGATGTCAGGCATGATCTTTGAGCAAGAAAGTTTGCTACCAACAAGTAATGATCCAAGTACTTCAAGTACTCCTACAAGGAATTCTACCTTAGCTTCTAAATTCAAGAAGTTTCCAACTCCTACGAGTGATGAATTAGATATTCTTTTTGAAGAATTCTATAATTCAAAACCGATTCATGATCAAGAACCTCAAGTCATCGTTGAACCAATTCAAAACACTGAACCTTTTTATAACAACGATCCAGTTCCTGACAACATACATGAATCTTCATCAAGATCTTCAGAGCAAGAATCCTCTTCTACTGATATTCCTCCACCATCCTCTCAGGATAATACTTCTCAAGTGAATGTTCAAGAACAACCTTCTCGATTAACTCAGACAACAAATCCATTGAACACTCCAAATGTGTATGTACCACTTGACTTTGATCATCCAGCTTATGAGGAAAGAATTGTACCCAGTTATGATTCCATCTCTCAACAAACCTCAAGTTTTAATGATGGTGATGTTGATCTTCAACAACAAGATATTCTTCCTCATGATCACAAGTGGACACGTATGCAGAAATACCATCCTACTGATCTAATAATTGGAGATCCACAAGCAGGAGTAACTACTCGTACTTCAGTAAATGAGTGTCTTGTTGCACTTTCTCTTAGCAATATCGAACCCAAAACAGTATCTGAAGCTCTTCGAGATCCAGAGTGGGTTAAAGCAATGCAAGATGAACTCGCACAATTTGAAAGACTGAAGGTATGGAGATTAGTTCCAAATCCTAGAAAAGATGATCCAATCGGAACGAAGTGGATATTCAAAAACAAAAAGGATGAGAATGGAGTGGTAGTAAGGAATAAAGCTCGACTTGTTGCAAAGGTTATTGCCAACAACCTGGTGTTGACTTCGACGAAACTTTTGCTCCAGTTGCAAGAATGGAGGCCATTCGGATATTCTTAGCTTATGTCGCATTCAGAAACTTTACTGTGTTTCAAATGGATGTGAAGACTGCTTTCTTGAATGGTGATCTCAAAGAAGAAGTTTACGTTGATCAACCAGAAGGTTTTGTTGATCCTCAAAGGCCAAATCATGTCTACAGGTTAGACAAGGCTCTCTACGGTCTTAAGCAAGCACCCCGAGCATGGTATGATTCTTTAACTACTTTCTTACTAAGAGGTGGCTTTACCAAAGGCACAATTGACCCTACCTTGTTCATTCGCAAACAAGGTAAGCATGTTTTACTTGTTCAAATATATGTTGATGACATTATATTTGGGTCGACCAGTCAAACATTTTGCCGAAACGTTTCATCTCTTATGGTTAATCATTTTGAAATGAGCATGATTGGGGAAATGAATTACTTTTTGGGTCTTCAAATCAAACAATTACCTACTGGTATTTTTATATCACAAGGTAAATACATAAATGACATGTTGAAAAAGTTTGATATGACTTCATGTTCTTCAATTTCTACCCCAATGGCTGCTCGAACGAACATAAATGCTGATACAAATGGAAAACCTTTTGACCAAAAGAGATATCGAAGTATAATTGGTTCGTTGTTGTACCTAACAACATCTCGCCCAGATATAATGTTTGCAACATGTATGTGTGCTAGATATCAAGCTGCTCCAACTGATTTACATTATCAAGCTGTGAAACGAATCTTTCGTTATCTGAAGGGTACACCCGATTTAGGTCTCTGGTATCCAAGGGATACTGGATTCAATCTAACTGCATACTCAGATGCAGATCATGCTGGTTGTAAACTTGATCGCAAGAGCACTTCCGGTACTCTACAATTTTTAGGTGATAAAATTGTGAGTTGGTCTTCCAAGAAACAGAATTGTGTATCACTATCAACGGCTGAAGCTGAATATGTGGCAGCGGCTAGTTGTTGTGCTCAAGTTTTATGGATGAAGACACAACTAACTGATTATGGTCTGAAATATGATCATATCCCTATCTATTGTGATTCTCAGAGTGCCATTGCCATTGCAGTCAACTCAGTAAACCACTCTCGCTCAAAGCATATTGATGTTAGATATCATTTTCTCAAAGATCATATTGAGAAAGGTGACATCGAGCTCTACTTTGTGGGTACTGACTTTCAACTTGCAGATTTGTTCACAAAACCACTGGATGAAAAGAGGTTTAACTTTCTTATCTCCAAGCTTGGTATGTTAAATCTAAAACCTTAACTCTTTTTCATTTGAAGGAATTCTTGACACATTCCAGAAAAACAAAATACAAAATTTGAAAATAGAAAATCAAATACAAAATTACAAAATTTACAAAAATAAACAAAAAGAAATTTTTTTTCAGAGTGGCTTGCATATACTATGTATGCAACCCGTTCTTAAATGTTATATTTATTTTTAAGAGTGTTTTTACATTCTAAGACTTTGTTATTATACATATAAATTGATATAAGATAATAAGGAATCGAACGCCTTTGTGTACTTCCAAGTGGTCTTATATGAATATGTATGTGTAATAACAATCAAATTTTTTAATACAAATTTTCAAACTCTCAATTGTTGATATGAGAAGCAAAGGATCGAACGCCTTTGTGTACTCCCTTGTTCTCTCATATTGAACAATTGATTGGATTTTCAACTTGTTGTTGTAAGATGCGACGAATTGAACGCCTTTGTGTACTCCCTAGCTGTCTTACTCTCGACATTGGTGGTGACACAAAACTTTGTGTTTCTTTTTGATCTCACAAAAACAATTTTTGCTTCACCTTTCTATGGAAAACTTTTTGATCTCACAAAAACAATTTTTGCTCCACCTTTCTATGGAAAACTTTTTGATCTATTCTTGCATAGATTAAGGAGGAGTTTGTGATTTCAAAAACCTTCAACACTTCAAATGTGTTTCATATTTTTCATTCACACATTTGATGTTTTTCCAATGATTTTTAATCAAATGGAGTTCGGTGATTAGTTTGCACATGAGTGATAGGTATTTCTCAAAATTTACTCCATGAATTTCATCATCGCCGATGAGTTCTAACCCCGGAGTATTCACTTCTTTAGAAAGTGAGGGTATTTTGAGTGATGTTGTTTTCGTGCAAATAGAATGGAGGGAGTAAAGTCGAAAAGTGAGAGGTTACGGTGTAATGATGTTGAGAGAAAGGACTAAAAGAAACAAAAGTCCTCCCCAAATTCTCAAAAAGCCGGGTCAACACGTTCCTATCGGTTTTCATTTGTTGATTTATCGATATTGAAGAAGTCTTCATGGACCCAGTGAAGCAATGCACATCTTTTTCTAACCACTCAAGTATTTCTTAACAAATGCTTGTTTTATTCTCACGGAGATTTTCACATTTCTATTGACTCTTCTTTTGGAAGATGTTGATATTGAAAAAGGGCGACATTCTGCTCCTGTCCCCGACTTCATTTGATCACTTTGTGTCTAGCGCTATCTTGCTTGGTCATTAATTTGATCATTATTCATTTTTATATAGGACACATTCGAGTCATATCTTTGTGATATTATTGCTTATCTCTGTGATAACGCCGGAACATTCGTAGTGATATCTTAATTGATATTCCACGATGATCGAATGGAAATCCTACCAATGCTAACATCTTTTCCAACGTTGAACGTAGGTCTCGTAATTACATTTATGTGATTATTGAGTTAACGAAAAGTCTAAGTGACCTCGTTTTTCCCTAAAAAGTCTTTAAGGATAATATTGTGGTTCTCAAATGCTTCGGTAGTGTTAACCATGATTTATATTCTTTGAAGCAATCTCGTGGTTGCAAAGCCGCAGACCGAACTATGTTAGAGACTTGTTTTGTACATATCTCAATGATACATAGGAAATCCGAAAAATGTTATACATTTCAATCGGTCATTTCATTAATCCTTTCGATTTTTGAACATGCTAACGGATCATTCTTATCCGGTTTCATTTCTCATCACACAAACACAGAAACACCAACACCATGATATAACGTTTGTACCAACAACTTCAATCTTACATTTTAGTCACCCCTAGGATTTCTTCGGTTGGGCTAATGGTTTGGGTTGATGTTTTGATGGTTGACATTTCTCCATGAGTACATTAGATCATGTTATTCTTGTTGACATTTAATCAATCAAGTGTACATAATGACATTGGTTCCATTTTGTCATTATGAGGGGGAGAAAATATTATGATTGATTTACTGATTGATAAGGAAACAAGGAGAAAAGCTTGTGTTTGGTTGTTTCAATAGGTTTTTAGGCTTATCAAAGTTCGAGGCTTATCAAAGTTTGTGTATAGGGGGAGAAAATATTATGATTGATTTACTGATTGATAAGGAAACAAGGAGAAAAGCTTGTGTTTGGTTGTTTCAATAGGTTTTAGGCTTATCAAAGTTCGAGGCTTATCAAAGTTTGTGTATAGGGGGAGAAAATTCTTCATGATGTGTCAATAGTCTTGTGCTAATTCAGATTTTCACTAGATTTTAGTTGATTGAGATTTTTGTTTTATAAAGGGGGAATCTGAATTGACATCAAAGATAAGAATGAAACCGAAGATGAAAAGATTTTCATTCAAGATGATTCAAAAGTTCAAAGATGCTCCAAAATGTTTATACTCATGGATTGAGGGGGAGCATGATTACTTCATAATAATTTCATTCAAACTTCATTCAAATGATTACTCTCCAAAATGTTCGAGTTGATTTGAAAAAGATCAAAGCTTCAAAAAGGTTGAAAGATTTGGTAGAAGATTCAAGTCAAAGAAGTAAAGCTTCAAAAGAGTCTTCATCAAACACACTTCATTCAAGATCTTCAAGTCATACAACAACATTTTATCAAGAAACTCCAATGCATACATCAAGGGGGAGAGTTCATATTCATGAAACTTCATTTCAAGAAGATGAGATTCATTCAAGAATTAAAACCCAAGAATTAAAAAGTTGAATTTCACTCAAGAATCGAAGATTGATACATTCGAAACCAAGATTCATACCTTCCGCATTTCAAAAGACAACTCTGATTCATGATTCAACTATTCTCGAAGATTCAAGTCACACACCTGTTCGACTTCATTATTCTCTTTCTTCAAGACTCACACGCATTTATCATTCTCTGTTCTAAAAAGAACATTGAGAATCCTCACATGATTTAACTTCAAGAAGTTCAAGACCAAGACCAAGAATGAATCAAGTTCTCCAAAGACAAAAGAGAAAGCTTTGAAGACTTGTTTCAACACACAAATTGTCTTCACCACCGGGCTCATCAAATTCATTCCTACAAGACAATATAACACGTACTTCATTCATTACAATGTATCACTAAAGGGGAGAATGTTAGAAATCCAAAAATAGTGATAAATTGTAATCTAGATTAGAGGAATTTCTTGTTGTTAAGTCATAGATAAATGATCACTAAGGTTGAGGGGCTAATTGTGACAATTAGCATAATTGTGTAGTTAGACTATAAATAGCCCTCTCATACCTTAGAGATCAGAAGAGAGATCATAACCTTGACATAATTTTTGTATAATTCCACATAACTTTAATACCAGATTTACACACAATCCTCTCTAAAAACACACACAAACACCAAGAACACACACTAATCAAACCGCCATTGATGGATTGAATTCGGCAGTAGAAATCGTGTTATATCAGATACCCTGAGCAATATTGAATAAAACTTGATAGCCATCATCACACAGTTGGCTTACACTGATCATGTTATATTTCAAACCATTCACAAATGCAACACGTCTGAACTTGACTTGTCCATTGTTCAGAACACCGTATCCCTCAGTCTTTCCACAACCATCATTTCCAAAAGTAATGGAGGGTCCATCAGAAATGGTGAACTCCTCCAGCAGGGTCTTACATCCGGTCATCGTCCTGCCAGCTGCACTGTCAAGATACCAGATATATTTCTTTCGATCGCCCTGCACATGCACCAGATATTATCAGTTAGATTTGGGAACCCATCGACTGATGGGTTCACTGGACCCTCCCTTATAGGTCCCTGGGGCAATCTGGTTTAGTTCACTTTCTTCAACAGTGGTCTTAGTTGAAAAGACCACTGGGGTTGATAGTTTTGAAACCTTTTTCTTTTTCTCAACTGGAGAAATAGATTTAACTTTCTTTGTAAAAGGTTTTGTATTTTGTCTAGGGCCAGATGAAGTACCCTCAATAAAGTTTAATCTTGCATTAAAACTTTGAAATTAATGAGTCAGTGTTTGAATCTGGCTCTCTAACCTGGACAAAACATTTTCATCAGATGATACCTTAGCCTTTCCAGTTCTAGGCTTAGGTAGGGGATTGGTCTGAGGCAAAGGTTTATTCCGATAAACCTCTTTAACTGGAGCAGTCATCTGGAATGCTCCAGTCTTAACCTCTAGGGATTGAACTGGGAAAATATTGGCCTTGGGAGTTACAGGCTCATCATAAATAGTGGTGGGCCTGAACCCCTCTGGTAATCGATCGATTACTGGTATTAATGATGCTACATGAGTATTTCCATCTAAATATGCACGTTTTTGAGCAGGAAATTGATTTACTCCAGCATCATATGGCTTTCTGGTTTCCAGCCATGATTTAATCACCAGTTTTTCTTTCTCTAAAATGACTTCAAGATCTTGTTTTTCTTGAATCAATTGCTCAGTTACCAGAACCTAGGCTTGAAATGCCAGTTCAATGTCTTGAAGTTCTTTCAATTTTGATTTTAAAACAGTTATTTCAGAAAAATCTGTTTCTAGACCATTTACACAATCAGATCTAACAGTTTCTACAAATATCAAATCAGAATTAAGAGCTTCAGCTATGTCCAGTTTTAATTCTTGGTCAGTTGCAGTATCATAATCACTAACCTTTTTAATAACAATGTCCACCCATCGTCCAGATGTGACATCTTCCTTCACTAGGTACTCTTCGTCTGCCAGAGCCATCTAACAGCAATCTCTTTCTTCTTCTTCATCAGCAGATGATTCATCAGAAGGAACCCACTTCTCTTAAGTTGTTGCGATCATGCACTTATTATTGTTTTCCATTTGTTGTGCCATGAGAGCAATCTGGGCCTTAAGCTTTTTATATTTCAATTTATAGCTATCATCAGGCTTATTATTTGAAGAGAATGGACCAGGCTTGGATACAAACTGGCTGGACCTGCAATCTTTCATGAAATGACCCTTTTTGCCACACTTAAAGCATGTCAAATTGGTCTTATCAATTGAAGAACTGGATGCAAATTGTCCAGATGGACTATTTGCTCTTGCTTTGAAATGGTTAAACGTTTTAGCAATCATTGCAATAAGGTCATCATCATCAGTTTCATCACAACAGTCTGGAGAGATTTGACTGGATTCTCCAGAATCCATGAGTTCAGACACCATCTTCTTCATAGAAAATACATTCTCAGAAGATATCAGTGCTGTACTTTGTGGTTCAGTGTGACTAACCACATTAGGACTACTAGAGGCATGGTTATAAGCATCTTGTTCTGCCACCACTCTCTGAGCTTGATTTTCTTTAGTGTACCTGAAAGCTCCATAAAGAGTTGAGAGAGTGTGTGTGTGCAGAGTTTTACCTTGTCGTAAGACCAGGATCATGTGAGACCATTTGGTGGGCAAAATATCACAAAATTTCTCCAGAAGTATATCCTTGTCCTTCTCAACCCCAAGACCTCTCAACTGGTTTATGATACTCATAAATCTGGTGTAAGTACCAGTGAGAGACTCATTAGGCTGAGCAAAAATGACTCATACCTCTTGTTTAGGGAGACCTTTCTGGTGACAATGGTGTCATCTCCTCCTTCATGCTGGTTTAAAAGTTCATCCCACATGGTTTTAGCACTAGGAAAAAGAACTAGTGTGGGAATTAGGGTTTCTGGAACGGCCCCGAGGATCATGTTTTTGAGAAGGGTGTCTAGATTCACCAATCTCCTCTCCTCTTCAGACCAATGTTCCTCCCTCTTTTCCCTTCCTCTTCTAGATGCAGAAGGATCAAGAAGGGGCTTGAGAGGTGATGTAGGGACATAAGGACCTTCATTTAAGATTTTCATCATGTTCCTCTCAATACCAGTGATATGCAATATCATCCTAGCCTTCCACGTACCAAACTCATCATTGTTCCCACTGAATTTAGGAACAGGATTATTTGAATAGTGCACATGCACGTGTGGAGAAGCAGGAGTAGGAGGAGGAGGTGGTGGATTAGTGTTATTAACAATAGGTGGTTCATTATTTTGATCATTAAAATTAACATTAGGATCGGGACCAAAATTAAAACTTCCTTGTGTATTTTCAGGGGTGCCCATCAAAGAAGCAGATCTAGGCAATGTTTAGCCTTCTGCTCTGATACCAAATGTGAGTCCCTTAAATTACGATGGTTAACCCTGAAAGTGTAAAATACAACAAGTCTAATAATCACTAGAATGGACTAGTATTACTTAAATATAAATGCAAGTATATAAATAAAGTAATACATGACTTAAAGCAATAAACAAGTAAAGTGGAACATAATGTATTTTTTCAAGGTGTATTTTATTTATGATGTTAAATAAAATACAAGGTTGTACGGAATCAAGATAATACAAATAAGTATGTATCCTAACAACCTATGAATTACAAATGATCTATATTTGTCAAATAACTCTTTTGGATCGAGATACTTAAAGTTGTGAAGTATGTCTGTTTAAGATCGAGAGTATTTAGACAAATTCACTCTAATGCAAAATGTATGCTTAAAAGTAATTTTCTCAAGGAAATGACTTTGTATTTATAGGCAACAAAATTCACCAGTGAATTTTGTGCCGTACAAATATGGTTGCATGCATTTAATTATCCGACAAGAACATTAAATGCATTGGATAAGGTACAAGGATAAAGTCACATCAATATGACTTTATTCTATTAACCAACCACCTTTACACACGTATAAACTTTGGGAAAGAACAAGTGGATTGTTCTTTGGAAAGTGTGTAAAGGCAAAAGTCAATTACTCGATATCAGTGTTCAGACTTGTAAGGTCTAGAACATTGACAATCCTCCAGTGTACAGATCTGGTAAGACTTCCAGTGGACTCCGCCATTTGTCAGTTTTCTTTATTCTGACTTCAGTCTTTGACTTCAGTGAGAATGTCTCCAGTAGAGTAGATCTGGACTGGGGTGAAGTCCAGTGAGCTAATCTGGAGAATACTCCAGATCCTATACAAGTATTTTCTCACTGGTCTTCCATTATTTCTGGACAAATCTTCAGAGGGACTCCAGATTCCAAGTCTGGAGTAGGTCCAGTAGAACACGTTTCTGGAAAGATCTTCAGTAAGGCTCCAGTAGTCGAGTCTGGAGCGAGTCCAGTAAATCTGGACCTAACAGACATTAATTCAATATCTGTTTATTGAAATCAACAACTCTGTGTTCTTTTCCTTAAACCCATATTTTGTTAATTATGATACACTTTCTTTTAGCTTTTGATCACAACACTATCGCTTAACTACCCTACTCGTTTATTCAGTGTTCTTGATTTGGAAACTAGATTCTATTCTGACTCTGTCTCTCGTGCAATAGGAACTTTTATTTAAACATTACAATACAAATTAAACACACACACACACATACATACACTGAACATAAATGAATAACAATAGTTACAAGAGCTAAAGTTACTGCTTGATTAGATCAGATTAGCATGTTACATAAGCCTACAAGCGAGAAATAATTCTCTTATTATTAGTTATGAACAGTGATCCATCAACGATTACCAATATGTTTGTCCTCTTAAACACTCGGTACTTCCAGTTTCCTTTTGGTTTGTGACACTTTCGACATACCCTGGCCAAGGACAGTCACCATGTAACCCGAGTAGCCTAATATGCCACTTAATCAAGTTTGCGAACTTAAGTGACCCACATTCAGATATACTCTCATAATCGACGCAAGCACTAAGATTAAGACACTTGGTAACTATAGGGAGACGGCCTTTAAGAATCAAGTCAGCGGTGATAGGTCGGTGATTCCTCACACGCAAAGCCACATAACTTGACTCACGTACGGAAATATACCCAACATTGCATAATGCTAAGTACTTGCATATTTGTGACATCATTTTAAAGCACTTATGAAAACCCGTGACTTTCGATGAGATCCGTGTAGCGAACTTTCTGACAACCTATCCCAAGTTGGAAGCTTTAGGTAGGCTAGGTATACAAAGACACCCCAAGGACTTACTTGTCTGAATCTCAAAGGCCACATTAGCTCCATAATTTTCAAAAGATTTATGAGATATTTACATATCTTGTCACAAATATACATCCGAAAAGCAATACACACACATGTATGTACCCGAGACCTTCTATATAAAAACCAAATATACATAATTACAATGCTAGATCTTTTGTTAGATTTAAGGACCAGATCTAATCATTTGAAAAGCAGGCATTCTCAGCCATATATCTGAATATGTTTCCCATAAGAACATTGTATACATTTAAGTTCAGATTATAAGGAAACCTTGGTACTTTGTGCCTACCGATACATCATATAATTGTATCACTGAACTGAGCATTTTAAAGTACAATTAAGTAGGCTTAAAAGCTAAAGTATCGTCACGTCTAATTGTCTTGATGCAGTGACCTTACTATAATTATTATTTTCTTTTTCTTTTCTGAGTTTTTTCTCATTTTTATTTTGTTTTTCTGACACTATATGACACATACATCACGACACAAAACACAGACGCATTTTACAGAGTTCCTTTTGAGAGACACTGTCACTATAGATTTCTCATTCCAATCAATTGGATTAGCAACTCGAAATGAGTTCGGTCGAAAGCTTTAGTGAACAGATCAGCTAAATTAAAGTCACTCGGCACCTTTTCAAGTACTATTAATTTCTTTTCAACACAATCACGTATAAAATGAAACCTTATGTCTTTGCGCAGTTGTTGCTGAATCCATAGAACCTGTGAACAACATCCACCAGCTGCCATGTATTCCGCCTCGCAGGACGATATCGCAACAGAAGTCTGCTTCTTACATTGCCATGAAACCAATCTCCCCCCTAAGAACTGACATCCACCTGAAGTCGATTTCCTATCAAAGTTACAGCCTCCATAGTCAGCATCTGTATAAGCCACGAACTCAAAGTCTTCCCCAATTGAATACTAAAGACCCAACACTGGTTGCCCTTTGAGTTAGCGAAGAATTCTCTTAACAGCTTTCATGTGACTTTCCCTGGGACACGACTGATAACGAGCACACAAACAAACCGCAAACATGATGTCTGGTCTTGATGCTGTAAGGTACATCAACGAACCTATCATGGCCCTATAACGAGTAGGATCAACTTCTGGATCATTAAGAGAAAACATCCCAAGTTGATGGTTCTTTTGTATAGGAGTATCCATCGGTGAAGTATCTTCCATTCCAAATCGTTTCAAAATATCTTGTGCATACTTCGTCTGATGGATGAAGAATCTGTCGTTCTTCTGTTCAACTTGCAAATCTAAAAAGAAGTTCATCTCTCCCATAGCACTCATCTCAAAAGTCCCTTTCATAATCTGCTCAAACTCCTTGCACATCTTTTCATCTGATGACCCGAAGATAATGTCATCCACGTAAACTTGTACAAGTAGGAAATCCTCTCCCTTCCATTTTGTAAACAACGTGCTATCGATCAATCCTCTCTCAAATCCATTTTTAAGAAGATGCTTCGACAGTTTATCGTACCATGCCCTAGGAGCTTGATGTAATCCATACAATGCCTTATTCAGTCGATAGACTCTATTAGGATGATCTGGATCTTCAAACCCTGGTGGTTGGGTAACATACACTAATTTCTGGACAGTACCATATAAGAATGCACTCTTGACATGCAACTGATATACCTTAATGTCCTTGAAGGCAGCAAAAGCTAGAAACAGCCGTATGGCTTCTATTCTCGCAACCGGTGCAAAAACCTCAGTGTAGTCCAACCCTTCCTCTTGAGCAAAGCCCTGAACAACTAGCCGAGCTTTATTTCTTATCACAATGCCTTTTTCATCCTTTTTGCACCTAAAAATCCATCTTGTGCCGAAAGGATACTCTCCCGGAGGTGGATCAACCAGCTCCCAAACCTGGAGCTTATCAAACTGAAAAAGTTCTTACTGCATCGTTTTAACCCAAGACGGATCTTTTAAAGCCATTTGAATATTGCTTGGCTCTTCTTGAGAAACGAAGCAGCTGAACTTACATTCATTAACTATACCAGTTTCTTTCATCTCTGCGAATTAACCCGATAACTTATTAAGTTGAGCTCTTATCTTAACCCTTGCACTTGGTTCACCAATAATATCCTCAACTGCATGATACTTGTTGATTCTATGCTGTGTAGCTTTATCAACTTGAAGATTTACACCCAAATTTGAACCTATTTCTCCTTGATCAGTAGATTCATGAGAAAGTGGAGTAACTGGTTCCGATTCTTGTGTCATTGTATCTTCAGTATCCTTTGATGAACCATCTGCACTGGTGTTATTTGAAGTTGACACAAGCTCTGTATTTTGATCCTTTCTTGATTCCTCATTATTCCTTGATGCTGTAACAGTCACAGATTCTGAAGAAGTAGTAGAACCTGCTCCTATGTTCTGATCACGTAGCAATACTACATCATCTACCTCTGAACTACCTGTACCAAAAGCAATAGGAAAATTAAAGGAGGTAAACACATTATCATAATTAAACAAGATAGTAGACCCTTGATGTACAGGGGGATTATAGCTAGAAATCACGACATTGTAACCAACATCAACTATTTCAGCCTTAATATTGTACACCCTCCTATTTGGAGATCCCGGAATGTAACCCAGAAAAATTCCCTCTTCAGCCTTCTCGGCAAATTTGGGTTGGTTACGAACTTTTAAAAATGTGCATGGGACTCCAAAAGGTTCCAACCCAGTTAAATTCGGTTTTCTATTGTTTAAAAGTTCGTAAGGTGTCTTATTAAATCTTTTAACAATTAAAACCCTATTCAACACATGACAAGCAGTGTTCACTGTTTCCCCCCAAAACATAGTAGGAAGCCTTGAATCAGCTAGCATAGTCCTGGCGGTCTCTATCAATGTTCTATTTTTCCTCTCTGCTACTCCATTCTGTTGAGATTCATAGGGTGCACTGAATTGATGCTCAATTCCCTTGCTTAGACGGTAGACTTCCATAATCTGATTCTTGAACTCTGTCCTATTATCACTTCTGATTCTCTTCACTCTTGTGTTGTATTGGTTTTCAATTCTTTCAAAGAACTCCATAAGGATCTGAGAAGTCTCATCCTTAGTCTTCAAGAAGAACACCCACGAGAATCTAGAGTAATCATCAGTAACTACTAGACAGTAGTACATGTACCCTATGCTTCTAACATTTACTGGTCCAAACAAATCCATATGTAGCAACTGAAATGGAGAAGCAATAGAATTCTGAGTCTTCGGCTTATACGGCTTCTTAGTTTGTTTTCCTTTAAGACACGGCACACATTTATCTTCCACCATAAATCTCTTATTTGGAACGCCGAGAACCAATCCATTACTTGTAATATAATTCATTTTTCTGAAATGGATATGACCCATTCTTCTATGCCATAGCAGAGATTCATCCACTAAAGCTTTGGTGAGCAGACACACTAGCTCCACTGAATCAATTACACCTAATTCAAGACCATAGATGTCCTTCTTTCTTGGAGCCTTCAGTAGTATCCATTCCTCTGGAATAATATAACCTGGTTTCAAGATTAGGGCTTCCTTTTCTGTAAAATGAACTGGATTCCCTTTGTCGCATATTTGAGATACACTCATCAGATTATGCTCCAGCTGTTCAACAAAGTTCACATTGTCCATTTTAATCTTCCCATTGACGACCTTTCCAATACCAGAAATACTTCCGCCCTTGGGACCGGCAAAACTGACATAAGACCCTTTAACAGGAGTAAATTCTGTCAATAGTCTCTTGTCACCTGTCATATGTCTTGAACATCCACTATCGACAAACCATATCCCTGTAGTTCTTCTTAGTGGTTCCTTTTGTTCAATAACTTCCAGATGTGCCATAAAACCAACCTCAGTTTCAGTAGACCTATTTTCAATTTCAGCTCTCACTAGTTGGTTCAGATTCCTCTTCAACCTCCTTCTGATGAAAACTATCATGATCATCCGTACTGGCATACAATGTATAGTCGAATGAATTATCACTAAGATCGTTCATTCTTCCATCAAAGTCTTGAATTTCGGCCATGAATGCATGATTCTGATCATCGGTACTAGTCGAACCCCAATTATATGTACCATCATTTTGCACAACCAAAGCTCTCGAGTTGTCCGTTACTCCTGAGTTTCGGTTCCCAGTATCAGCATATTGACGTCATGAATTCTGACCTGCAATAGAACCACCTTGATTGAAGTTCTGACGACCTGTAGCTGAATTGTTGTCCCGTCTTGGCCTCTGACATTCACGTGTGAAATGTCCAAAATCATCACAGTTGAAAAACTTTACCTTGGTCTTATCAAACCCTACTTTGCCGTCTATAACCTTCCTTCTGGTTCTATCAGTGAATCTATGAACTCTCAATGTTAGCATAGCCAATTGCCAGTTCAAATCCATTTCTTCCAGATCATCTGGATCAACTTGCTTGTAATCCTCCCTAACCAGATCAGGATCAGTCAGTTTTCCTCCAATTAACTTCTCATGAGCAGACACAAACGAAGCTAGCATGCCCAAATGTCCCTCAGCAGATCTTATGCTCATCGGCATCCCTGTTAAACCCGAGCTTGGAGAACTACTATTCTGATTCCCATTATGGATAACCATAGCTGATTCCGGAGAAGTTACATACATCAAGTTGTTTTTATTATCCATCGCCATGTTCAACTTTTCATTATCTCCACTGTAGAAGGCAGTAATCCCTCCACTTGACGATTTTGCAGAAGAAATGTTTGACTTGCTATGATAGAGTTCAGGACGCTGAACAAAATCACTGCTACATGCTTCCTTTGATTTTCGTTTCATGTCTTGACCTCTCAGCTTTCGAATGATCTGTTCCAGAGTCCACTTACTGAATTCGGGATTTTGTTGGATAGAAGTAACAAAGCCTTCCCACTTACTCGGAAGTGACTCCAACAGTTTCTCGATAACATCTTCTGGATCAGGATTATACCCAAAGTACGCAAGCTCAACCAGCAAATGACTGTAACGAATTAAAGTCTCATCAAGAGATTCATCCTTGAAACTGTTGAAAACATAGTACTGTTTCTTCAACAAGTCTTTTCTCCTCTTCTTGAGATCTTCATCACCTTCACAATGCTCTTTGAGTGCATCCCATAAGCCTTTTGCACTTTCATATTTTTCAAATAAGCGCAAGAATTCCCCTTAGAGAGCCATTCTGAGTGATCCTAAAGCTTTACTTTCAGCTTCGTAGTCCTTCCTTTGATCGACATTCATCTGCTCATAAGTAGAAGCTTTCCCACCACTCGAACCAGGCACGTCCTTGTCATTTGCTACTGTAGGATGGACATAACCATTGACAATACAAATCCACATACTCACATCCATAAGTCTACAATATGACTCGAATCTGCCCTTCCAATTGAAATATCTATCAAGGCTTATCAACTTGGTCAGTGAATTGGCCTTTCCGGTTTCATGATCCATCAAAATTAATTGATTCAGCAAAGCTTGATAGTTTCCGGGTAACTGAGACGTCATTTTCTCCGAGCTAGCAAATTATACGAACTGTTCAAAATAAACGAGGTGGCAAATTAAAATGAGGTCGTGAGAAATACGAGGTCGCAAATTACACTCGAGGTCGTAATTGAACTGGCAAGGTCTTAAAGAGCTCACGAGGTCGCAAACGAGATACGAGGTCGCAATTGAACTGGCGAGGTCGTAAATTAGCTATCCAGGTCGCAATACGAGCTGGATGAGGTAATACGAGCCCACAAGGTCGCAAACGATGCTGAAACCTTTAATACTCTTGAAATCGAAACCCTAAAACCCAATTAAACACCTTCGACTGCTGCAAACACGAATAGAGGTCAAAAACAAGATTTCTGGTCGTAAACTCGTGAAAGAATCACGTCTAAACGACCCTAAATCGATGTTGTCTATCACCAACAAGCTATAACCTTCCGGTATTAAACCAAGAGGCTCTGATACCACTTGTAAGTCCCCTTGAACTAGATCGTTAATAGCTTGCTACAGTTATCCTGAGGTGCGGAATCCCTCACTATAACTTGGTGATTCACAACAAGCCTTCAGATTATCTGATGCCTCGCAGATCTTCTCTAGGCCTAGCGGAACAGCTATTGACGATTATAACCTGCACAATATGCTTGATATTTCGACAAATGTTCAACCCTAATCTCTATTAGGGTTTGGTATTTCTAGGAATCGTGCGACTTAGGCTTCAGCGAGTCGACCTCGCATTTCAGACCCAGCTCGACACTATTACGAGGTCGTAATACGTATCATGCCTCGTAATTTTCCCTGCAATTACGAGGTCGCATTTCCTCTATGAATTACGAGGTCGCATTTCCTCTATGAATTGCGAGGTCGCAATTCATACTTAGCAGATTTTTTACACATTCAATACTTAAACTTAATTTAGTATTCTATGCATAATACCAAGTCTATTAATGACACTCACATTACAAAGACATATTACAATATAAGCTCAACCAATCTAGACTGCTATTGACATAGATGTGCACTTACATTGTTGATTGTTATGAATTTTATCATGGTATTAGAGCGGGTTTTCGAATTGTAATAGTTTTTCGAATTTTAAAATCGAATCAAATCTTTGTTCTCAAATCGGATCTGGATCTTAGGGTTAAGGTTTCGATAAAATTTAGGGATATCGAGTTAGGGTTTGAATTCTTGTAACGGCGTATGATCGATTGATCACCGTTTGAATTAGATCTAAGTTTTGATTAAGGAATCCTAATTTTTTGAGAAAAATTAGGGGTAGGGTTTCATAATTTTTGGGTTTTTTGAAGATTCATTCAATTATTTCTGGTAATTGATGGTTCGTTTTGTTTATGTCTTTAAATTTATAAAATGTTGTACAAGTAACTATCTTAAAACACAACCACACTAACGGGCAGAGAACCCGGTCAATGTAGTATAGTCTAGTGATAAGCTACAGGATCGTTCGCAGGGACGCTTTGCACTACCTAATCTAATAATGTGTGTAATTCTAGCGGTTGGGGGTTGTCACGATTTCCTATTAAACTAATTAAAAACTGAAAAGTAAATAGAAGCCGCAACCGCTTATTCAGCGAAAGGCTTAGTCTGAAAATATTGAAGGAAAGCAAATAACAGTAATTAAATTAAAATACTTGTTTGGCATCTCAGATCTCATGGTACGACCAAATACTATTCTACTGGTTTGTTAGACTGTTGGAAACTTAATCTCGGCTCAGATTCTCGTTAGATTCACTTTGCCTAATTACTAGTGTTGTCGCTAGACTCACACTACCCTATAAATAAATTCTCGTTAGATTCATTGTTTAAGCATTAATTGACCTAAAGTTTGTGTTACTAATTCATCTTTTAATTACCCGGCTCTTAAGCCATGACCAGATATAATTATCTCCGGTGACCACAGTGCTCGTTTCCAAGTCAAAGGATCACGTCTGACATTGTTAAGCATCATGTTCTATTCATCCTAATTATTATGGTTCTGGATCCCTCGGTTACAAGTGAATCACTTTTTACTCCTAGTTATAGACCGACTAGTCGTTTTCTGTCCTAGCATATTAGTCTTAGTGTATGATCATAGACAACCATCAGAATTAAACTAATATGTTCAGATATAAAACCAATAATAATATGAACTACTAATAAACATGGATCTACGATGAACAGTAAAACACACTCCAACAGATTCTAACAAACACAATAAAACAATAAACGTCTACATGATCACATCGATCCAAACAAGTGTTCAGCCTACTAGCCTAGCATTATTAAAGGAATAACAAAGTCTGAAAAGATGAAAGACATTGTTCAAACAAATAAGTAAAATAAGAAAAGCTAGATCTAGACCTAGGATGAAGATCAGAAGGTGTTAGAAGCTCCAAGATCTTCTGGAAATCTGTAAAGTTAACCTAGGGTTGATAGTGGGCGGCTAGGGCTGCTGAATCGGCTCTCTCTTAGTGTTTTGAGGGTTAGTTCGACTTAAATAGAGGTGTAAGTCGGTTGTTGAACTGGGCCGACCAGCGGCGCTGGTGGGCTTTCTAGCGGCGCTTTTCCTGGTTTCTGATGGGCCAGCGGCGCTGGCCATTGGTGAGCGGCGCTGGTGTCTGGCCAGCGGCGCTGGTGGCTTCTGCTGTGGCTCTCGCGTCTTCGTTCGGCTCCCGAATCACTTCCTTGTGTCTTGTAACTTCATAGGATTCCTTCTTGAGTCCCTTGATGCCATTTACCCTCTCTCGCATCTTCCGTGAACCTGCATAAACATACGATTCATTAAGTACCAATAGTTCCGGAATAATAACTCATTTAGACATAGAAATGAAGCCTTTCAATAGGGGTTTTTATCACAAAATGGACGCTCATGATATACCCCCACACTTAAGTCTTTGCTTGTCCTCAAGCAAATAGTCCAAGAAAGATAAAACAATTGATGAGTGGACATCTTAAGTGTTAAAGTATTCTACTATATTAAAATCATTTGAAAGATTAGTCATGCAAAATGTTTTGAGAAAGCTTTAGACAAAATCAGTAAGCTATAGCTAGAGGCGAGATAATTGGTCAATCAGAACTAAAAGCTAACTTTATATTCGTGTTAATACCTCTAAAACAGTTCTATACTTCCACATGTCTTACAGCTCAATCTTACTACCTTCTGCTGACTAGTTAAGCACTTAATTAAGGTTTGTATAGCAATCAGAACTACTAGTTACTAGTAAGGCATTCACATTTCGAGGTTTGTGTACTTGTAAGTCACTACTTAGATATACTCCTACACTACAGTCATGCTTACCAGCTAAATACAAAAGCAGTTATACGATTTATCATCTTTAATAATTGAGACAGCGGTGACAGGTCGGTGATTCCTCACTCGCAAAGTGACCTAACTCAACTAAAAGTTCGCATCAAGACAGCGGTGACAGGTCGGTGATTCCCCACGCGCAGAGCGACATAACTTGATGCATATAGATTTTACTCGTTAATAGTTCTTTGAACTTTATTTAATCTACTGATTGCCTTTCTTAAAGATGACTACATTATTCATCAAAATAGACATTATCAGAGATCCCAGATGACTCATACTCCTACTCCGCATGCAACTACTTCACATTAAATAGTGCAGAATTAAGGCGAACCATACATCTAAACTAGTTCCTAAACAAGGACGTATAATTAAGTCCAATTAATACACCTCTACTAATGACTAGAAAGCTCTAATTGCTAGGCATATTAAAGTCCGGTTAAGTGTGCTATGGCAAACATAATCGCATACAGTTTTAGTCTAAGCTCTAATCCAGTTGGAAGCATGAACATCCACAAATCTGTAGTTGAGCTAACAATTCCAACTAACCGTTCATCCTACCAAAGCTAATATTGCTTAGTTATCGTCATCTTTTGTCTACTTGCAAAGCTTATATTCTCAAAATAGTTTTCCAGACACAGAAAAACTTAAAAATTTGCATGAAACAAGTAGTAGAAAACTTGAGTTAAATCAAACAACTAGACCAAGGGTTTTTCCTATTCCATCCCCCCACACTTAAATTGTACAACGTCCCCGTTGTACTAGACATAGAAAACAAAGGGAAATAGGAAAAACACGTATAAGTAATAGAAAAAGGATTAACGAAACTTCCCGGGTCTAGAATTGCATGATAGTTGTTGAAGATGGCATTTGCGGAGCGACTTGAATGATGTTGAATCTTCAAAGAGTTGAGTCGTCTCCATTTGATGGCAATCCATGGATGCGTCTCCACCTTCTTTTCTTTTTGGTATTTTCTAATTTTTTTTTCTTTTTGGATTTTTTGGGTTTTTCTGATTTTTTTGGATTTTTGGCGATCTGGTGTGCAGAATGGAGCTTGGAGCGGCGCTGGCGAGCAGCTAGCAGCGCTGGCTGGGCCCAGGAGCGGCGCTTGACTAGTGAGAGCGGCGCTGGACTGCACAGGTGCAGGTCCAGCGGCGTTGGGAGTGCCCTGATGCATTCCCAGCGGCGCTGGAGGTCCTCTAGCGGCGCTTGTGACTCCTGTATGTGTTCCGAGGTCTGATTTCTTTAGTTATTTCATGCTCGAACTCCCCCACACTTAGCTTTTGGCCAAGTGCTTGGTTTCCTTCAGACTACAAAGCAAGATACTCCTGCACACTTCAATCAAAACGGAAAATAACAAGCTAAAACATAAAAATAAAAATAAAAACAAATACGATTGCAATAAGTTACTTGTTTCCTCGATCCATTGAAAGCTTGCATCTGTGATACTCAAAACCTACTCATAAAATATCACAAATGATAATATTCAAAACAATCACTTACTTGCAATTAGTCACAAATTTCCTAAAAAGTAAAAATAAAAAAATAAAAATGAAATACGGCTTGGGTTGCCTCCCAGGAAGCGCTAAGTTTAACGAGTCTTCAGCCGGACTCGGCCTAGGAACTAGGTTGAGGAAGAATACGGCCAGACTCGGCGGAATCTAGTTAGTGAGGAGTACGGGTTAGGCCTAGGGCCGGTACCCATGGGGTAACGTTCGAAGTGACTTATGGCTTCTTTGACGTTGGTTCCTTTCTTCTCCTCCAAGTTTTCTGAGTTCCTTCGTGCTCCAGTAGCTTCAACCATTTCCACGTCGATCGGTGTTTGAATCTCCGGGTTGGTTCGGGTGGTAACGGATTTAGTTTCGCGATATTCGGAGCTGCAGGGGGTACCAGCGGCCCTGGCTGCAGTCCTGAAGGGTGCCAGCGGTGCTGGCAGGGTTCCAGCGGCGCTGGGTGTCTCCAGGTGGAGTGCCAGCGGTACTGGTCTGTGTACCCAGCGGTGCTGGCTGCTCCGTGGCAGCTTCAGATCTTGCGTTCTTGCATGATTCGGCTTCTTCTTCCTCTTCAAGTGTTAACCTTAATATAGCTGCTATACATTCCTCCTGAGGTGAGTCGTATATGTATATTTGTCCTTTCTTCAGTTCTCGTTTCTTCTCGATATTCAACCCGATGTAGAAAGCCTCTAATCTCGTAACATCATCTATTGCCCCTTCCGGGCATCTTTTAACTAGACTTTCCATTCTTTTCCAGGCTTCCCCTACTCCTTCCTCCTCTCTTTGTTCAAATCTTTTCACATCAAATATTGGTTGCAATTCCTTAGCCAACTCCCCCCTTTCTTCTAAATTCACCTTCTTATAGTCCTTTTCCATTAAAATCCTAACTTGTTCGGCTAAGGATATCACTAAGAAATCACCTCCTGCTGCTTCGTCCAGAATATGCTGTTCCACCTCCCTGACTCCGTAGTAGAATGAATCGATAACATCGTCATCCCAAAATGTCTCTAGTGGGAAGCTTCCTAATAAAACGTTAATCTGGAGCCATGCTTCTTCCAAAGTCTCATCTTCTCTTTGCTTGAAACCGAAGATCATAGAGGTGTCCATGTTTATTTCATCGAATTCTTCTTCCTCTTCTGAAGATAATGGCCAGTCTTCACTCTCATCTTCCGATATCCAAACATTACTCCTTAATTCCGCCAATTCTTCTAGTTCCTTTAAATCATCGTTCTCTACTTCAACTCGATAGCAAGCTACATATCCCTCTTCATCTTCGACTTTTGCCTTTAGCAAAATGCAATCCGATTCTTGTCTCAATATCAACTCACCTTTGTCGAAGTCTAATGTTGCTCTTGCTGAGTATAAGAACGGTCTTCCTAGAATCAATGGAATTTTATGGTAAGACGGGAGGTCTAGAACCATAAAGGTTGTTTCAAAGCTTATTCCCTTCACGGTGATGACCACTTTTTCCACCTTTGATCCTCGACATTTTGATATTCCACTTATAACTTCCAGCCTTATCCCTTCTGGATTGATCCTTTCGAGTCTTAGGCGGTCGCATAGTACCTTGGGCATAATGTTGGTGTTGCATCCGGAATCCACCACGGCTACTACATTCTCTGATCGATTTATAAGGCATGGTACCACGAACTTTCCAAGATTTTCCTTCTCGGTGTTGTTCCCTTTCTTCTTCAGCTCTGGTTTCGAGACGTGCTCACCTCCTCCTCTCGATCTGCATGAAACGGGCTCAAAACTGGGTTGTCCTTCGCTCCCAGCGGCGCTGGGTGGTGTCCAGTGGCGCTGGTAGAGCCTGACGAGTTCGGGAATTGTGCGTTTCAGCTCTTGCGCTCTGTCTTTTATCCTCCTAAAGCTCTCTAAAGCAAACCTGACTCGATTTAATGTTGCATGCAACTCAGCTTCCTCCCGAATCCATCTTTTGTGGTCATTCCCATGCTTTGGGTCCCTTTCTATCCTCAGAACTGTCAATCGGTCTACCACTCTTTCCAACATCTTCTCGATTCTTTTCCACACTTCGTCCGCTTTTTGATGCAACAAGCTTTGCATGTCCTCAGCTTTTGCAATGTAGAGTTCGTAAGTGTACTTCTCATAACTTCTTTCCTAAAATGGTCCTTCTTTTAGGTTATCTACGATCTCATTCAAAGAGTTGATGAATTTCCAATTGAGTCTCATAGATTTCTCCCATGCTTCCTCCCATCCTGAGTAATCGAGCTGATTGAATTCTTCTATCTCCTCTATCAACTTCTCCTGGCGTATGAATATCTCTGGAAGCTTAGGTCTCGGCTTTGGATGGCGGTTAGGAAAGCATTTGGGTTTGGCTGAGGTCCCCAGTGGCACTGGTAATATCCCAGCGGCGCTGGTTGGTTCAGTCCCGTTCTTCTTTGCTCTTCTATCTCCCGGGATAAAGCGTATCGAAGTATCCTGGCCGTGGTTTTCTGTCTCTGATCTATAATCAACTGACTTAAAAGAAGTAACGAAATCGAAATCAAGGTTCTTGGGCGATGCATAACTTCCCAGCGGCGCTGGACTGTGACTCCAGCGGCGCTGGACTGTGACTCCAGCGGCGCTGGTATGGTTCCAGCAGCGCTGGTTGATCCTGAACAGTTTCCGAATTTGCTTTTCGCCATTTTAACGTCCTTCTTCATTCCGGAGTCAGATTCTTCAGATCCTTCCCAATGCATTGTACCTAGCTTAACTGAAACAAACTAAACAAGATCTAAAGAAAAAGAAAACAAAGACAAAAACGAACACGGAAACACAAAAACGATTAGTAACTTCTAAAACAAAATAAAATCTAAATTAACCTAAATGCACACAATCTAATCTTAATGCTAGAAATCATAAAAAGAAAATATTTTTGGATTTTTGATTTTTAAGAAAATGAAAATACTAACTAAGCCTAATTTGACCTAAAATGAATACTGGAAAGTAACTAATTCGTGTCGAAACACAAAATAGGATCGAATTACACTACTAAACTAAGAATGCGTCGTGTCCCCGGCAACGGCGCCAAAAGACTTGATGGTTCTTTTTGTTTATGTCTTTAAATTTATAAAATGTTGTACAAGTAACTATCTTAAAACACAACCACACTAACGGGCAGAGAACCCGGTCAATGTAGTATAGTCTAGTGATAAGCTACAGGATCGTTCGCAGGGACGCTTTGCACTACCTAATCTAATAATGTGTGTAATTCTAGCGGTTGGGGGTTGTCACGATTTCCTATTAAACTAATTAAAAACTAAAAAGTAAATAGAAGCCGCAACCGCTTATTCAGCGAGAGGCTTAGTCTAAAAATATTGAAGGAAAGCAAATAACAGTAATTAAATTAAAATACTTGTTTGGCATCTCAGATCTCATGGTACGACCAAATACTATTCTACTGGTTTGTTAGACTGTTGGAAACTTAATCTCGGCTCAGATTCTCGTTAGATTCACTTTGCCTAATTACTAGTGATGTCGCTAGACTCGCACTACCCTATAAACAAATTCTTGTTAGATTCATTGTTTAAGCATTAATTGACCTAAAGTTTGTGTTATTAATTCATCTTTTAATTACCCGGCTCTTAAGCCATGATTAGATATAATTATCTCCGGTGACCACAGTGCTCATTTCCAAGTCAAAGGATCGCGTCTGACATTGTTAAGCATCATGTTCCATTCATCCTAATTATTATGGTTCTGGATCCCTCGGTTACAAGTGAATCACTTTTTACTCCTCGTTATAGACCGACTAGTCGTTTCCTGTCCTAGCATATTAGTCCTAGTGTATGATCATAGACAACCATCAAAATTAAACTAATATGTTCAGATATAAAACCAATAATAATATGAACTACTAATAAACATGGATCTACGATGAACAGTAAAACACACTCCAACAGATTCTAACAAACACAATAAAACAATAAACGTCTACATGATCACATCGATCCAAACAAGTATTCAGCCTACTAGCCTAGCATTATTAAAGGAATAACAAAGTCTGAAAAGATGAAAGACATTGTTCAAACAAATAAAGTAAAATAAGAAAAGCTAGATCTAGACCGAGGATGAAGATCGGAAGGCGTTAGAAGCTCCAAGACCTTCTGGAAATCTGCAAAGTCGACCTAGGGTTGATAGTGGGCGGCTAGGGCTGCTGAATCGGCTCTCTCTTAGGGTTTTGAGGGTTAGTTCGACTTAAATAGAGGTGGGCTTTCCAGCGGCGCTGGTCCTGGGTTCTGATGGGCCAGCGGCGCTGGCCATTGGTAAGCGGCGCTGGTGTCTGGCCAGCGGCGCTGGTGGCTTCTGTTGCAGCTCTCGCATCTTCGTTCGGCTACCGAATCACTTCCTTGTGTCTTGTAACTTCATAGGCTTCGTTCTTGAGTCCCTTGATGCCATTTACCCTCTCTCGCATCTTCCGTGAACCTGCATAAACATACGATTCATTAAGTACCAATAGTTCCAGAATAATAACTCATTTAGACATAGAAATGAAGCCTTTCGATAGGGGTTTTTATCACAAAATGGACGCTCATCAGTAATCGAAGTTCCTCTTCTTCTGTTGCAGAAATATCTCTTGTTCTTATTGATATTGCTATTCATCGACTAAGTGAATCGATTGGATAGTGGAGTTGTCATCTGGTTGTGATCCTGCTACGTTTATTGACTAAGTGAATCAATAAACTAGTAGGGTTCCATCTTCTGCTTCATCCTATAGCACTGTTTGTACTCTTTTTCTCTTTCTCCTTTATATTGTTTTTTAAAATCATTTTATTATCTTATCTCACTCAAAACAATTGTGTTAAACTTGACCTACCTCCGTGAGAGGCAAGGAATCCTGTCCCTGGCACTTTTGGGAGATAAGATCTATTTTCAAAATATATATATATATATTTTTTGACTGTTTATTATATTAATAACATTGTTATTTGTTTACTTGTTGATTGTTGTCTGTACTGTTTGCTAAAATGGATGACGATAATCTTAGAAACTATGGTTCTGGTTATGATAGTGATAATTCTAGTTTAAATGATGATAATGTGACTAGGATAAGTAAACTTGATGTGAGTCATCCTCTTCATTTGCATCCTAATGATTCTGCTTCTTTGACTGTTGTATCTATCAAACTGAAAGGAACTGAGAATTACTCTGTCTAGTCTTGTGCTATGTTGCTTGCTCTTGAGGGTAAAAATAAAACTGGTTTCATTGATGGTACTTGTAGAAGGTCAAATACTGATGAAGTTTTAGGCAGACAATGGGATAGGGTTAATGTTGTTGTTTTAGGATGGATTCTTAATTCAATATCTGAAGAGTTGTATCTTGGTCAAATTTTCTCTAAAAGAGCTTCACATGTATGGGAAGAATTAAAAGAGACTTATGATAAAGTAGATGGGTCTGTTACTTTTAATTTGCATATGAAGATTATTTCTATGTGTCAAAATGGTACTTCTTTAGCTGAATATTATCATAAGTTGAATGCTTTGTGGAAACAGTTTGATGCATTAGTTAAATTACCTAGATATACTTGTCATGCTGCTGATGATTTTAAAAAGCATAATCAATTAATAAAACTTATGCAGTTTTTGATGGGTCTTGATGAAACTTATATGCAAATTAGAAGTACTATTTTAACTAAAGATCCTCTGCCTGATGTTAGGAGTGCTTATGCTATTATTTCTAGTAAAGAGTCACATAGAATTGTTGCTATTGGTTCATCTCATAAAGGTCAAACTTCTGTGTTTGTTTCTAATGTGCCTAAAATGAATTTTCAGAGAAATACTGGTAATAAGTCTAATGCAAATGGTTTTAAGTCTTCTGAAAATTTTAAAAGAACTAGTAATTCTACTGTTGTTTGTGATCATTGTGGCTTTTATGGACATACTATTGATAAGTGTTTTAAGCTTATTGGTTATCCTGCTGATTTTGGTAAAAAGAAGTTTAAAGGGAAGAATGTGGCTAGTAATAATTCTGTTGGTAAAGATGTGTCTTCTTCTATGCCTTCTTCTTCTTCTGCTTCTTCTTCTTCTTCTGGTTTTACAGAAGATCAGCTTTCAACTCTTATTTCTTTAATCAAAAGCAATTCAAAACATGGAAAAAGTGTTTAGGCAAATATGTCAGGTATTTTTGTTAATAAAAGCAGGTTTTTTAACAAACATTTTAACAGGTTTTTCTGTTCTAATAGTACTTTGCATGCTAAACTTGTTACAAAAGGTCTTATTTGTGATTCTGGTGCTAATCAGCATATGACTTATTCTAATAAGTTTCTTGTAAATGTTGTTGACATTTCTCATCTTAGAATTAAAGTGTCACATCCTAATGGAACTGAAACTTATATCACTAAAATTGGAAATATGGTTTTAACTGAATACTTGACTTTATTAGATGTTCTTGTGGTTCCTGAATACTGTGTTACTCTTATGTCTGTTCATAAAGTAGCTAGATACAGTAAGTTGATTGTTGCTTTTGATGAGATGAGTTGTTATTTCTTGTCCCAGGATTTGAGGGAAAAGAAGGTAGTGGGGACTGGTAGACAGTCTGGTGGTCTTTACTACTTTGATAATTTGAAAGGTAATAATGTTAAAAGTTGTATGAGTACAACAAAGTGTTTTTTATCAAAATTTACTTGGCACTGCAGGCTTGGGCATCCTGCAGAACAAGTTTTAAATGTTTTAAAAGAAAAGTTGTCCATTAATAATACTGAGAGTTTGATGTTTGTGATACTTGTCAAAAAGCAAAACAAATTAGAGAACCTTTTCCTTTAAATGATCATAAAACTGAGAATTTGGGTGACATTGTGCATCTTGATGTATGGGGACCTTATAAAGTGACTAGTAGAGAAGGATTTAGATACTTCTTAACAATTGTTGATGACTTTTCTAGGGCAACTTGGGTTTATTTACTTAAAAATAAAACTGAAGTTGTTCATTCTGTGATTCAGTTTTATAATCTGGTTAAAAATCAGTTTCAAAAATCTGTTAAGATTTTCAGAAGTGATAATGGTAGTGAATTTGTGAATTTTAAGTTTAAAGAATTTTGTGAAAAACAAGGTATCTTGCATCAAACTTCCATGTATTATACACCACAGCAAAATGGTGTGGTAGAAAGAAAACATAGGCATTTATTGAATGTTGCTAGATCCCTTCTTTTTCAAGGGGGGTTACCTCTTGATATGTGGACTGAATGTGTTCTGACTGCAACTTATTTGATTAACAGATTGCCTACCTCTGTGCTAAATGGAAAGTCTCCTTTTGATTGGTGTTTAAAAAACCTCCTTCTCTTGATCATTTAAGATCTTTTGGTTGTCTTGCTTATGCTACTATTCTTAATAATCATGATAAATTTGGTAGTAGGTCTGAAAAGTGTTTTAATTGGATATTCAAATTTTAAAAAAGGATATAAATTGTTTAGTTTAGACAATAAACAAGTTGTTTATTCAAGAGATGTTAAGTTTTTTGAAGAAATTTTTCCTTTTAAACAAAACAGTTTGAATAAAAATAATGATTCAGTTACTTTAGATCTTAATCATGAAATTTTTTTTAATATGGATAAGCTGGATAACACATTAGAGGTACCCTATGATGAAGAGAGAAGGAGGAGTAATCCAAACAGGCATGGTAGGACATCCTCTCATTCTGGAAGTACTTCAGAGTCACAAGATGGCAATGGTAATAGTCCATTACATGATTCTGTTGTGTCTACCAATGATGAGGATAACAGTGCAGCCTTTGAGGATATCATGAATGATTCTGAGGGTGAAGAATTACCTCAACCAGATTTTGTTAATGAAAATGAAAATGAAAATGTTTTAGGTTTGAGAAGGTCTAATAGGACTTCTGTTTTTCCTAAAAAGTATCATGATTTTGTTGTTGGTAATTCACTGGCTAATAAGAAAGTGAAGTATGGTTTGGAAAATTATATGAGTTATTCTATGCTTTCTTCTGAAAATTTGTGTTTTATTTCACAACTTAATAAGAGTGTTGAGCCTAATTCTTTCTTTGAGGCTTCTAAACATGAATGTTGGAATGAGGCTATGAATAAAGAGATGGAAGCATTATATAGAAATCAAACTTGGGATTTGGTTGAATTACCTGCTAATAGAAAACCTATAGGGTGTAAGTGGGTTTATAAAATTAAGTATAAATCTACTGGTGAAATAGAGAGATATAAAGCTAGACTTGTAGCAAAAGGGTATAATCAGAAAGCTGGGGTTGATTATGAAGAAACTTTCTCACCTGTAGTGAAAATTGTTACAGTTAGGTGTTTAATCACTTTAGCTGTTCAAAATAACTGGAATTTGTTTCAACTTGATATAAATAATGCATTTTTATATGGTGATTTAGTTGAAGATGTTTATATGGATCTTCCTCCTGGCTATTTTTCTGCTTCTGACAAAAGAGTTTGCAAACTTAATAAGTCCTTATATGGTCTTAAGCAGGCACCTAGACAATGGAATGCAAAGTTAACTAGTGTTTTACTTGAAAATGGCTTTGTTCAAAGTCTTAGTGACTATTCTTTGTATACTAAATCTGTTGATGGATTGTTTATTGCTATCTTGGTCTATGTTGATGATATTATTATCACTGGTAACAATCTTGATGAAATTAACAGATTTAAAGGCTTTCTAAAGTCAAAGTTCTTGATTAAAGATCTTGGAAAATTAAAGTATTTTTTAGGTATTGAGATACTTGATACTTCAGATGGACTTGTTCTTTCTCAAAGAAAATATTGTCTCGATTTGATTTCTGATTATGGTTTGCTTGCTAGTAAGCCTCTTAATACTCCTATGCAACAAAATGTTGCTCTGGCTGTTTCTCCTTCTGAAAAAGATGGTTTGTTGACCAATATAACTGAATACCAAAAACTAATTGGTAAACTTATTTACTTGACTACCACTAGACCTGACATTTCTTACACAGTACACTGCTTAAGTCAGTTTATGCATGCTCCTTTAAAGTCTCATTTGCAGGTTGCATTGAAACTTCTAAGGTATCTTAAAGGTACTGCAGGTAGAGGTATCTTGATCTCTAAATCTCAACCTCTTTCTGTTAATGCATATGTAGATGCAGACTAGGCTAGATGTGTTGTAAGTAGGAAATGTGTCTCGGGTTTTTGTGTGTTCTTTTGTGGTTCTTTAGTTTCTTGGAAAAGTAGGAAACGGAATACAATTTCAAAATCTTCTGTTGAAGCAGAGTATAGAGCTCTTGCTTCAGTCACTTCTGAAATCATTTGGATTTAAAAATCTTAAAGGACTTAAAGTGTGACAGTTTAAGTCCAGTTTCTGTTTTCTGTGACAGTGATGCAGCACTTAAAATTGCTGCTAATCCAGTGTTCCATGAAAGAACAAAACACCTTGAGATTGATTTGCATTTTGTAAGAGAAAAGATTTTAAAAGGTGTCATTACTACTCAGAAAATAAGCTCTGCAAATCAAATTGCAGATGTACTTACAAAAGCACTGGATACAAAACAACATAACTACTTGTGTTCTAAGCTTAGGTTGGTTAATATGTTCCAGGTTAACACTAAAGGGGGGTGTTAAAATTGTATGGTTTGTAGTCTTAACCTGGTTACACTAAGTTTAGGGACTAAACTTGTATGTTTAGTTTCTTGTTATGCAGGTTATTGAAGTTTGAACTAAAAGTGACAAAGCTGGAAAGTTGGAGGTGCAAATGCTATAAGAGAAAAGTGCTCGAGTATATAAGAAGACATTAACCCGTTTTTAGGGTTAAGAAATTATACACACACGTATTCATATACATATTCATATATTCGTACATTTTTCTCTGTATCTCTATTATTCGATTGATCTATTTCGTGTTTAGGGAATTTGATTGTAATAGAACTATTATCATTTAGATAATAGATCCACATTAGATTAGCTGGTGTGGATTGATTGTTTTTGGTTATTCTGAGATTTTGTGTGTTTATTATTGAATTGAGATTCAATTTTAGAAGAAGCTGTTGATTGTTATGAATTTTATCATTGATTCCAAAAGTCTCATAGCACTTCCCACTCTAGTCTCGTTCAAAACAGACGAAAAAGAAGCAAAATACCTCGGCTCCCGTTTGCTGGATCCAATTCCGCCATGGCCACATTTAATAACGTACAGGGGGATATCCCTTATCCTTTCTTCGCCCAAAACTGCAAGATCCGATGGCTGGCCATATCAGCGGTTTGAGGATGGGTACGATATCAAAGATAAACGGGTGGCCAAAAAGCTCTTTCCCACTGCTGATGGATACTATCGAATAAAGGACTTGTACTTTGATAAGTTTTGGAGGCGTACTTCTACTGACTGGATATGGGCTGACGCCGGATCGGATGATTCCTCAAATGACACCTTATTTTCGGTTGTCAAAGTAGACAACGACGACGACGACAACGTCATCGCTCTAAAAAATCTCGGCAATAACTACTTCTGTGGTCCAATCACCAAGGAGGGAAAAACCAACTGCTTGAACGCCAATTATCCAAGTTTGACAATCAGACAAAGCTGGTGATAAAGGAGCACGTCCTGAAAAGGAAGATCTCAGAACTCAAATACCGGGTATCCGACTCCAGGATTTATGAGGAGCAGAACATAGAGTGCGACCATGTTTTTGCAACCAATGACAGCCCAGACGAAAAGAGCACTGTCACCCTCAATTGTTGCATAACTGATGCAAAAACTAATAGCTGGAGTAACACCATGTCGATAAAATTTGGGGGAAAGACAATATTCGAAACAGAGAAGATACCATTCAACTGAAGTTGGTTATACGCATGTATGGGGAGAATCTACGGTCGATACGTTTAAAAGAGAATCGACCTACAGCGTTATAGTGCCAAAATTAACTACAATGAAGGTGACGATGATATCTACAAGGGCTACTTGTGATGTCCCTTTCTACTACACTCAAACTGACCTTCTTCCTTCTGGTGAATGGGTTTCCACCATCAAAGATGACGGCATCTTCACTGGAATGAACTCCTACAACTTTCGTTTTAAATCCGAGGTGGTACATCCCGAAAATGATTAATTAAGTCGATCCATCATCATGCACCTGCACGATGATATATGTGTATGTACGTGTTTGTGTGATTTTTTTTTCTTACTTATGTTTGTTTGTGAGGAATAAGGTCATGTTAGGAATCGAGATTCCATTATCCACAAGATCAAATTCACAAGATTCAACAAGAAATTTGATTTTTTTTATAACCAACAAAACCGTTGTTTACATTTGTTTTTAACAATTAAAAGTTTGGAATATATAGTGCAAAGTTAAAAAAGGATATCTACCTATATAAGAAAATGCAAGAAGTTGTTCGATAAAATGCCTCGAGCGCGCGAGGAAAAAAAAAAGTGTGAAGCTGCCCACTTGGAGACTTAAGAATTGACGCTGCTCCACACACACTAAGGCCTCTGCCAACTCTGGAGCTCTTTATCCCTCTTGCTCACTGCCACATCAGCTTTTCTCTCTCTCCTAAATCACCTCTTTCTCACTCACTACCAACCCTACCTCTTCCTCACCTCTTCCTTATGTCTTCCACAACTTAATTTTATTAAAAAAGGTTTTTTTTGTTTTGGAAGCCGGCGGACCCACTCATCTCTTCCTCACTCGGCGATTGGGGGAAGAGAGGGGAAGGAAGAATCAAGGAAGAGCTCGCTGCCAACCCAGGAAGAGACCAAAGGTGCCACGCTGAGCTCCATAACGAGGCGTTGGCACCGGCCTAATAGTGCCACCGTACGTTGTTGCTTTCGAGTGTATATGCGTATTAATGAACATAGTTGAAGTTCTAGTATGAACGAATTGAATGTGCGAAGTTACCTTAAATTTTCCTTGATTATATAGTGGGCCAAAATAAATGGCTTTGAGAGGATTAGAGAGAGATATATAATACTCATAATATGAATTTTTAATTGGAGGAGACTTGGAACTTTTTTTTTTGCTATAGCTATGTTACACTTGTTATATATGGGTCATCTGGGTTGAGTCGGATAAAACTATAATATCATTTTAGTTTCTTCAATCCCCGTGGGTTACACAAATTAAAAAAGGTTATTGTTAATAGACTTTTAATCTTATTAGAATATCAAATAGACTAAAATCTTTATGCTAAAAGAATAAACAGGGGAATCTAAAATTTTGAAAAAAACTAAGGGTTAAGTCACTGGATGAACAATGTATTTTCCTCATTTACATGGTTACCCATTGAACTGGATTATTGATGTGTATCACCCATATACTTTTCAATTTTTTATATGGTTGACCAACTGCTGACCTGATGACCTGTTATAACAGGTTAAATATTGTTTTCTTAATTTTTTTTCTAAAAATTCATCTGATATATTTCCAATAATAATCATCTGTTCAGATACTATTATAACTTTGATCACGGCTACTTGAGGATGACCTGAGAAAATATTTGATGATATTTTGCTGTTGAGATTGATCTTTTAACTTGAAATCTGGTTGTCTTAATTCATCTTGAAATTCGAGCATCAACTTGGTCTTCTTTTTCTTTGATTTTTTGGAGCTCTTTCTTGGATCTTTGAGATGATTATGTGACATAGATGAGATCAGGATTCAAAGATGAGAAGAATGAGTGTTTTAGATTTGAGATTCATCCATTTTTTAATTGTTTATGAGCAAAAAACGAGATCTGTTTATGTTCCTTAAGCCAGATCTGTTTTGGATATCATAGAAACTGATAGTTTCCAATCAGTTTTTTTTTGTTTCTAATTCAAATATTAATAATTAGGATGTGAAAAAGAAAAAAAAATTTAGGATGTGAAAAAATAGCAGCAATCAGCAGCAACAGGCGTAGTATAATCTTATTTAAATGATTATCTTCTAATCCATTATCAAATTATTATAATAATAATAAATGGATATCAACAACAATTCATTTAAATCAATCATGGATGAATAAAATCAAAGGCGTCGGTGATAAGATCAAAGCCATTTTCACCGGTCAAACATCGTCAATGGGCAGATGAATTTTTGGAAGAAAAAAAAATAAGAAAACAATATTTAACCTGTTATAGCAGGTCAACAGTTGGTCAACCATGTAAAAAATTGAAAAGTATATGGGTGATACACATCAATAATCCAGTTCAATGAGCAACCATGTAAATGAGAGAAAATACATTATTCATCCAGTGATTTAACCCAAAAAATAATTAAAGAAGACCGACCTAATATGTATTTTATTATTTTAAACGAGATAAGGCCCACTGATGGATATAAAAACACGGGGAATAAAGCCCACTACGGGCCCAAATAAAGACCCGCACTTGGTTGGGCCTCAAGTACTAGTCACGCTTTGGTTGGTTGGAGTGTTTATGAGCCGCTCTCTTTAAAACTCGACCCTATAGGCCTATATCATTGTGTGCTTGTTTTCTCATGATCAGATGGCTTCACTTTGAAGAGCAGTTTCTTAACAAGAAGCTAATAATACAAATTTAGTTATTTACCCAATGGGTAACACTCCGGTAAGAACACTCTTAAAATAAGAACGGTGATAACACTTAAAAACATCATTTTGATGCATTAAAAGTACATAAAACTAACATAGTGCATAACTAATTATCATTATTTAAGTGTTTAACAACACATTGATCCGTCAAAATCGAAAAAATCACGTTTTTTGTTGGATGCATCATTTTGATAAATATGCATCCAAGATGGATGCACAAAACAAAAAACATGATTTTCTCAATTTTGACAGACCAATGTTTTGTTAAACACTTAAATAATGATAATTAATTATGCCCTATGTTAGTTTTATGGACTTTTAATGCATCAAAATGTAGTTTTTAAATGTTCTCACCAGGTTCTTATTTTAAGTTTGTTCTTATTTGATTGTCCCCTTTACCCAATAATATAGATGTCAATATCTTCAAAACACAACAAAACTATGGATGCATCACGAATACATCACAAATTAACCATTCCACGCAACTGTGATTGAATGGTGAAAGCACTTGAAGCGTCTAACCGTTAACTTTTTGAATCAAGAAAAATTCACATGTTTAAGCTTCTTATAACGAAGACAATCGTGAATCGATGCAAACAACATTCAACAGCGACAAAGATAAAATACACCTAAATTTACTTAGTCCAAAATTGAAATCAGACCTGGCATCACGTTAACCCTACCCTATATATATATAAGAGGGAGGGAAACTAGTGGTTCTCACGGTTCTCTCCATATTTGTGGTTCTCACGTTAACCCTACCCTATATATATATATATATGTATATATATTATAAAAGTTAATTACATTTTTAGGGTTATATATAGGGTAGGGTTATATATATATATATATATATATAGGGTAGGGTTATATATATATATATAGGGTAGGGTTATATATATTGTAGAGAGTGAGGATTATATATTATTATATTATATATATATATATATATATATATATAGGGTAGGGTTAACGTGAGAACCACAAATATGGAGAGAACCGTGAGAACCACTAGTTTCCCTCCCTTTTTCTTCTTTTTTGTGTGGTTTTTTTATTTTTTAATTTTTATTTTTCATTTTTTGAAACTTTTTTTTGTTTTTTATTTTCTTTTAACAAAAACCCATTCCAAAAAAAAAAAAAAATTTTTTTTTGTAAAAAATCATATGGGTTACGTGTTAAGAAAACGTATGGATACGGTACGGGCGTTGGACTCATCCGTTCTAAAGGGGTTGTCACCGGACGCATATGAGAATGGTATGGATTTGATGGGCGGCGATCCAAGAGATGGTGACGGTTGTTACGGTACGGGCGTAGCCCTTAATTCTAAGGGCTTTGCCCTTAGAGATGATTTTTCAATGTTTCTCACGGTTCTCACCATATATTAGTTCTCACTTGATCCCTCCACACAAAAAACTAGTGGTTCTCACGGTTCTCTCCGTGTTTTGGTGGTTCTCACGTTAACCCTACGAGAGACCTATATATATATATATATATTAAATGTTAAATTGTGTGTGTCTATAAACAGATTAAATTCTTTTAATTTTGATTAATTGTAGGCGCTCATTCTGTGTGTGTGCGTGTGTATACATCTGACTTGGTCTTGGTAACTTCTGAAAGCAGTTCTTCTACTATATATGTTGTATCTAAGCTTATGTCTACAAACCCTAGCTCTTGTAAAATCTCATCATCTGTAGGTAAATTGATCCATATAAAGGTTAATTGTTTTTAAATTTTGATCTCATCATTCATATATATATATAATATATATATATATATATACATGTATATTTGTGTATTTGTTCATCAATTTGGGGGTTTTCTTGAAACTGAGTGGTATAACTCATAGAATTCATTTTTGTTATACATCTGATTTGGTAGCTTCTAGAAGCATTTCGTATATTGTATATGTTGTATCTAAGCTTATGTCTACAATGTATTGCAGTGCCACTGAAGTGCACTTGGTGATGAATTAGTCGACTTCTATGTAGCCTCTAGCAAGTTTCAGTTGTAAGGTGAGCACATATTCCTTAGATTTTGACCTGAACTTCCTGACTAGGAATTATACGTTAATACTTCTATCGACTTGTGTTGCACGAGAACTAACTCTGATAAGAATAAGTAAGAAATTTCACTGACTAATTTCCTGACTAGTTTGTATTTCACTGAAGTTTGAGAGTGACATATTTTGATTTGCATATGTAAATTTCGACTTATGCTAAATAGTAATACGTGTTCAAGATTGCATATACATCATGTTAAATTGTGTTGACCTATGCAAAATGTGATTCCTTATTTGTCTTTCAATGCTTATTGAGAAATGTCTCAGAGTGTCAAAGTGATTCCTAATTTGTATGCGTCTTTCATGGAGTAATCGTTTTACTGTCTATTCATATGTGTTATGATTTTTCTTAAAAGTAGTTGCATTAACGAGCCATTTTATCTTTCGTAACTTACATAACAATTTTATTCATTGGTTTTCATTCTTCATTTGGGCGGTCTTATGCAGTACAAGTTATTAGAGATATGAAAGCATTGAGTAGCTTTTGTTGCAAACTAGTATATTTGTGACTATAACTTTTTATAAGCTACTTGAAATGGATCTTATGACATTCTATTGTCTTTGATTGTTGACATGAACTCTATATTGGGTATTTCATTCCATCAGCTGACCTATGGCACCCAGCCACCCTCCCCCTAAGGTATCTTCGATTTTTAGGTGTCAAAAGCTCCATCCAGGGCAGGGATATTCCCCACCTTTCCTCAACCTGTAACTGGTACTGGTGTCACAGGGTAGTAGTGTGGCCCAACTTGCAGGACTTACTGGTCCTAAGGTTGAAATTGTAAAATGTGCACACAAGCTTGCTGCCATGATGGGCTTTAAGCAGGACTCAGAGTTTGGTTCACTCATAAACAGTTGCTAAGACACTCTTTCAACCCAAGTCTGTTATGAAGATCCTTTGGTAGTTCAGAGTCTCTTCTAATGTGTACGATCTCCTAAATCTTTTTACTTGAAGATTTAAGTTTTTGTTGTAGTCTTACCTAGCTTAGTTTAATTCTAATTTACATAAAAATTGGACAAAAAGTGCTCTTTTAGTCAATTCAACCCTACCTGGTTTGTATAGATCTACTTGACATGTCCATTAATTTCTTCATCATTAGTTTTTTATTCAGGCATGAAATTTTCCTCTAGGTCTTGTTTCTGATCTTTAGTGAATCACCATTTAATTTGCGAGACTAACCAAGATCTACATTTGAGTTTCGGCTAGTTTATTAAATTAGCTTTAGTTTAGAATCGGGGTTTGTTTCATCTAGTATGGCTCGATTTATTGGGTACATCTCTATGGCCAGTACAAGGTCTCCCCCCTTACTCGTCTAGTTTATATACCTCGTTCTGTAATAATAATACGGAAAAAAATAGTTCAACGATTTTCACCACTTAACTTTTGCCTGTATCGGTATTGCAGATGGTGTCAGTAGCAGCATTCTGGAACACGAGTTACTATATATGATAAGACATGAGCAGTTGCTTTTCATAGCGCCTAGTTGGTTTTAACAGATTGTAGATGGTTACTAAGTGATGTCTAGTTGGTTGCCCGAATCGTCTATGTGAGAAAGGGTATGTTGGCATACGTAAAAAGTTATTCCTTATTTGTCTTTCAATGCTTACTGGTTGTTTATTAGATTATAGACAATTTAAGTTATAAAGAAATTGCATATACAGGTCTTTTTATTTTGAAAGCTTTTCATACTTGAGCTCGGGTTGATTTGAGCACGAATAACGAAACTTGAGATTGGCTCATGATTAGTTTGAAAGATTGAGCTCAGCTTGAACCAAGTATATTTAGTAAAGATTCTTGGGTTAAACCTTAACATCTCTTCTTTAAGTTTGACTTTCATTGCAGCTATATGATTTGCAGGTTTAAAACTAATGATATGCACTTCTCTGTGTGCGTGATCATTTTGAAATCCGAGGCTTAGTTCGACTAATAGTGGACTGGTCTTGTCAATAATATGGAGTATTACAATACTTTTTGTGTCATGGGAGCAGCATTATCAACTGCCCTCGGCATTTAACAAAATCGCCAAGTCAAGTGATTTAATAAAGGTACGCTTCTCGTTACTCGCTAATTTTTATTGAAGTTTCTTTAAGATAGTTAAAGTTACTTCTGACTAAGCGGGTGGACAGTCTACCAACAGACAACAGTTGATCAACAATATGGCAGGTCAAATGCCTTGTGTTTTCGTTTTAGTATTGAGCTTCTAAATCCTCAATTTAGGATAAGAACAAATTATAGTACATTGAATAATCTGTTATGCATTTTTAAATATGATCGATAGATAACAATTAATCTTTGATGACTATGTAACAAAGTTTTGATTATAGCAACTTTACTTGCTGCTAGCTTTGCTATGTTTCTCATGTTTTTAGAGGTGGGTCATGGTAAAGCCCCTACCAAATAAGATATGTAATGGTATACTTATTGTTATATTTCTCCTGTTTTAAGCATGACTTGTCTACCTTGATGAATATGGTTGGTTACTAATCTATATTGTATTTTTAAACTTCTTTTTCAGTTTTCGAGGGGACATCAAACAGATATTCAATGAATGCTTTTCAAAAGACACACAGTAAATGTTACATGAGGTTTGCATACATGTTAGTCATTCACTATTTTGACAATTTTATCTAATGTTTTTGAACATATTTTAGTATATGAATAGATCATGGACTTTATAAAAATTTTAATTTGCAGGATCTTTAGTAAGTGCGAGAAAGTTACATCTCAACAAAGATTTAGAGGTTGCAATGTGGATGAATATCACTTGAAACTTAATTTGTGTATAGTTTATAGAATTCTTGAATTGTAAATCTTTCTGTACTAGTGACTATAGTTTGTGTATAATGAGAATCTCATTTGTATTATTTCCTTGCAAATAAACGAGGTGTTTCTTTATTTCTGTACGTTTTTAAAAATTTTCATAGCAGATGAGTACAGTATATATTGATGGAAAATGGGATGTGTAAAATATCCCCACACTTTAAAGTGTGAAGAATTAAGCCAATTATGTTCACACTTTTAAGTGTGAAAAATTATGGCAATATCTTCACATTTTCAAGTGTGAAGCATTATGGTAGATTGTTCACATTTTCATGTGTGAAAGAATTATTATAAATATCTTCACACTCTTAAGTGTGAAGTATTATGGTAAGTTGTACACATTTTCATGTGTAAAGAATTATGACCATATATTCACACATTCAAGTGTGAAGAATTTACGCAACATGTTCACACTTTTAACTATGAAAACTTGATATATTTTTGTAACACCTATATTTTTCACATCTAATTCAAGTGTGAACAATATATTTTTACACAATTTTAAATGTGAAAACTTATATGAAAAATATGTGAATAATCAACCATTTTGTTGTAGTGAAAGTTTATTTGTTATTCTAGATACATGAAAATAAAAAATATTAATTCGGAAGGAACCCTTAATCCCTGGTACCATATTAGTACCAATATCTCTCTCTCTCTCTTCTCTCTCTCTACTCTCTTTCTCTCTCAATTCTAACGGCTTTTTTTCTCCGATCTAAGATCTGAGATTGAAAATCTTTTATTCTTGAGATCGAGATGAGAACGTGAGATCGAGAGTTGAGATTGAGAACTGGTTTAGACCTCCAATCCGGTGGATCTAACCCTATTTTTTACTTTCGGGCCGGAGGTCCCTTCCACTTCGGTGGATCCGGAAGCAGCCTCCCTACCTTTGAGTAGGGGTAAGGTCTGTCTACATCATACCTCCCCCATAGCCCGGCTTATGCTGGGATTGGGTACCCTTGTTGTTGTTGTTGTTGTTGTATATTGAGTGTCGGTCCACAATTCCCGATTCTCGGAGAAGAACTAGGAGGTCCTTTAGGTCCTCGTCCCTTTGCTGCGTGTCCACCTTCCTTCGCTGGATCACTCAAGATCTTTCGGCGCCATGAAACCCCATTATTCACTTCATAAAGATTATAGTAGAATATAGATGTGTTAAAACTATTAATGTGAAGCCAATAATTGAACAAATGGCGTGTTTGGTTGGCATAATTTGAAGGAATTTGATGGAATTGGAATGTAAATTCCATTCCATTTCATGTTTGGTTGCAAAAATATGAAGGAATTTAATTCCTATGGAATGTAAAGATTCCTCCATTCATATGAATCAAATTCTTTTGGTGGATGTGAAAGAATTTAATTCCATGAAGGCTTGAATCTACAAAGTACCATATTATCCCTACAATCTCATCTTCTTTAAACCTTCTCAGCATGTCCTCTCCAACTTCTGGCCAACCACGACAACCACTCCTGCCGGAAACAACCACCGTCACCCACCCGCCGGAAATAACACACCAGTCACAACTTGAAAAAAAAAACCACCATCGACAACCGGAAACAAACCTCAGCCAACCAAAGCCGAAAACAACCACCGTTACCCACTCGCCGGAAATAAACCACCACCATCTACAACAAGAAACTTCATTTATCTTTTATCTATACATATATACATATATGATTTGTTGGATATGTTGGTGACTATAACTAAAATAATAATAACTAGTTTTTGTATCCCGCGCTTCGCTGCGGGTTTTGACATATTAGCAAATTTTGAATATCGTATAAAGTAGATTTCATGTTTATATAACAGATTATAATGTTTTGTTCGTTACAATACATCATTCAAATTTTACAAGCGTAACAAACTCATGAATAATACATACCAATATATAAGTATATATATACTATTATTAGAAAGTATATATGTAATATTTGTCATAATATTAATGCTATGAATATAAAATTTGTCGTCACATGACACAAAACCATCCAGAATATATCTATACTATTATATAAAATATCAATCTTTCCCCTTTTTCTCAAATCACAACTTTGAACTACCTAAAATACCCTTATCTTTATTTACTGATTTAAACATCTCTATCTCTACCTAATATACATATAATACCCTTAATGAAATAATTTACAACATAAACCTCTCAACCTTTAAAATAATTACACTACCACCTTTAACATCAATTACTTTAACATGACCATCATTACCGCCCCACCACCCATCACCGCCACCGCTTTCGACACCACCGTTTCCGCCACTGTCGCCACCCGTCGCAACCACCACCATCCTGTGTCACCACCACGATCTCTGCCGCATTGCGTGGACATATGACTCGTATATAATTAAACTATCCTTTATTTATTTAAAAGTATATAAAAAACTACAATAATGAAAAGGAAAACAAATTCATACCTTAAAAAAGAAACATTAATCTTCCATTATATCCAAAATGCACTAATGCACTAAAAACTTTTTTTTTTTATCAGCCATTACTCTGTTCCCAATTATTTTATCGTTAAAGAGGAAAACAGTTTTCATTAACTAATTTTACTATAGCCATTCCAACACTTATACCATACACATCAAAGCTTGTAGTTCAAACCTTGTTATCAATATCCTGATGGTGTTTACTAAACTTTGAAATTTGTCATAGATTTTTTCATAAAAGTGACACGTAAAGTTAGAAAAGAAAAAAGATGACACGTTACTATTTGTTAGGCTGAGAGGTGCAAAGCGTCCTCAAGCACGCCTAGTTTGGGCCCACACATTTCACGCCCAGTTTCTCCGTCGCTTTTCTCACGCCCTCCGCTTGTTTTTGACCAAGAACGCCCCTCGGGGCACTGTTCCGGGCGTTCCCGGGGCGTTCCGAGGGGGAAAAAGTGAAATTGAAGGTTTTGCAACGCCTTGCTCCATTCAGTCTTGATACGGAGTTGTCCAGATTCAATGAACTGAAGCATGAATCTGAACTGGACAATTATTATTCTGAACTGCAAGGAAAATCTGAACTGAAGTTGTCTGAATCTGAAGTGAAGCTATCTGAACTGAAGAAGTCATCTGAGCTGAGGAGATTGACTGGACTGGAGAAAGACTCTGAACTAATAATGCCATCTGAACAAGCAATGTTAATTCTGCCAGCAGTATCTCATTTCAGACAAATATTTTCTGAACATGCTCAGTCACCAGTAGTAACACTTCTCCAGTGGCAAGTTCCTCCAGCAGTGACCAACAGTGGTAATCCACCAGTGAAGATATCCACTGAAGCACTCCAGTGACCAGCTCCAGTCTAGTCTCCAGATGAGTGCTCCAGATTTTGTCTCCAGTAGAGGTCCAGATTTTGTGTCTCCAGTTCCACTAAATAAAGTTTGTTTCAGTCACGTGTTGTGGGACCCAATAAAGAAGGAATGACAGCTGTCAAGGAAGGAACGTGTGACATCGCTGAGTCTAACGGTATTGTGGGACCATGTGCAGGGGAATGTTTCTAGAAGCTTTGCTTGTCCATTTTCTATTGGTCAATTAATTAGTGGTGGTCCTTAGCACATGACAGCTTTTATTTATTATTTTATTATTTTCGTTAATTCCTAGGAAATAGCTTGTGGCTATAAATAGGGGCTTTATTTCTCTTTGTAAAAACAGTTTTTGGATGTTGAATGAAATTAATAGAGCAGCCTCTATTTCTTACAAAAATCTCATTTTACCTTTAGAGATCTTTGATCTTGGTGGTTAGGAGTGACCCTTTTATCTATAATTGTGGTGACTCGTTCTTTATCAATTATAGTGGTGAGGTCTTTTAAAATCTTCGGTTTCCTTTATCTGTAATCGTGGTGGCTAGACCTTTATCGATTATAGTGGTGGGGCGGAGTGTTTCCTTTATCCTTGATTTCGGTGGCTTAGCCTTTACGAATCTTGTTGGTGGATTCTTTTATCTATCATTTTTATTTTATTGTCTTGTTTTGTTGCTTGTTTCATATAAAATTATAAAAATACCAAAAATAGTCTTCCGCTGTCGTTTGTCGCGTGATTTACGCATCAAATTTGGTATCAGAGCCAGGTTAGAAAAAGGTTTCTTAATCTTTTTGTCCGTCGGGGTATTGTTTGTCTAGATCCGTTCTAGATCTGTTTAGATCTCATTTCGATTTAGTCAGATCTGAGTTTGTTTGTTGGTTGTTTAGATCTAGTTGTTGCGGATATAGATCTATTAAGTTGGTTGAATATAAATGGCTTTTAGAAGAAATATGACATTAGAAGAAGCTCATAATGCTAGGAGGGATAGACAGATAGAAGATCTACAAGAAGCACTTGGTAGAGTTGTTCATATGTTAGAAGATGGTGGTTTAAGGTTTAATGGAGACCATGTTGTTGCTAGTGAACGAGATTCTGAATCTCAAGGCCCTAGTGAAAGATCTGATAGTACACCCAGAAACTCTAGTGATTCTGATAACCCACATCCTAGAGAAAGACGAAGGAGACATAAGGTTGATGATACTAAAGATATTAAGATAGATCCACCAGATTTTGTTGGTTCTTCTAACCCAGAAGAATATTTTGAATGGGTTCAGGTTATGGATAGGATTATGGAAATAAAAGGTTATGATGATAAAAAAAAAGTTTTAAGGTTGCCATTATTAAGCTTAAAAAGTATGCTTCATCTTGGTATGACAATATGAAATCTGAAAGGGAGTATAAGGGTAAGAGTAAAATCAAGACCTGGTCCAAACTGAAGGAAGTTATGCAGAAGAGATTTGTTCCTCAGTCGTACAAGCAAGATCAGTATCTACTGATGAATAATCTGAAGCAAGGTGCTAAAGAAGTTGTGGAGTATATTAGGGAGTTTGAGCAACTGAAGACAAGAACTGGTGTCAAAGAAACTGAAGAACATACTATCGCCAGATTCCTTGGTGGGTTGAATGTTGCCATTACTGAGAAGATAGAGCTGCAGCCCATCTGGACTTATGAAGGTGCATGCAAACTGGCCCTCCAGATTGAAAAGCAACTGAAGAAGAAGGTCCAGTACAAACCTTTCATTAAGGTTACTTCTAGTTCCAGTCAACCAGTTACCAGGCCCAGTGAAACTATTCAGAAGCCCTTCAGAGGAAAGGAGAAAGAAACTGGAGGATCAAAAGAACCAGTTGGAAGAAAGTGTTTTAAGTGTCATGGTTTTGGTCACTTCCAGGCGCATTGTCCCAACCAGCGAGCACTCACTGCTAAGGAGATTGAAAGCTTACCAGATGTTGATACTGAAGAAGGTGAACCAGTGTATGATGAAGATGAAAGTGAAGAGGCATATGTAGGTGCAGATGTTGGAGAAATGCTGGTCGTAAGAAGAGTGATGCATGCTGATGAAGTTGCAACTGATACTGCCTAGAGAGAAAATATCTTCCATTCCAGATGTACTGTTAAAGGAAAGGTATGTGATCTGATCATTGACGGTGGGAGTTGTGCTAATGCTGCTTCAACTTACATGGTAGAGAAACTGGAACTACCTATAGTCAAGCACCCTCATCCTTACAAGTTGCAATGGCTCAGTGAAGGATCTGAGGTAAAAGTTAACCGACAAGTTACTATTCCTTTTTCCATTGGATCTATTTATCAAGATAAAATTGTATGTGATGTTGTTCCTATGGATGCTTGTCATATATTACTGGGTAGACCTTGGTTATTTGATAATAATGTTTTTCATAATGGTCGTATGAATTCTTATTCATTATTTGTAAGTGGGAAGAAGGTCACTCTGACTTCCTTAAAACCCAATGAATTATTGAAAATTAATAAGAAAGACCCGCCCAGCAAGTCTTTATTTATGTCTCAAACTGAAGTAGAAGAAGAGTTAACTGGAGGCTCTCCAGTTATGATGTTACTGGTGCTTGAGCGTACTGAAGAGAAGGAGTTCACTGGAGTCCCCAGTTTCCTGAAGTCTCTACTGAAGAAATTCACTGATGTTTTCCCAGAAGACCTACCTGAAGGTTTGCCACCAGTAAGAGGTATTGAACACCAGATTGACCTGGTTCCAGGGTCAGTTCTTCCAAACAAAGCTGCTTATAGATGTTCACCTACTGAAGCAAAGAAGTTGCAAAGGCAGGTAGATGAGTTGGTTGCCAAAGGTTATGTCAGAGCAAGCATGAGTCCTTGTTCAGTTCCAGCTCTCCTGGTCCCAAAGAAAGATGGTTCGATGAGAATGTGTGTCGATAGCAGAGCCATAAATAATATAACTATTAAGTATAGATATCCCATTCCCAGATTGGATGATATGCTTGATGAGTTACATGGCTCCACTGTATTTTCTAAGATTGATCTCAGAAGTAACTATCACCAGATCAGAATGAAAGATGGCGATTAGTGGAAGACTGCTTTCAAAATTAAAGGAGGCCTTTATGAATGGTTAGTAATGCCTTTTGGCTTGTCTAATGCTCCTAGTACTTTCATGAGACTAATGAATGAAGTCCTCAGGCCACTTATTGGTCAGTTTGTTGTTGTTTATTTCGATGATATTCTGGTATATTCAAAATCTGAAGCTGAACATATTAATCATCTGAAGAGTGTATTTGAACTGTTGAGAAAACACCAGTTGTATGGTAAACTGGAGAAATGTGATTTTATGGTAGAGAGTGTAATATTTATGGGGTATGTTGTTTCAAAAGAAGGAATTTCTATGGATCCTTCAAAGGTAGAAGCCATCAGATCATGGCCAGTTCCTACTACAATCACTGAGGTAAGAAGTTTTCACGGACTGGCTTCTTTTTATAGAAGGTTTATCAAGAATTTCTCTACAGTAGTGGCCCCAATCACTGATTGTCTGAAGAAAGGTGTGTTTGACTGGCCTAATTCAGCCCAGTTGGCTTTCGAGTCACTGAAGGAAAATCTCGGTTCAGCTCCAGTTCTATCCTTGCCAGATTTTGATCAGTTGTTTGAGTTAGAGTGTGACGCCAGTGGAGTAGGTATTGGTACAGTTCTGGTACAAGCAGGGCGTCCAGTTGCATATTTCAGTGAAAAGCTCAGTGGTTCTAAACTGAAGTATAGTACTTGTGACAAAGAATTCTATGAAATTATTCGTGCTATCACTCACTGGTCACATTATCTGAAGCCAAAACAGTTTGTCTTATTTTCTGATCATGAAGCACTGAAGTTCATTAATGGTCAACACAAGCTTAATGCCAGACATGCAAAATGGGTGGAATTTTTGCAGTCTTATTCTTTTATTTCTAAGCACAAAGTTGGAGTAGCTAATGTTGTTGCTGATGCACTGTCCAGACGATATTCACTGTTATCAATTCTGGAAGCAAGAGTTCTTGGATTTTCATTCATTAAAGAATTGTATGCTGCTGATCCAGATTTTTTTGATCGCCTCACTGAAGCTCACCAGAAAGGACCATTTGTTGTTCTGGATGGTTTCTTATTTAAAAATGGAAAGTTGTGCATTCCCAGAGGTTCGATAAGAAATTTACTGATAAGAGAAGCACATGGAGGAGGTCTGGCTGGTCATTTTGGCATTAACAAAACTGGAGAGATCCTCACTGAACACTTCTACTGGACAAGTCTACTGAAGGATGTCCAGAGTATCATCAGTCGCTGTCCAACTTGTCACCAGGTGAAGATAACTTTTCACAAAGGGTTGTATACTCCTCTTCCAGTTCCAAGCCAACCATGGGAAGATCTCAGTATGGATTTCATTGTTGCACTGCCCAGAACTCAAAGGGGAAAAGATTCAATAATGGTGGTTGTTGATTGATTTTCAAAAATGGCACATTTTATTGCTTGTAACACAACCAATGATGCTTCAGCAGTAGCAAATTTGTTCTTTAAAGAGATTGTCAGATTACATGGAATCCCCAAGACAATTGTGTCAGATCGAGATGTGAAGTTTCTGAGTTATTTCTGGAAGACCTTATGGAGGCTGATGGGTATCAGATTGATGTTCAGTACGTCTCACCATCCTCAGACTGATGGACAGACTGAAGTCACGAACAGAATAATTGGTATGTTATTAAGAACACTGGTGAAGAAGACACTGAAAGATTGGGATCTGAAGCTTGCTCATGCTGAGTTTGCTTTCAACAGAGCTCCAAATTATTCAACCAGTAAATCCCCATTTGAAGTTTGTTATGGTGTCAATCCACTGACCCCCATTAATTTAATTCCATTTTCGATTGAACCAAAAGCAAGTATTGAAGCTGAAGCCAGAGCGAAAGAAATCAAGAAAATTCATGAACAAGTGAAGGCCAGAATAGAGAAAGCGAATGCCAGTTACAAGGCGAGAGCAAACAAGCATCGAAAGCAGTCCAGTTTTGCTCCAGGTGATCTTGTTTGGGTGCATCTAAGAAAAGAAAGGTTTCCAGCAAAAAGGAAGAGTAAACTGATGCCCAGAGCTGAAGGTCCGTTCAAGATTCTGGAGAGATATGGCGATAATGCTTACAAGGTTGAGTTACCTGGAGATATGGCAGTTTCAAGCACGTTTAATGTTGGAAATTTGATGCCTTATCTGGAGGATGAGTACCTCGAAGACTTAAGGACAAGTCTCTTTTTAGAGGAGGAGAATGATACGGAGTTGTCGAGATTCAATGAACTGCAAGGAAAATCTGAACTGAAATTGTCTGAATCTGAAGTGAAGCTATCTGAATCGAAGAAGTCATCTGAGCTGAGGAGATTGACTGGACTGAAGAAAGACTCTGAACTAATAATGCCATCTGAACAAGCAATGTTAATTCTGCCAGCAGTATCTCATTTCAGACAAATATTTTCTGAACATGCTCAGTCACCAGTAGTAACACTTCTCCAGTGGCAAGTTCCTCCAGCAGTGACCAACAGTGGTAATCCACCAGTGAAGATATCCACTGAAGCACTCCAGTGACCAGCTCCAGTCTAGTCTCCAGATGAGTGCTCCAGATTTTGTCTCCAGTAGAGGTCCAGATTTTGTCTCCAGTGGAGGTCCAGATTTCGTGTCTCCAGTTCCACTAAATAAAGTTTGTTTCAGTCACGTGTTGTGGGACCCAATAAAGAAGGAATGACAGCTGTCAAGGAAGGAGCGTGTGACATCGCTGAGTCTAACGGTATTGTGGGACCATGTGCAGGGGAATGTTTCTAGAAGCTTTGCTTGTCCATTTCCTATTGGTCAATTAATTAGTGGTGGTCCTTAGCACATGACAGCTTTTATTTATTATTTTATTATTTTCGTTAATTCTAGGAATAGCTTGTGGCTATAAATAGGGGCTTTATTTCTCTTTGTAAAAACAGTTTTTGGATGTTGAATGAAATTAATAGAGCAGCCTCTATTTCTTACAAAAATTTTCTTTTACCTTTAGAGATCTTTGATCTTGGTGGTTAGGAGTGACCCCTTTATCTATAATTGTGGTGACTTGTTCTTTATCAATTATAGTGGTGAGGTCTTTTAAATCTTCGGTTTTCTTTATCTGTAATCGTGGTGGCTAGACCTTTATCGATTATAGTGGTGGGGCGGAGTGTTTCTTTTATCCTTGATTCCGGTGGCTTAGCCTTTACGAATCTTGGTGGTGGATTCTTTTATCTATCATTTTTATTTTATTGTCTTGTTTTGTTCCTTGTTTCATATAAAATTAGAAAAATACCAAAAATAGTCTTCCGCTGTCGTTTGTCGCGTGATTTACGCATCAAGTCTTAGGCTATTACATTGAGAAAGTCCACTTTAAAATGATAACTATTCTTTCCACTTTCCCCTCGCACTCTGTGATTCTTTGTCTTTTCAACCTTTTCTCTCAAACTAAATTTTATTTTTTCTTTCAAGAAAACAATCTCAAAAATGAGGACTCATATAAGATCTTCTAATATTCACTTCATAGGCGTGTGTAAGGGACCGATGTCCGTTGGACCCGATTGATGCTGCCGGTGGGATGACAAACACAACTTCATGTGGTTGTTTTTTTTAGCGGTCAGAAAACTGTCATCCTCTTTTTCATGTTAACTTGTAATTGTATTGTCTGTGTGTTTTGTTAGAACTAATTGTCTCTTTTTTCTTCTTCTTAAGATATGATTATTTTATTTTTTAATCTAAGTTTATGCTTTGTTTAAAGTTGGGGTTGCATTTTTGATTGGTGGTCAAGGTGAGTGGCAGAGTGGGTGACGCTGTTGTTACCGGTGTTGGCTGTTATTCGTAACAAATGGAAGTGTTAGTAGTTGTAAGTCATGTTACATATTGATGATATCGTTGCGGCAAAAGAATGGAAGAAAGGAAACCGGTGGTTGTTACGATGGTTGTTACCTCCGGTGGATGTTGTCTCGGTGGTTGATGAAGACCCAGTTGTTTGTGTGTGTATTAAGGCGGCTGCGGAAAATGGGAAACAGTGGGCGGCGAAGTGGCGGACGTTGGTGGTGGCTGTCTTGGATTGTTGTTTAAAGTATTCATTGTAGTTGTTGCTTACCTGTTGTAAAGGGGGCAAATATAAGAAAACCAAAAGTTTTGGTCAAAATCCAAAAAATACTCAAAAATGTGTGGTAAAAAGTAAAAAAGTGGAGAGTTTACTGTAGATAGGCCGACTTGAAATGTTATATATTCATTAAGGAAAATGTACGTGAACAGTAGAATACAATTTGTAAAGCATGGTGTACAACATTTCATCCTAGATACAATATATATTTAATCAAGCAAAACAAAAACAAATATGTGTGTAGCTGAGGTGGTTTGCGTGGATCATCGGGAATGAAAGGTAGCGGGTTCGAATCCAACTAATAACATAACTCATTTGTTTCTTAATTTTCTAACTTACAATTTGCCCCCTCCTACTTTTTCTTTTGGTTTCTTAATTTTTTAACTTACAATTTGCCCCCTTTTATTCTGTGGTGTTTACTGCCCCTCCCTTTTCTTTCTTTCCATTTTTAAGACCCTTAAGTTTTATATTTTGTATAAAAACTTATATTTTGTACTTTTTGATTTTTTTAACACTTTTACCTATTAATACTTTTTGTTCTATTCTTTCTTTTTTTTTCTTCTTTATCATTTTTTTTAACAATTTGTAATTTGTTATTTGTAAGTTGCAACATATTGCAACTTTTTAATTTTTTATTACCGTTGTAACATTTTTATATTCAAATTTATACTTTAAAATTATGAGATATATTTTGTATTCTTTTTTTATTTTTAACATTTAATTTTTTTTAAAACACATGTGCTTCTTATGAAGATGACATTTCTACATGTTTTTTTTTCTTATTTGTGTCATGCCAATTAGTAAAAAAAAAATTCAAAAAAAATAATAATATAAATTATTTTAAAATCTTAATATATTTACATTGAATTTTATTAGAACAAACTTTTAAGATATATATTAGTTATTATTCTATTGGATGTATAATAGCTATTGTTGTATTGGATATATATTAGCTATTATTCTTAATTTTGTTACATTAGATTTATTGGTTAAAAGTATAAATTTGTGATAGAAAAACTGTAAGTCCCAACTCAATAGATGGTACTACTGAAGACTACACCTCTATGTCGATGGTGGAGTTACTTTGCAATATATGCACTGAACTGGAGACGACCAGTTGCAGTGTGTATATACCAAGTTCTAGATAGATTACTTATTTAAAACACAATAAGTAAAGAACAATGCAATAATACAAAATACTTGTAAAATAAATTGATGAGACAATATGTAATTTTCAAGTGTAATTTATTTATTGGTGTTAAATAAATTACAAGGTTGTTGCGGAACCAAGATAATATAAGAATGTAAATATCCTAACAACCTATGAACTACAATTGATCTACACTCGGAATTTCTCTAAACAATCGAAACACTTAAAGTTGTGAAATGTTCCTTTTTACGATTGAGAGAATATTGCACAAGTTCACCAAGAATATTGCAGGTATGCAAAGTGTGAAGTGTTTTCACTATGTGATTTCACTTGTTATTCTTGTTGTGTAATGACTTGTATTTATAGGCAAAGTTAACATTGGGATGTTAACTTTGGCCGTACAAAAGTGGTTGAGAGCATTTAAGGAATAGCATTTAATTCCTTAAAATGCAGTGTAAAGTTGTAGCATAAAGCAACTTTATTCAACCAGCTTTATGTACCTTTTATTACTTAAATAATAAGATGAATCTTATTATCCGGGTAAAAGCACATAAGCATAAAAGTCAATTCCTCGTAATCAGTGTAAAGCTTTGTAAGAGCTTTCCACTGATGGTCTCCAGTTTGTAACTGACTAGAATGTCAACTGGGCTTCGCTGCCATTGTCATTCTCTATCTTCCACTTGTTGTCTTTGACTTCAACTGGAAGGATTCTTCAACTGGTCAGTTCTCAACTGGAGGAAGTCTTCAGTTGCGTTGACTGTACGGTGCAACTGAACTTCAATATATTTCTGAACAAATCTTCTGGGTCTCCAGTTTCACTGGGTCTCCAGGTGCAACTGGAGACTGGCCAGTTTACCAGTAAACTGGTCCTAACAAATTCCCCCTATTTGTTTAGAAATATTGGCAAGTCTTTTTCAGTCCTTGTATATGTACAAGTGTGAACTGGAGAGACTTGTTCGATTAAATCTATCTAAGTTTTCCAAGGCATTTTTATAGATCAATAAATGCCTCAGGTTTTTCTTTTAGGTTTGTTAGATTTTAATCTATTATCTACCTTGTGGTTACAAACTGGTAACTTCATTTATACAAGGAAATGAAATTTATACAAGTTACAGAATGTAAAACAAAATACAAGTAGATAACTGAAAAGAAAGAACTTAATGAGATGGCCCTTCGCCAGTTCTTCTTCTCTTGGTCACTGAAAAGATAGGTTGTGAGTCTTCAGGGTCAATATTCAGCTTTTGCTCCAGGTTTTCTTTATGTTGAATCTTGCCCCTTAAGAAGTTCACCCATGCTTTCTCAAACCTATTCTTTTGTGACTTTGCATCCAACACCTTCACCATTTCCACCCATTCACTGAACCCATACTGCATTGCACCAGGATTGTCAGTTTTAACCAGTGGCCCTCTGGTATAACTAACTTCAACTTGAAAGTGCTTGGTGCCTGGCTTAATTGTTACATTGACATCATTGATAGTCCCACTATGTCTTCTAGTTGCCATGATCTGGGAGTAATAGCTTCTTGCTTCAGATTCATTTGTTATTTTAATACTCCCAGTTCCAGCAGCCAGTACAGCAGTCTTGATGTCATTATTTGATACCTCGCTAGTTGGTTCAACAAACGTGCTAAGGTCAGCATCTCTGGTCAGTGGTCTTCTTGGTTGAGAAATCCTTCTTGGTGGATTCAAAACCCTTTTCACAACCTTCTTAACATGTTCAATTCTTTTTAGAATCCCACTGGCCGTGTTCTCCTTCGCCTTCTCCACTGATATGTTTAAATTTCTGGCATCAAATTCAGCTTCATCCTCAGGATAGTGTCTGTCCAGTTCAACATCAAGCATTTCTTTCAACTGGTCAACTATCCTGGGATCATTCTTTATTCTGGTATACTCCTCCTTAGTGATTCCCAAAAGATGAGCATCACTCATATCAAGCAGTTTGATCTGTGCAAGATGTGCTCTGGCTTCAGCTTGGTTTCTTTGTTTCATCTTCTTTCTTTCTTTAATATCATTCCCAAGTCTAGCCAATCTTCTACTATCACTATCTGAAACTGGAGGAAGTACATCAGCATTGCCAGTTTCTAACATTGGTACATCAGTGGCCGGCTGGGCAGATACATCAACTGCTAAACCTTTGCCCTTATCAACAACATTCCCCCTATCACCTACATCACCAGTTTCAACAACTCTTTGCTCACCAGCTTCAGTACTGGCACCCACAATCAATTCACCACCAGATTGACTTTCAGATGGGGTTCTTCCAGGTGCAACTGGTGCAAGGACTGTACTTCTTTCCCCCTTGGCAGCATCTAGACCTGCCCTAATAGCTTCCCATTCAGAAGGGTGAGATGGTAACTGGTCAAGAGGCTGCCATGTTTGCATGTCCTTGCACTCCTTAAAAATTCCACACATCATCCTGAAAGACCTCCACAGATGGTTGGTCTCTTTTGACTGGGTCAAAACATTTGCTGTAACCTGTTCTTGACCAGTTTTCAAATCATTTAAAAGCTTAGAATCTTCATCTAGACCAGAAACCACCTTGTCCTTTACCTCTTCATCCTTCTTCTTCAAATTCTCTACTTCAGTTGTCAGTTTATCCAAAGATTGAGCATGAAGGGATACCTGGGTGTTCAAATTGTCAATGTTGCCCCTCAACTGGTTGATCTCACTAGTGAGTGGGGCCAGATCAACCTGAGGAGTGGCCAGCTTGGTGATCTTAGACATCACCCTTTCAATCAGTTGTTGTTCTCTTGCACCCAGCGTATCCTCTATCTTCTGACCAACTGAAGTCATCAACTGCTCTCCAAGTTCAGTCACATTTAGGCCAGGTTTTTCAATCAATTCCTTTACCTGCCTTTCAATCTCCCTCAAATCTACTTCAGATGTTCTTATAGTGTTGCCAAGCAAATTGGATTTTGAAGTTGTGATCTTGGACTGAGTAAGGTCAAAGGCTTCCTTTAAAGTACCAGCCAGAATGTTGCAGCCAGTGACCAACTCATTTAGCTTGTTGAACACCAAGTCTTCATTTGATGAAAACTTGTTAATCCCAAGATCAACCACTTTAATGTTGGTCAAGTGATCCTTGTGGTATCTGGAGAAAGACTTGGTGTTTTTGTCAAGTGTCTTTTGAATCTCCTCCACCCTGGTAAGAAGGTTTTAGAGATCGGCTTGTAAAGAGACAACTTGACTGTCCAGTGACGAAGGAGAAGGTGTCACTGGACCAGCAGCAGTTACTACTGGAGCAACTGGAGGAGGCAACCTTAGAGAAGTCTCCCCAGTTGTCATACCAGCAGTTGAAGAAATAGTAGAAGTAGTGGTAGAAGAAAGGACTGGAATAAAAATGTGTTGTTCATGCTGAGAATGCTCAGGTGTGAACAACGGCGGCGGTGGTGGGGGCATTTCTCGAAGGAATGAGAATTGCCCAGTTGGTGATGGTACCATACGTCTGTTTCCAGACATATAGTTATAAGTGGGGAATGGTATATCAGTAGGCTCATTTTCTTGGAGTGGTGAAAGTGAAATTGATGCATCTGGAAGCGAGACTGGAGATGAAGGGTTTTGATCTGGTACAGCAGAATCAAAATTCTCCAAGTCTAAAGCAGTACCTTTAGAATCCGAAGATTCTATAAGGATTTCCTCGTCATGAACATTCATGTACAGATCCATGAATGTAACTGAGGGCTGACCAGAAAGGTCAGTCTCCAGATGACCTTCCCCAGTTTCCTGGTTGGGTGCATCTGTTGGAGGATCAGATACCGAGGTATCTTCACCAGGGATAGATGTGATTGGAGTTGCTTTAGTTATGGTTGCTCTATCCTCAACCACAACATTAGACGAACTGGAGGGTCCCTCATTATTTTGAGGCCCGCCCAATTGTCTTTCTGACTCACCTTCAATAGGTGCATCAGTTTTAGCGAATGCCAGTTGCATTCGTTCTGGAATTTTGACCTCTCCAGCTTCAGATACCAGAGAGTCTAAATTCCTCAACACATCTGGAGCAGTGTACGATGAATCTGTACTTAAGTATGCTTCTCTGCCCAGAATTTGTTTAAAACAGAGAAAGAGAAACCTTGAGAAGGGGATACAAATACCCCTAGTGCCCTTCTGCTTTTGTACTAGGCTTCTAAACAAGATGTCTGCAAAGTCTACTCTCAATCCATTCCACAAGCAGTAAGCCATCTCTGCTTGTGAGGAGTTGATCTGGTCAAGACCACCAGAACTCCCACCCATACTCTCCACCAGGTGGATGAAAAAGTACCTCCATGAAGGTGTAAGACCCTTCATGGTCATCGCACCCTTCGTCTTCAAAACTCCATTCTCCAAGCACTCCTTGTGTCCCATTTCAAGGAGGACTTGGCAAAAATTAACATTTGAGGGTAAGACGACTGGAGATTCACCCTCTCTCCAGTAGTTGAGGGGTAAGGCATCCCTCAACACGTCAGCGGACAAGGTACACTGGATTGTTCCACCTTTTAATGTAAAACTGATGAAGGAACAATCAGAAGAAAGAGTGGCAGTGTAGCAAAACTCACACAAGTAGTCGTGAAACAATTTGTGTGGGTTTAGAGAGAATGAGGGTCCTATTGGAGAATCCTTCAAAAATTTTTGGATTCTACCAATAAGGGTATTGGACCCTTGAGATCCTTGTAAGCTTGCCATCGGATTATTGGGATTGAGTTTGATGACCGAAGCATTACTAGGAGCACCAGGTGCCGGTTTGACATCTGGTGAAGGAGCATATGGAACAGTCAAGAGATTTACATCTCTTGTACGGGATGATCTATGTGCCATTGGAATATGAAATTGAAATTTGGGAATTAGGGTTCTTGATTTGTGAAGCAGAGAGATAAATGAAGCAATTTTGATGATTGGGAAGTAAATGAAAGAATGTAGAAGGAAGTAAATGAGTTCGGAGTAAATAAGGGTATTTATAAGGGATTCATGATCCCAATGAAATACAAAAATTATATTTTATTTCACCAAAACAACTTTGTAGATATTTTAACAAAAGAAGTTTGAATTTTGAAATAAAATCATAATTTGCCATGTCAACATTAAATGCTACCATGTCAGCATTAAATGCTACGACGGCTTATCTTACCCACGCGCCACTCACTTTTTATTTTCCCAATACAAACAGTTGTCAAGTACTAAAATAGCTTTAAACACGTCAGATCACGATACCAAGTGGTTTAAAACACTCGAGTACCATCACGTGTCACAAATATTGACCAAGTATTTCTAACGTTATAAAAATAAGACAAGACTGAATCTGGTCACTGGAGGATCAGTCCAGTACCAGTTTCCAACTGAAGAGTTCTCCAGTTGCCATTTTCAAACAAAAACGAATTTTAGTCAGAAAATTATTTTTGAGTCTTTCCCCCTAAAATGATGATCCAGAAATCAATTAGTGTCAGGATAGTATCACAAAGGCGTTCGATAGCCTGGCGAGCAAAGATTATCTGGACCTCCTCAACTGGAGAACTTCATCAGTGTCACTGACGCGTTCAATAACAAAGAAATCTCCAGTTTCAAGGATTTAACATTCCCAGTTCGCTGATGAGATGTTTAAAGGTTTTTTCATCGAGAGGTTTTGTAAAAACATCAGCTAACTGTTTGTCAGTGGGGATGAAATGTAATTCAATGTCTCCTTTCATAACATGATCACGAATAAATGATACCTGATGTCAATATGCTTTGTTTTGGAGTGCATCACTGGGTTGTGAGATATAGCAATCGTACTGGTGTTGTCACAAAAGATTGGGGTCCTTGTATACTTTTGACCATAATCTAGTAACTGGTTCTTGATCCAGAGAATCTGGGCACAACAACTGGCCGCATAAATGTACTCTGCCTCAGCAGTGGACATAGAGACTGAAGTCTGCTTCTTGCTGGTCCAACTTACCAGTTTTCCTCCAAGGAAATGACAACCACCAGTTGTTGATTTTCTATCTATCTTACAACCTACATGATCAGAATCTGAATAACCCATTAGATCTAATCCTGAGCCTTTGGGGTACCAAAGATCAAGATTAGGACACCCTTTCAGGTATCTAAAGATACGCTTTACAGCGTGCAAGTGTGATTCTTTTGGGTTAGCCTGAAACCTAGCACATAGACATGTTGCAAACATTATATCTGGTCGACTGGAAGTTAAATACATCAGTGAGCCAACCATACCACGATAGTCAGTTATGTTCACTGGTTTGCCAGTTGGGTCAGAGTCCAAATTTAATGGTGCTGCAATAGGTATGTTTTTCGATGGGATTGAATCATATTTGTATTTTCTTAACAAATCTCTGACATATTTTCCTTGGTTTATGAAAATTCCATTTTCAGTTGCTTAATCTGAAGACCTAAGAAAAATGTTAATTCACCCATTAAACTCATCTCATACTCAGATGACATGATTTTAGAAAACTTTTTACACATTGCATCATCAGTTGAACCAAATATAATGTCATCAACATAAATTTGTACCAATAAGATATTACCTCTTTCTTTCAAGATGAATAAGGTATTATCTATTGCACCTCTTTGAAAGCCATTTTTAAGAAGATGTTTAGTTAAAGTATCATACCAGGCTCTTGGGGCTTGTCTTAGATCATACAATGCTTTGTTCAGTCTATAAAACCAATGAGGATGCTTCTCATCGATGAAACCTGGAGTCTGCTTAACATATACTTCTTCTTCCAATGTTCCATTACGGAACGTACTTTTGACATCCATCTGGAAGACCTTGAACTGCAGATGGGCTGCATAAGCCAGAAATATTCTGATGGCTTCAAGTCTTGCAACTGGAGCAAAAGTTTCATCAAAGTCAACGCCTTCTGCTTGACAATAACCCTGGGCAACTAATCTGGCCTTGTTTCTTACAACATGGCCATCTTCATCCATCTTGTTTCGGTAGACCCATCTGGTACCAATGGGTTCTTTCTTTAACCCTGGTGGACAAGGAACAAGCTCCCAAACATTGTTCCTTTCAAACTGGACGAGCTCTTCTTGCATAGCTTCCACCCAGCTTGGGTCTGCCATAGTGTTAGGACCAGTTCACCTGGAACTGGCCAGTCATCAGTTCACACTTGCCAGTCACCAGTTGCATCTGGAGACTAGTGAAACTGGTGACCAAGATGATTTATCGAGAAATATATTGAAGTCCAGTTGCACCGTACAGTTAACGCAACTGAAGACTTCCTCCAGTTGAGAACTGACCCAGTTGAAGAAGCATTCCAGTTGAAGTCGAAGACAACAAATGGAAGATAGAGAATGGCAATGGCAGCGAAGCCCAGTTGGCATTCTAGTCAGTTACAAACTGGAGACCATCAGTGGAAAGCCCTTACAAAGCTTTACACTGATTACGAGGAATTGACTTGTATACTTTATGTACCTTTACCCGGATAATAAGCCTTATCTTATTATTTAAGTAATAAAAGGTACATAAAGGTGGTTATGTAAAGTCGCTTTATCATGCGACTTTACATTGCTTTTTAAGGAATTAAATGTTATTCCTTAAATGCTCCCAACCACATTTGTACGGCTAAAGTTAACATCCCAATGTTAACTTTGCCTATAAATACAAGTCATTGCACAACCAAGAATTTAAGTGTTCAACTCACAAAGTGAAAACATACAAACACTTCATACTTTGCAAACCTGCAATATTCTTGGTGAACTTGTGCAATATTCTCTCAATCGCTAAAAGGAACATTTCACAACTTTAAGTGTTTCGATTGTCTTGAGAAATTCCGAGTGTAGATCAATTGTATTTCATAGGTTGTTAGGATATTTACATTCGTGTATTATCTTGGTTCCGCATCAACCTTGTAATTTGTTTAATATCAATAAATAAATTACACATTGAAAAATACATATTGTCTCATCAAGTTATCTTACAAGTTATTTGTATTATTGCATTGTTCTTTACTTATTGTCATTTATATAAGTAATCTATCTAGAACTTGGTATATACACACTGCAACTGGTCGTCTCCAGTTCAGTGCATATATTTCAAAGTAACTCCACCATCGACATAGAGGTGTCTTCAGTAGTACCATCTAACGAGTTGGGACTTACAAGTGGTATCAGAGCAGAAGGCTAATAAACGTGCCTAGATCTGCTAAGATGAACACTACTGAAGGTGGAGATGGTTCTGGTTCAGGTGAAAACCCCTCGAATACAAATGCACAACCTTTTCAAAATGTTAACACCAACCCTCCTCCTCCTACTGCCCCAAACCATGTCCATGTACACTACTCTAACACTCATGTTCCAAAATTTGATGGAAACAGTGAGACATTCGGTACATGGAAGGCTAGAATGCTTTTGCATTTTGGTGGGATTGAAAGGTATATGTTGAAAATCCTTAAGGATGGACCATATATACCCATGTCCCTTGGGGTCAGTCCTCTTCTTGATCCAACTGGAAGAAGAGGTTCAAGGGAAAAGCCAGAAGACCATTGGTCTGATAAGGATCGTAGACTTGTTGATCTGGACACCAGACTCAAGAACATGATCCTTGGGGCTGTTCCTGAAGACCTAATTCCTACACCTGTGCTGTTCCCCAGTGCAAAATCAATGTGGGACGAATTAGTGATTCAATTTGAAGGAGGTGATGACACAATTGTCACCAGAAAAGTTGCTTTGAACAAGAAGTATGAATCCTTCTTTGCCTTGCCCAATGAAAGTCTAACTGGTACATACACCAGATTTTCTAGCCTCATCAATCAGTTGAGAGAATTGGGTGTAGAGAAGGATAAGGATATTCTTCTTGAGAAGTTTTGTGATATTCTTCCTTCCAAATGGGAAAACATGGTTCTTGTCTTGAGACAAGGTAAAACCTTGCACACTCATACTCTTGCATCGCTCTATGGAGCCTTCAGATTCACTGAAGATAATAATGCTGCAAGACTGGTGGCTGAGCAAGATGCCATGAACCATGCCCAGAGTCCCAAGGTTGCTAATGTAACTGAGCGACCTTGTGCTGCTTTAATGTCTGCTAAGAGTGTCCAGGTACACTCGATGAAGGAGATGTTGAACAGTTTCTTAAACTCTGGACTGACCACTGAAAACAGTGATGGTTGTAATGAAACTGATGATGATGATCTGGTCGCCATGATTGCTAAAACCTTTAATAGGTTTAAGCATAAATCCAAAAGATTTAATGGCCCCAACAATGCTTCTAGCTCCAGCTCTCTGGATAAGACCAATCTTACATGCTATAAGTGTGGGAAGAAAGGTCATTTTATGAAGGAATGCAGATCTAGTCAGTTGAACAACCAAACTGGCCCCTTGTCCCTAATTTCAATCGGCCTGATGATAACTACAAAGCTAAATACAAGAAGCTTAAGGCCCAGATTGCCCTCCTGTCCATGGAAAAGAAAAAGGATCAGTGCTTAATGGCACAAACTGAGGGGAAATGGGAGTATTATGATGACTCATCTGATGATGAGAAAGAGGAAAAGGGACATGTGTTTCATGGCCTTGGAAGATCAACAGCAGCAACACGTGGTGAAAGATGATATCATCTCTGGAAGATGGGTGGACATCATACTGAAGAAGGTATGTGACTATGATAACCAGGTTGACCCTGAACTAAAACTGGACCTGGCTGAATCATTAAGTGGTGATTTGGCATTTGTGGAAACTGTAAGAGCTGATAGTGAAAGATATCTTGACACTATCCTAATTGAACTGAACAATGTTAAACCACAACTAAATGATTTACAAAGTGTCCAGTTGGCTCTCAAGGAGTCAGTTTTAAAGATTGAGGCTTTAGAACTTGATAATCAAAAACTGTTTTCTGATCTTGAAAAAGAACAAAAAATTATCAAGTCATGGGTAAAAGCATCTGGCAAAAACTATGATGCATTTTCAAGAACTATCGATGCCCAGAAAAATGCATAGAAATCTGGAGATCTGGAGATGGCAGCTCTCATACCAGACCTTCATGCATTGCCTCCAGCTCTCAAGGTTGAAACACCTTATGATCAACCTGAAGCTGTTGAAACTGGAACCTTTGAGACCACCCCCTTTGAGGTTAAAACTGGAGCCAATCAGGCTAAAGCTCCAGTCAAAAAGGCCACTGGTAACAAGCCTTTACCTCAAAAGTCTAAGGTGCCGAAGACCCAATAGACTAAAGCACCAGTTGAACCTAGGTCCAAGGTTCAACTGCCTGACCAAAATAATATTTTGGTTAATCTGGAAAGTCAACTCCAACTTTTGTCTCGGCAGGTTCAGAGTTGTACTGCCCGGATTAACAATCTGGAAGGAGGTTTATTACCTCCAGTTTTCAAACAAAATATTAATCCACTCTCTTTAATACCTAAACAAAAGAATGTTCCTTCTGGAACAAAATCTGGTAAAAATAAAGGGAGTAAGTATCAAATACCAATTGTTTTTACTCCTGCACCTGGAGCTGGTAATAATGCTCCAGATGCAGCCTCCAGTTTAACACCTCAACAATCAACTGTGGCTTCTGTAGAGAAGTCCAGTGGACCCATCAAGAAAAGATGGGTTCACAAAAAGAACTAATGATTTTTGTGTGTGTGTAGGGAGATCGAAAGAAGAATATCTGGTATCTGGACAGCGCTGCTGGCCGATCTATGACCGGATGTAAGCCCCTACTGGAAGAGTTCACTGTCCAAGATGGACCGACAGTGACGTTTGGTAACGATCAATCTGGAAAGACTGAAGGATATGGTGTGCTCAATAATGGACAAGTCGAATTCAAAAGAGTAGCATTTGTGAATGGTTTGAAATATAACTTGATCAGTGTAAGCCAACTTTGCGATGATGGCTTCAGAGTATTGTTCGATATTGCACAAGGCACCATATTTAACAAGGATTGGAAAGTGGTGATGATTGCATCAAGAAAAGGCAATGTGTACATCATGGATATGGAACCAGCTCCAAAAGAGCAATGTTTCTATACCAAAGCTGATGAGGACACCAACTGGCTATGGCATAAAAGGTTATCCCACCTTAATTTCAAAAACATTAACAAGCTGTCTCGCAAGCAACTGGTTGATGGGATACCTCAAATTTCCTTCAATAAGGAAAAGCCATGTCCAGGGTGTGAGATGGGTAAGCAGAAGAGAGCCAGTTTTAAAACTAGGCAAAATTTTAGCATCACTGAACCTCTTCACATGCTACATATGGATCTATTTGGTCCAGTGAATGTTCAAACTAGAGCTGGAAAGAAGTACACTCTAGTTGTGGTTGATGAATTCACCAGATACTGCTGGGTGGTATTCATCAGATCCAAAAGTGATGCTCCTGCTGAAATCATCTCACTTATCAAATGAATTGAGCTCAAGTATACTCGAAAAGTTTGTCAGTTGCGAAGTGATAATGGTACTGAATTCCAAAATAAGGTACTTGAAACATTTTGCACTTACACTGGCATTTCTCAAAACTTCTCATCAGTTCACTCTCCAGAGCAAAATGGAGTTGTGGAAAGAAAGAATCATACACTGATAGAAGCAGCCAGAAGTATGCTATCTGAATCTGGTCTTCCCACCAGTTTTTGGGCTGAGGCAGTTGCAACTGCTTGTCACACCCAAAATCGGTCAGTCTACATCAAGAGACATAAGAAGACTGCCTATGAAGTACTCAGGAATCGTAAACCAAATATTGGATAATTCCATGTATTTGGTTGTCCAGTTTATATGCTAAATGATTCCAGTCAGCTTGGAAAGTTAGATGCAAAAGCTGATGAAGGAGTATTTCTAGGCTATTCAGATATTCGAAAGGCCTTTAGAGTTTATAATTATAGACTCCAAAAGGTGCATGAGACAATTCATGTCACATTCGATGAATCAACTGAAGCAATCAACAAGAGACCAAGCCTTGATATTACTCCAGTCATTCCAATCAACTTTGGTGAAACTGACCAAGTTCATCGGTCATTTGTTTCACCAGAAAATGCTTCCAGTTACAACAAACTGGAACCAGTTAAGAAGAAGAACACCTCCAGTGACACATCATTCTATCCCTCCATCAATTTTAACTTACCACAAGAATTGGTGATTGGATCAGATGTACGTGCCACTCCAATATCAGCACCAGTTCAAACACCTACTTCTCTAGTTCTTCATGAAATGCCTTCTAATGAGGAATTTCATGATGCTAATAGAGACCTCATTGACTCTGATGAGGATGTAGAAGTTGTTTGGACTGATCCTTCTCCAGAAGCTGCTGCAACTGAAGAAGATCGCCAGGTGACTTGCACTGATATTGTAGTTCACCAGCCTAGTCAATACACTAGATGGACTCGAGCCCATCCAATTGAACAGATTGTGGGAGATCCAACTAGTGGGGTTCAGACTAGAAGAGCCACCAGTGAGCAATGCTTAAACGTCACCTTCTTATCTTTAATTGAACCAAAGAAGATTGACAAGGCTATGGCAGACCCAAGCTGGGTGGAAGCTATGCAAGAAGAGCTCCTCCAGTTTGAAAGGAACAATGTTTGGGAGCTTGTTCCTTGTCTACCAGGGTTAAAGAAAGAACCCATTGGTACCAGGTGGGTCTACCGAAACAAAATGGATGAAGATGGCCATGTTGTAAGAAACAAGGCCAGACTAGTTGCCCAGGGTTATTGTCAAGCAGAGGGCGTTGACTTTGATGAAACTTTTGCTCCAGTTGCAAGACTTGAAGCCATAAGAATATTTCTGGCTTATGCATCCCATCTGCAGTTCAAGGTCTTCCAGATGGATGTCAAAAGTGCGTTCCTTAATGGAACATTGGAAGAAGAAGTTTATGTTAAGCAGACTCCAGGTTTCATCGATGAAAAGCATCCACATTGGGTCTATAGACTGAACAAAGCATTGTATGGTCTAAGACAAGCCCCAAGAGCCTGGTATGATACTCTAACTAAACATCTTCTTAAAAATGGCTTTCAAAGAGGTGCAATAGATAATACCTTGTTTATCTTGAAAGAAAGAGGTAATATCTTATTGTTACAAATTTATGTTGATGACATTATTTTTGGTTCAACTGATGATGCAATGTGTAAAAAGTTTTCTAAAATCATGTCATCTGAGTATGAAATGAGTTTAATGGGAGAATTAACATTTTTCTTAGGTCTTCAGATTAAGCAAACTGAAAATGGAATTTTCATAAACCAAGGAAAATATGTCAGAGATTTGTTAAGAAAATACAAATATGATTCAATCCCATCGAAAAACACACCTATTGCAGCACCATTGAATTTGGACTCTGACCCAACTGGCAAACCAGTTAACATAACTGACTATAGAGGTATGGTTGGTTCACTGATGTACTTGACTGCCAGTCGACCAGATATAATGTTTGCAACATGTTTATGTGCTAGGTTTCAGGCTAACCCTAAAGAATCACATTTGCACGCTGTAAAGCGTATCTTTAGATACCTGAAAGGGTGTCCTAATCTTGGTCTTTGGTACCCCAAAGGCTCAGGATTAGATCTAATGGGTTATTCAGATTATGATCATGCAGGTTGTAAGATAGATAGAAAATCAACAACTGGTGGTTGTCATTTCCTTGGAGGAAAACTGGTAAGTTGGACCGGCAAGAAGCAGACTTCAGTCTCTATGTCCACTGCTGAGGCAGAGTACATTTCTGCGGCCAGTTGCTGTGCCCAGATTCTCTAGATCAAGAACCAGTTACTAGATTATGGTCAAAAGTTTACTAAGACCCCAATCTTTTGTGACAACACCAGTGCAATTGCTATATCTCACAACCCAGTGATGCACTCCAAAACAAAGCATATTGACATCAGGTATCATTTCATTCGAGATCATGTTATGAAAGGAGATATTGAAATTCATTTCATCCCCACTGACAAACAGTTAGCTGATGTTTTTACTAAACCTCTCGATGAGAAAACCTTTAAACATCTCATCAGCGAACTGGGAATGTTAAACCCTTAACTGGAGCTTTCTTTGTTATTGAACGCGTCAGTGACACTGATGAAGTTCTCCAGTTGAGGAGGTCCAGATAATCTTTGCTTGCCAGGCTATCGAACGCCTTTGTGATACTATCTTGGCACTAATCGATTTCTGGATCATCATTTTAGGGGGAAAGACTCAAAATAATTTTCTGACTAAAATTCATTTTTGTTTGAAAATGCAACTGGAGAACTCTCCAGTTGGAAACTGGTACTGGACTGATCCTCCAGTTACCAGGTTCAGTCTTGTCTTATTTTTTATAACGTTACAAATACTTGGTCAATATGTGTGACACGTGATGATACTCGAGTGTTTTAAACCACTTGATATCATGATCTGACGTGTTTGAAACCATTTTAGTACTTGAAAACTGTTTGTATTGGGAAAATAAAAAGTGAGTGGGCGCGTGGGTAAGATAAGCCGTCGTAGCATTTAATGCTGACATGGAAGCATTTAATGTTTACATGGCAAATTATTATTTTATTTTAAAATTCAAACAACTTTTGTGAAAATATCTTCAAAAAGGGATTTTGTTTATTAAAATATAATTTTGGTATTTCATTGGGATCTTGAATCCTTTATAAATACCCTTATTTACTCCGAACTCATTTACTTCTTCTCTTACATTCCTTCATTTACTTCCAATCATCAAAATTGCTTCATTCTTCTCTTTGCTTCATAAATCAAGAACCCTAAATCCCAAATTTCATTTTCATTTTTCTATGGCTCCTAGATCATCTCGTTCAAGAGATGTAAATCTCTTGACTGTTCCATATAATCCCTCACCAGATGTCAAAGCGGCACCTGGTGCCCCTAGTAGTGCTTCGGTTATCAAACTAAATCCAAATAATCCGATGGCCAGCCTACGAGGATCTCAAGGGTCCGATACCCTTATTTACTCCGAACTCATTTACTTCTTTCTCTTACATTCCTTCATTTACTTCCAATCATCAAAATTCCTTCATTTGCTTCAATCTTTCTTCATTTACTTCAATCATAAAATTCCTTCATTTACTTCCATCATCAAAATTCCTTCATTTACTTCCAATCATCAAAATTCCATTTGCTTCAATCTTCTCTTTGCTTCATAAATCAAGAACCCTTCCCAAATTTTCAGTTTCATTTTTCTATGGCTCCTAGATCATCTCGTTCAAGAGATGTAAATCTCTTGACTGTTCCATATAATCCCTCACCAGATGTCAAAGCGGCACCTGGTGCCCCTAGTAGTGCTTCGGTTATCAAACTAAATCCAAATAATCCGATGGCCAGCCTACGAGGATCTCAAGGGTCCGATACCCTTATTGGTAGAATTCAAAAGTTTTTGAAGAATTCTCCAATAGGACCCTCACTCTCTCTAAACCCACGTAAGTTGTTTCACAACTACTTATGTGAGTTTTGGTACACTGCCGTTCTTTCTTCCGATTGTTCCTCTATCAGTTTCACATTAAAGGATGGAACAATCCAGTGTACCTTGTCAGCCGATGTATTGAGGGATGCCTTACGCCTCAATTACTGGAGAGAGGGTGAATCTCCAGTCGTCTTGCCCCCAAATATAAACTTTCGCCAAGTACTTCTTGAAATGGGACACAGGGAGTGTTTGGAGAATGGGGTGTTGAAGACAAAAGGTGCGATGACCATGAAGGGCCTTACACCTTCATGGAGGTATTTTTTCATCCACCTGGTGGAGAGCATGGGTGGGAGTTCTGGTGGACTTGACCAGATTAACTCCTCGCAAGCAGAAATGACTTACTGCTTGTGGAACGGATTGAGAGTGGACTTTGCAGATATTCTGTATAGAAGCCTAGTTCAAAAACTGAAGGGCACAAGGGGTGTTTGTATTCCCTTTTCAAGGTTCCTCTCACTTTTTTTAAGCAAATTCTGGGCAGGGAAGCATATAATAGTACAGATTCACCGTACACTGCTCCAGATATGCTAAGGAATCTAGACTCACTGGTATCTGAAGCTGGTGAGGTTGAAATTCCTGAACGAATGCATCTGGCATTCGCTTCAACTGATGCACCTCTTGTTGGTGAGTCAGAAAGGCAACTGGGCGGGCCTCAAAACAATGAGGGACCCTCCAGTGTGTCTAATGTTGTGGTTGAGGATAGAGCAACCATAACTGAAGCAACACCAATCTCATCTATCCCTGGTGAAGATGCTTCGGCATTTGATCCACCAACAGATGCACCCATCCAGGAAACTGGGGAAGGTCATCTGGAGACTGTCCAGGAAACTGAACAGCCCTCAGTTACATTCATGGATCTGGACATGAGTGTTAATGACGAGGAAATCCTTATAGAATCCTCGGATTATGAAGGTACTGAAACAGACTTGGAGATTCTTGATGCTTCTGTACAAGCTCAAGACCCTTCATCTCCAGTCTCACTTCCAGACGCATCAATTTCAGGTTCACCACCACAAGTAAATGTGCCTATAGATATATCTTTACCAACATATTCCGCTCCTTTACCAACTGGGCAATTCTCACTTGCTCGAGAAATGCCCCACCACCGTCGCCGTTGTTCACACCTGAGCATTCTCAGCATGAACAACAATTTGATTTTCCAGTCCTTTCTTCAACCACCACTCCAATTATATCTTCAACTGCTGGTTTGACAACTGGGAAGACTTCCTTAAGTTTGCCTCCTCCAGTTTCTCCAGTGGTAACTGCTAGTTGTCCAGTGACACCTTCTCCTTTGTCACTGGACAGTCAAGTTGTCTCACTACAAGCCGATCTCCAAAACCTTCTTACCAGGGTGGAGGAGATTCAGAAGACACTTGACAAGAACACCAAGTCATTCTCCAGATACCACAAAGATCATTTGACAAATATTAAGGTGGTCGATCTGGGGATAAACAAGTTTTCATCAAATGAAGACTTGGTGTTCAGAAAGCTTAATGAGTTGGTCACTGGCTGCAACAATCTGGCTGGTACTCTAAAGGAAGCCTTTGACCTAACTCACTCCAAGGTCTCCAGTTCAATCTCCAACTTGCTAGGAAATACTGTCAGAACTTCAGAAGTTGACTTAAAAGAGATTGAAAGGCAGGTTAAGGAACTTATTGAAAGACCTGGCCTAGATGTAACTGGCCTTGGAGAGCAGTTGATGACTTTGGTTCGTCAGAAAATAGAGGATACGCTGGGTGCTAGAGAAGAGCATTTGATTGAAAGGGTGATGTCTGAGATCACCAAGCTGGCCACTCCTCAGGTTGATCTGGCCCCACTTACCAGTGAGATCAACAAGTTGAGAGGCAGCATAGAAAGTTTGAACACCCAGGTATCTCTACATGCTCAATCTATAGAGAAACTGACAACTGAAGTGGAAAATCTGAAGAAGATGGATGATGAAGTTAAGGATAAGGTTGTCTCCGGTTTGGATGAGGACTCCAAGATCTTGAATGAATTGAAAACTGGTCAAGAACAAGTAATTGCCAATGTTTTGACTCAGTCAAAGGAGACGAACCATTTATGGAGGTCCTTCAGGATGATGTGTGGAATCTTTAAGGAGTGCAAGAACTTGCAATCATGGCAGCCTCTTGACCGATTGCCATCTCACCCCTCTGAATGGGAAGGTATTCGGGCAGGTCTAGATGCTGCCAAGGGGGAAAGAAGTCAAGTTCTTACACCAGTTGCACCTGGAAGGACTTCATCTGGAAGAGAATTGGTTGTGGCTACCAATACTGAAGCTGGTGAGCAAAGAGTGGGTGGATCTGGTGATGTTGGAGATAGGGGGAATATTGTTTTGGATAAGGGTAAAGGTTTGGCAGTTGAAGCATCTGCCCAGCCGGCCACTGATGAAATGTTAGAAACTGGTAATACTGACATACTACCTCCAGTTTCAGATAGTGATTGTAGAAGACTGGCCAGACTTGGAAATGACATTAAAGAAAAGAAAAAGATGAAACAAAGAAACCAAGCTGAAGCTAGGGCACATCTTGCTCAGATTAAGTTGCTTGAAATGAGTGATGCCAATCTACTGGGTATCACTAAGGAGGAGTATGTTAGGATTAAAAATGATCCCAGGATAGTTGACCAGTTGAATGAAATGCTAGATGTAGAACTGGACAGACACTATGCTGAGGATGAAGCAGAATTTGATGCCAGAAGTTTAAACATTTCAGTGGAGAAGGCTAAGGAGATAAGGGCCAGTGGGATTCTAAAGAGAATTGCAAATGTCAAGAAGGTTGTGAAGAGTGTATTGGATCCACCAAGAAGAAGGATTCCACAACCAAGAAGACCACTGACAAGAGATGCAAGAGATGCTGACCTTAGCATATTTGTTGAACCAACTGGCGAGGTTTCAAATGAAGACATCAAGTCCGCTGTACTGGCTGCTGGTGCTGGGAGTATAAAGATAACAAATGAATCTAAAGCAAGAAGTTATTACTCCCAGATCATGTCAACCAGAAGACATAGTGGTACTATCAATGGTGTTAATGTAACAATCAAGCCAGGCACCAAAGTCTTTCAAGTCGAAGTTAGTTACACCAGGGGGCCACTGGTTAAAACTGACAATCCTGGTGCCATGCAATATGGGTTCAGCGAATGGGTTGAGATGGTGAATGTGCTCGATGCAAAGGCACTAAAGAATAGGTTCGAGAAAGCATGGGTAAACTTTCTAAGGGGGAAGATTCAACATAAAGAAAATCTTGAGCAAAAGTTGAATATTGACCCTGAAGATACTCAGCCTATCTCTTCAGTTGCCCAAAGAAGAAGAACTGGCGAAGGGCCATCTCATTAAGTTCTTTCTTCAGTTATCTACTTGTAATTTGTATTTACATTCTGTAACTTGTATAAATTCCATTTCCTTGTATAAATGAAGTTACCAGTTTGTAACCACAAGGTAGATAAAAGATTAAAATCTAACAAACCTAAAAGAAAAACCTAAGGCATTTATTGATCTATAAAAATGCCTTAGAAACTTAGATAGATTTAAATCGAACAAGTCTCTATAGTTCACACCTGTATAGATACAAGAACTAGAAAAAGACTTAGACTATATTTCTAGACAAATAGGGGGAATTTGTTAGGACCAGTTCACCTGGAACTGGCCAGTCACCAGTTCACACTTGCCAGTCACCAGTTGCATATCGAGACTAGTGAAACTGGTGACCAAGATGATTTGTCGAGAAATATATTGAAGTCCAGTTGCACCGTACAGTTAACGCAACTGAAGACTTCCTCCAGTTGAGAACTGACCAAGTTGAAGAAGCATTCCAGCTGAAGTCGAAGACAACAAATGGAAGATAGAGAATGGCAATGGCAGCGAAGCCCAGTTGGCATTCTAGTCAGTTACAAACTGGAGACCATCAGTGGAAAGCCCTTACAAAGCTTTACACTGATTACGAGGAATTGACTTGTATACTTTATGTACCTTTACCCGGATAATAAGCCTTATCTTATTATTTAAGTAATAAAAGGTACATAAAGGTGGTTATGTAAAGTCGCTTTATCATGCGACTTTACACTGCTTTTTAAGGAATTAAATGCTATTCCTTAAATGCTCCCAACCACATTTGTACGGCTAAAGTTAACATTCCAATGTTAACTTTGCCTATAAATACAAGTCATTGCACAACCAAGAATTTAAGTGTTCAACTCACAAAGTGAAAACATACAAACACTTCACACTTTGCAAACCTGCAATATTCTTGGTGAACTTGTGCAATATTCTCTCAATCGCTAAAAGGAACATTTCACAACTTTAAGTGTTTCGATTGTCTTGAGAAATTCCGAGTGTAGATCAATTGTATTTCATAGGTTGTTAGGATATTTACATTCGTGTATTATCTTGGTTCCGCATCAACCTTGTAATTTGTTTAATATCAATAAATAAATTACACATTGAAAAATACATATTGTCTCATCAAGTTATCTTACAAGTTATTTGTATTATTGCATTGTTCTTTACTTATTGTCATTTATATAAGTAATCTATCTAGAACTTGGTATATACACACTGCAACTGGTCGTCTCCAGTTCAGTGCATATATTGCAAAGTAACTCCACCATCGACATAGAGGTGTCTTCAGTAGTACCATCTAACGAGTTGGGACTTACACATAGCCTCGTCAATCTTCTTCGGTTCAATTAAAGATAAGAAGGTGACGTTTAAGCATTGCTCACTGGTGGCTCTTCTAGTTTGAACCCCACTATTTGGATCTCCCACAATCTGTTCAATTGGATGTGCTCGAGTCCATCTAGTGTATTGACTAGGCTGGTGTAAAACAATATCAGTGCAAGTCATCTGGCGATCTTCTTCAGTTGCAATAGCTTCTGGAGGAGGATCAGTCCAAACTACTTTTACATCCTCATCAGAGTCAATGAGGTCACGATTTGCATCATGAAATTCTTCATTCAAAGGCATTTCTTGAAGAACTGGAGAAGTTGGAGTTTGAACTGGTGCTGATATTGTGGTGGCACATACATCAGATCCAATCACCAATTCTTGTGGTAAGTTGAAATTGATGGAGGGATAGAATGATGTGTCACAGGTGCTGTTCTTCTTCTTAACTGGTTCCAATTTGTTGTAACTGGAAACATCTTTTGGTGAAACAACTGACCGATGAAATTGGTCAGTTTCACCAAAATTGATTGGAACGACTGGAGTAATATCAAGGCTTGGTCTCTTGTTGATTGCTTCAGTTGATTCGTCGAATGTAACATGAATTGTTTCATGAACCTTTTGGAGTCTATAATTATAAACTCTAAAGGCCTTTCGAATATCTGAATAACCTAAAAATACACCTTCATCAGCTTTTGCATCAAACTTTCCAAGCTGACTGGAATCGTTTAAGATATAAACTGGACAACCAAATACATGAAAGTATCCAATATTTGGTTTATGATTCCTGAGTACTTCATAGGCAGTCTTCTTATGTCTCTTGATGTAGACTGACCGGTTTTGGTTGTGACAAGCAGTTCCAACTGCTTCTGCCCAAAAACTGGTGGGAAGACCTGATTCAGATAGCATACTTCTGGCTGCTTCTATCAGTGTGCGATTCTTTCTTTCCACAACTCCATTCTGTTCTGGAGAGTGTGCTGATGAGAAGTTTTGAGAGATGCCAGTGTCATTGCAAAATGTTTCAAGTACCTTATTTTGAAATTCAGTACCATTATCACTTCGCAACTGATAAACTTTTCGAGTATATTTGAGTTCAATTCTTTTGATGAGAGAGATGATTTCAGCAGGTGCATCACTTTTGGATCTGAGGAATACCACCCAGCAGTATCTGGTGAATTCATCAACCACAACTAGAGTGTACTTCTTTCCAGCTCTAGTTTGAACATTCACTGGACCAAAGAGATCCATATGTAGCAAGTGAAGAGGTTCAGTGATGCTAAAGTTTTGCCTAGTTTTGAAACTGGCTCTTTTCTGCTTGCCCATCTCAGACCCTGGACATGGCTTTTCTTTATTGAAAGAAATTTGAGGTATCCCATCAACCAGTTGTTTACAAGACAACTTGTTAATATTTTAAAAATTAAGATGGGATAATCTTTTATGCCATAGCCAGTTGGTGTCCTCATCAGCCTTGGTATAGAAACATTTCTCTTTTGGAGCAGGTTCCATATCCATGATGTACACATTTCCTTTTCTTGGTGCAACCATCACCACTTTCCAATCCTTGTTAAATATGGTGCCTTGAGCAATATCGAACAAAACTCTGAAGCCATCATCACAAAGTTGGCTGACACTGATCAGGTTGTATTTCAAACCATTCACAAATGCAACTCTTTTGAATTCGACTTGTCCATTATTGAGCACACCATATCCTTCAGTCTTTCCAGATTGATCATTACCAAACGTCACTGTCGGTCCATCTTGGACAGTGAACTCTTCAAGCAGGGGCTTACATCCGGTCATAGTCCGGCCAGCAGCGCTGTCCAGATACCAGATATTCTTCTTTCGATCGCCCTGCACATACACAAAAATCATTAGTTATTTTTGTGAACCCATCTTTTCTTGATGGGTTCACTGGACTTCTCTACAGAAGTCACAGTAGATTGTTGTGGTGTTGAACCGGAGGCTGCATCTGGAGCTTTTTCACCAGCTTCAGGTGCAGGAGTAAAAACGATTGGTACTTGATACTTACTCCCCTGATTTTTACCAGATTTAGTTCCAGATGGAACATTATTTTGATTAGGTTTTGAAGGGAGTGGTTTAATATTTTGTTTGAAACTGGAGGTAATGAACCTCCTTCCAGATTTTTAATCCGGGCAGTACAACTCTGAACCTGTCGAGACAAAAGTTGGAGTTGACTTTCTAGATTAACCAAAATATTATTTTCATCAGGCAGCTGAACCTTGGACCTTGGTTCAGCTGGAGTTTTAGTCTGTCGGGTCTTGGGCTCCTTAGACTTATGAGGTAAAGGCTTGTTACCAGTGGCCTTTTTGACTGGAGCTTTAGCCTGTTTGGCTCCAGGTTTAACCTCAATGGGGGTGGTCTCAATGGGTTCAGTTTCAACAGCTTCAGGTTGATCATAAGGTGTTTCAACCCTGAGAGCTGGAGGCAATACATGAAGATCTAGTATGAGAGCTGCCATCTCCAGATCTCCAGATTTCCATGCATTCTTCTGGGCATCGATAGTTCTTGAAAATGCATCATAGTTTTTACCAGATGCTATTACCCATGACTTGATAATCTTTTGTTCTTTTTCAAGATCAGAAAATTGTTTTTGATTATCAAGTTCCAAAGCCTCAATCTTTAAAACTGACTCCTTGAGAGCCAACTGGACACTTTGTAAATCATTAAGTTGTGGCTTAACGTTGTTCAGTTCAATTAAGATAGTCTCAATATATCTTTCACTATCAGCTCTTACAGTTTCCACAAAAGCTAAATCACCACTTATTGATTCAGCCAGATCCAGTTTCAGTTCAGGGTCAACTTGGTTGTCATAATCACATACCTTTTTCAAGATGATGTCCACCCATCTTCCAGTGATGACATCTTCTTTTGCCACGTGCTGCTGCTATTGATCTTCCAAGGCCATGAAACACATGTCCCTTTCCTCTTCTTCATCAGCTGATGAGTCATCAGAGTACTCCCATTTTCCCTCAGTTTGTGCCATTAAGCACTGATCCTTTTCCTTTTCCATGGATAGGGGGGCCTTAAGCTTCTTGTATTTAGCTTTGTAGCTATCATCAGGCCGATTGAAATTAGGGACAGGGGGGCCAGTTTGGTTGTTCAACTGACTAGATCTGCATTCCTTCATAAAGTGACCTTTCTTACCACACTTATAGCAGGTAAGATTGGTTTTATCCAGAGAGCTGGAGCTGGAAGCATTGTTTGGGCCATTAAATCTTTTAGATTTATGCTTAAACCTGTTAAAGGTTTTAGCAATCATGGCGACCAGATCATCATCGTCAGTTTCATCACAACAATCACTGATTTCAGTGGTCAGGCCAGAGTTCAAGAAACTGTTTAACATCTCCTTCATTGAGTGTGCCTGGACACTCTCTGCAGACATTAAGGCAGCACAAGGTCGCTCAGGTACACTAGCAACCTTGGAACTATGGGCATGGTTCATGGCATCTTGCTCAGCCACCAGTCTTGCAGCATTATTATCTTTAGTGAATCTGAAGGCTCCATAGAGCAATGCAAGAGTATGGCTGTGCAAGGTTTTACCTTGTCTCAAGACAAGAACCATGTTTTCCCATTTGGAAGGAAGAATATCACAAAACTTCTCAAGAAGAATATCCTTATCCTTCTCTACACCCAAGCCTCTCAGCTGATTAATGAGGCTAGAAAATCTGGTGTATGTACCAGTTAGACTTTCATTGGGTAAGGCAAAGAAGGATTCATACTTCTTGTTCAAGGCAACTTTCCTGGTGACAATAGTGTCATCACCTCCTTCAAACTGAATAACTAATTTATCCCACATTGACTTTGCACTGGGGAACAACACAAGTGTTGGAATTAGATCTTCAGGGACAGCTCCAAGGATCATGTTCTTGAGTCTGGTGTCCAAATCAGCAAGTCTACGATCCTCATCAGACCAATGGTCTTCGAGCTTTTCTCTTGAACCTCTTCTTCCAGTTGGATCTAGAAAAGGACTTACCCCAAGAGACCTGGGTATATATGGTCCATCCTTAAGGATTTTCAACATATACCTCTCTATCCCACCAAAATGCAAAAGCATTCTAGCCTTCCATGTACCAAAAGTCTCACTGTTTCCATCGAATTTGGGAACAAGAGTGTTAGAATAATGTACATGGACGTGGTTTGGGGCAGTAGGAGGAGGAGGGTTTGTATTAACATTTTGAAAAGGTTGTGCATTATTATTCAAGGGGTTTTCACCTGAACCAGAACCATCTCCACCTTCAGTAGTGTTCATCTTAAGCAGATCTAGGCAAGTTTATTAGCCTTCTGCTCTGATACCACTTGTAAGTCCCAACTCAATAGATGGTACTACTGAAGACACCTCTATGTCGATGGTGGAGTTACTTTGCAATATATGCACTGAACTGGAGACGACCAGTTGCAGTGTGTATATACCAAGTTCTAGATAGATTACTTATTTAAAAGACAATAAGTAAAGAACAATGCAATAATACAAAATACTTGTAAAATAAATTGATGAGACAATATGTAATTTTCAAGTGTAATTTATTTATTGATGTTAAATAAATTACAAGGTTGTTACGGAACCAAGATAATACAAGAATGTAAATATCCTAACAACCTATGAACTACAATTGATCTACACTCGGAATTTCTCTAAACAATCGAAACACTTAAAGTTGTGAAATGTTCCTTTTTACGATTGAGAGAATATTGCACAAGTTCACCAAGAATATTGCAGGTATGCAAAGTGTGAAGTGTTTTCACTATGTGATTTCACTTGTTATTCTTGTTGTGCAATGACTTGTATTTATAGGCAAAGTTAACATTGGGATGTTAACTTTGGCCGTACAAAAGTGGTTGAGAGCATTTAAGGAATAACATTTAATTCCTTAAAATGCAGTGTAAAGTTGTAGCATAAAGCAACTTTATTCAACCAGCTTTATGTACCTTTTATTACTTAAATAATAAGATGAATCTTATTATCCGGGTAAAAGCACATAAAGCATAAAAGTCAATTCCTCGTAATCAGTGTAAAGCTTTGTAAGAGCTTTCCACTGATGGTCTCCAGTTTGTAACTGACTAGAATGTCAACTGGGCTTCACTGCCATTGCCATTCTCTATCTTCCACTTGTTGTCTTTGACTTCAACTGGAAGGATTCTTCAACTGGTCAGTTCTCAACTGGAGGAAGTCTTTAGTTGCGTTGACTGTACGGTGCAACTGGACTTCAATATATTTCTGGACAAATCTTTTGGGTCTCCAGTTTCACTGGGTCTCCAGGTGCTACTGGAGACTGACCAGTTTACCAGTAAACTGGTCCTAACAAAAACAAAAAGGTATAAACTAAAGTCAAAATTGAAAATAAAAGTCAAATTGAACAAATCAAAAGCTATATGATTGGTCAATAAGTTATTAGAGCAATTGTTTTATAATATTATCAATAATTATCCGGTTTCTTTTAGTTATTTTGTATTGCATTTTTTTTTGTTTTCATTTGGCTTTCGAGTTTCTTTGTTAAATATTTTTTTAAAGTAATGTTTTGGGTTAAAATAATGTGGTATTGCTCTTAAAACAAAAACAGATAACCGTGGAAATGTCGCCCGTCGGGCGACTTGAACCAGCTAGTTATGTTTTAAGTTTATAAAGTACAAGGAATACCTCAAAACCAACACTCACTCACAGATCCCTTTTGTGCAATTTCATGCTAATCGTTTGTGGAAAAAGTTTGGTTTGGAGGATGTGATTTTGAATGACCAGGATTTCTTTCTGTTTAAATTCAAGTCTGAACAGGGTCAGTTGCATGTGTTTGAGAATGGGCCATGGTTATTTAATGATATTCCCATTATGCTTAGGAAATGGGAACCTGAAATCTGGTTTGACAAACCGGTTCTCGATAAGGTTGCCATTTGGGTTAATATTTATGATTTGCCAGCTATTATGTGGAATTATGACATACTTAGCCATTTGGTTAGTTCTGTTGGTGTTCCTATTGCTGTTGATAGATATACTGCTGAGATGTGTGAAAATAAAAAAAGGTAGGGCATTATTGCTA
>CM067168.1:155955276-156084764 GCA_034093135.1 Erigeron breviscapus
ACCCATCCATAGATGGTTCCCAAAAAGAACTAATCTTTGTTGTGTGCAGGGAGACCGAAAGAAGAACATATGGTTTCTGGACAGTGCTGCTGGCCGAACCATGACTGGTTATCAGACCCTGCTAGAGGAATATAGGGTGCAAGAGGCCCTCAATTGTTTTTGGAAATGATGGAAATGGAAAAACTGAGGGATATGGTGTTGTGAATAATGGTCAAGTCAAATTCACACGAGTTGCATATGTAAATGGTTTGAAATATAACCTGATCAGTGTCAGTCAACTTTGTGATGATGGCTTCAAGGTTCTATTTGATATTTCACAAGGCACCATATTCAACAGAGATGGAAAGGTAGTACTGGTTGCACCAAGGAAGGGAAACATTTATGTCATTGATATGACATGTCTGGTTTCTTGTTCCTCTACCTGCTGAAAAAGAACCCATTGGAACAAAATGGGTTTAGAGGAATAAAATGGACTAAGATGGTGTTGTTAATCGTAACAAGGCTCGGCTGGTCGCTCAAGGAAACCTTCGCACCAGCGGCCCGGTTGGAAGCAATTCGCTTATTTTTGGCACATGCTGCGTACAGAAACTTCACGGTATATCAGATGGATGTCAAGAGTGCTTTCCTAAATGGAAAACTCGATGAGGAAGTTTATGTTAAGCAGCCACCTGGTTTTGAAGATCCAGTCAAGCCACACCATGTCTATCGTCTTTACAAGGCTCTCTATGGCCTTAAGCAGGCTCCTAGAGCCTGGTATGATACACTGTCTGAATTTCTTCTCTCTAATAAGTTTCAGCGAGGGTCCATCCACAGCACCCTCTTTATCTATAGAAAGGGTGTTGATGTCTTATATATTCAGATATATGTATATGACTTCATCTTTGGGTCCTCCAGCAAGAAACTTTGTACCAAGTTCAGCTCACTAATGTCTTCTCATTTTGAGATGACCATGATGGGTGAGCTAACTTTCTTTCTTAGTCTTCAGATTCGCCAACTCCCTAATGGCATTTTTATCAATCAAGAGAAGTACATTAGAGACATGCTGGCTAAGTTTGACCTGTCCAACGTCACTACTAAGGCCACTCCTATGTCTCCTCCCAATAATCTCCATGCTGACCCTGATGGGAAGCATGTAAACCCCACTCTCTATCGGGGAATGATTGGCTCACTGATGTATCTCACAGCGAGTCGTCCTGATATTATTTTTGCCACTTGCTTATGTGCAAGATATCAAGCATCTTCTAGGGAATCCCATCTCCTCGCTGTCAAGAGGATCTTTAAATATCTAAAGGGTACTCCCTCACTGGGTCTTTGGTAACCCAAGGACTCTTCTTTTGACCTAGTTGCATATTCTGACTCTGACTATGCTGGTTGCATGTTAGATAGGAAAAGCACCAGTGGTGGATGTCAACTGTTGGGGGGGGAAGCTGACTAGTTGGTCTAGTAAGAAACAGCATACAGTTTCCATCTCCACTGCTGAAACAGAATATGTATCAGCAGCGAGTTGTTGTGCACAAGTCCTCTGGATGAAAAACCAACTCGCTGACTATGACTTAGAATTTTCTAAGATTCCCATAATGTGTGACAATACAAGTGCCATTGCCATCACACATAATCTTGTTCAGCATTCAAAGACCAAACACATAGATATTAGGTACCATTTTATTCATGACCATGTCATGAAAGGGGATGTTGAAATTTACTTCATCCCCACTGATGACCAACTTGCTGACATATTCACTAAACCCTTAGATGAAACAAGATTCAAATATCTTGTCAGCAAGCTGGGAATGCTGAATGCTGAATCAGCGACATGAAAATCATGTCTGCTGAAGCTTCAACTTATCTCTCTCTTATAAGTTGAAAAGTGACCTTTGTGGTCAAAATTCTCTTCCAGCGAGTTCAAGAGTGTCTTACTCGCTGAACTAAAAAGCAATGGAGAGCTAAAAGTCTCCATCTAGTCCAGCAGCAAACGGCTCTGGTAAAGACTTACCAAATCCGTTGATCCCTGTTGCTTTGGGAAAAAGCAAATAAAAGTAATAGAGAACTGAAAGTCTCTATCTAGTCCAGCAGCAAACGGCTGCTGGTAAAGACTTACCAAATCCGTTGATCCCTGTTGCTTTGGGAAAAAGCAAATAAAAGTAATAGAGAACTGAAAGTCTCTATCTAGTCCAGCAGCAAACAGCTGCTGGTAAAGACTTACCAAATCCGTTGATCCCTGTTGTGTTGGGAAAAAGCAAAACAAGAGCAATAGAGAGCTAAAAGTCTCTATCTAGTCCAGCAGCAAACGGCTGCTGGTAAAGACTTACCAAAACCGTTGATCCCTGTTGCTTTGGGAAAAAGCAAATAAAAGTAATAGAGAGCTAAAAGTCTCTATCTAGTCCAGCAGCAAACGGTTATGGTAAAGACAAATTAAATCCATTGACAACTGACAGTTTGCTAAAAATTGTACTCCTTATTCATCAGCGATCAACGTTTGTCGTGAAGGCGCTGGCTGAAACTTGTTTTCTTAAAAGTGGTAACCATATTTTCTAACTTGGTCAGTGGATATACTTAGAACTCAACTATTCTATCATATAAGCATATCCACTAAGTACTTTTATTAATATTTTAATAAGAATTTCAAACGGTTACCTCAATTTTCTCCCTAATGGGCAACTTGTACACTGTATGCGTCGTAACCACTCGAGTGTATTTGAAATCGTGGTACAAGTTGTCACATCAAACCACTTTTATACGTTACTCACATGCGTATATTAAACGTATTCTCTAAATTAAAAATTTAGTATTATGTACTTTGTATACTTACAAAATATCTAGTTTCCTCTATATTACGTATGAAAGAGAGTATTTGTGACGATTCACTTTTTCAGTTATGGGGCCCACTTCCATACCATATATATCCAAATCATTTCCTTCTTCGCTCATTGTACTCTCATAATTCGCATTCATACTCTCTTATTCTCTCTCAATCTCTTAAAATTCTCTCAAATTCTCCAAAATCTTTTCTGCTTTCTTTCAGATTATTCATCATTTTCTTCCATATATTTCCCTTTTCTTGCTCAAATGGCTTCCTTATCTGAACAACAACAACTCCCAGAATCACAAAATCCTTCTTCTGAAAATCCTTCGCAATCACCTACTCATGTTGAGTTGCCTGAAGATGACCTTGCTACTAAAAAGGCTCTCAAACATGTACCCCTGTATATGTATTCCAAGTCATATGATCCAGAAACAATTCCTTCCTCCTCAAGAGTAAACTTTCAAGCCCAAAGGCTTACCATAAAATCCAACAATTATTTGGGTTCACTAGAAGTTCCTTCAAACGTTACAGGATACCAGTAAATGCTAGATTTCATAAAATCATGCCCTGCAAGCAATGCCATTTATGCTGACCCTGAAGATATGTATGTCTATCTCCTTAGGGAGTTCTGGTGGACATGTGATTATCATGTAAGCATCGGTGCCATCACTAGTACTGTTAAGAAGAAGCAGCAGACCATCACTATCACACCCAAAATCATTCGCACAGCACTTGGTCTCCCAGAACAAACGAAAGAAAGGCCTTTTGTAGATCCAGCAACAATTGAACAATGGAAAGAATGGCTTCCAAAAATTGGATATGGTGCTGACTTGCCTGGTCCTGTATCTGTACAAGCAATTCCCTAAAAAAACATCTCCCTGGGGTCTGGAGATTGTTATTTGCTCATGTCATCCAGTGCATGGGAGGAAACTCAGGATCCTTTGATCAAGCTACAGCAACAAACATGCAAATAATTCATGCTCTAGCCACTGGAAGATTCATTGACTTTACTGCTGTTATTTTTGAAGATATGAAAGCAAAGATCCAAGCAAGCAATCGCACCTACACAATTCCTTTCACAAGGTTCTTTTCTTTGAGCTTCAAACAGGAGTTAAAAGAAAAGTATAATCAATTTGGTGCCACTGTGTGCACTGCACCAAGGATTGGTCACTCTGTATACAAGCAGCCTGCTTGTGGTACTGCATTATTTGACATCAAGTTTGCTGATCTCACTCCTCCCATGAAAGAGGTACTTTTCCAATCATATCCTAATATCTACATAAGAAAACAAACAGGGGTGGTTGCCGAAGGTCTTGCTAAGCAAGCACCACCCCGAGCAACCAAGAAAAACAAAAAGACACGATCAAAGTCTTCCAAGACTGCTGCTCCATCCTCATCCACTGATGATGTTCCCAAAAGAAAGAAGAAAATAGCAAAGGGATTCAAGGTTAAGGGGTTGTAATCCTCTCAGCTGTCTCTCATTGATGACAAAGAAGACTCTACTGCTGAAGAGAACATCGAACAACATCATGTTGAATCAGAGGCTCTTCATTCCCCTTCCCCTCTCAACTTCTCTATAGCTGAAAGGAAGCAGCCACTGCTGACCAACCTGAAGTGCAAGCTGCTGGGGATAATGTTCTTTATAAAGAAGCTGGGGAAGATGTGGAAAATATTGAAGGTTCTGGAGTGACTGAAGCAAATGTTGAAATTACTGGTGGAAATATTGAACACATTGAAGATGCTAATGCTAGTTAAAAAGTTGTAGAAAATGTTGAAAGCACTGAAGAAGTGGTTACAGTTGAAAACATCACTGAGGAAAATGAAGAATCGGTTATTTTGGAAATGGAGGGAGAAGTGGAAAATGAAAGCGATTTGGAGTTAGGAGATTTTGTTGCTGATGAGTTCCAGCTCGACTCATATAGTTATGCTGATGAAAAGGAGGCCAGCGACATGGATATTGAAGATGATGATGAGGAAGCTGAGCCAGCTGATGAAATTGTTGAGCCAACAGTACTCACTGCAAGGCCTCAGACTTCTCTGATGCAACCAGTGAACACCATGCTCTCCCTTGGCATGCCCTCTTCCTTCCAAGCTGTTCCTGGTTGTTCGTCTAAATTACCAAAAGATGTTGAGCCCCCTGTTGCTAAAGATTTGGGCATTTCTTACTCCACGTACACCGCTGACAGATTGGAATAGGTGGAGCATCAATTGAATGATCTTACTAAGACTGCCACCCTTGCAGTTGAAGTAAAGGATAAAGAATCTGGCAGGCTGATCTCAACGTTGACCAGCTGGTATAACAAGCAGAATGAAAACAACACAGACTTAAAGATGCTAAAAGAAGAAATTATCTCCATGAATGATGATCAACAAAAAATTCGTGAATCAACAGGTATTATCAAAAGGGATCAGCAGATCATTAAATCTGGTGCTATTTCGCTGGTGAAACTTGCCAATTCCACCAGCTACTCAGCTAAGAAGGTAGCCTCTTCTAGCAAATCCGTTGCTGCTGAAATCAAGAAGCTGAGTGATCTCATCCTCCCTCTGACAACTCAAGTTGAAAACAACACCAAGGCTATTCATGCCTTAGAAACAAAAGTGGCTGATCTTCCTACTCCTCAAGCTTCTTTCGCTGAGGAAGATCGCCAGAGGCAACTTAAGTTGGAGAAGGAAGTAGGAGAGATCAAGAACCTACTAGTTAAGCTGCTGAACCAACAAACAAAACAGCCTCAAAGTGTGGAAGTTGCTACAACTGATGCAACTTCCAAGGGGGAGAAAATTGATGAAGCTGTTATAAAATTGGTTGGTGAAGCAGTTAACAAAGTAGTAAATCAAATTTATGAGGACACTGCTGAAAAAGTTCTGGGTACTGCTAATGAAGAAGGTCTGGGTACTACAAATGCTAACGGTATGGCACTGGTATCAGTAAATAAAGAAAAAGAAAGTGAAGTTCCCACTGCTGGTGTTGAGGGGGAGCATGAAAAAGAAGGTGTGAATGTTGAGGTTCCCCCAGCTGGTGTTGAGGGGGAGCAACAACTTGCTATTGTTAATGTACCCCCCACTGCTGCTGATAAGGGGCACATTAAAGTTTTTGCTGATTTGGAAGAGCAGTTTGACCCTAAAGAAGTCAAAGCTGCATGGGAAGCTGGATTCGCGGCCGAAATGGCAAAGGATAGGTCCAAGGAAACACTGCCAATCTTTCACAGGCGCTTCCTAAAAAATGTTGTCTTTACACCAATGACTGAATCTCAGCGACAACATTTGGCCAGAATTCAGCACAAAAGACCTACAACCTCTCTATCTGCTTCTCAACTATCAATCTCATCTCCAGCAGGTCACCACCACCAAATGATTGATGTCCTAGCACTGACTGCTGAAGGAAAGACACAATAAGAGGCCATCAAGGAGCTGGACAGAGTTAAAGAAAATCAAGAGAACGAAAGAAAGAACCTTGAATTCATCAAACAGCTCCCTCTTCTTGAAAAGGATCAGTTGGATGGTGAGCAAAGAATGATTTTGAAGATTGGTGGTGCTGAAGCTTTATATGCTGAAGTTGAGAAACAGATGAGTGAAAAGAGAAAAGTTTTTTAAAGAAGAAAAAGCTAAGTGGCTGAAGCATATGGAGACAAGAAAGAGGCCACAAAAGATCACTGCTGCTCAAGCCTTTAAAGCTGAAATGGGTCTAAAGACAAATTTGAAGATATTAATTAAGAGAAGGGGCAGTCAAACCAATCACCCTTGAAAGAGTTCAACCAACAAGTCTAGGTGCCTCTGAATGGTTTGAGGTCTATATGCTGATCAAAGACAAGAAGACTGTCAGCTATGCTCATCTCCAAAATATGCCCAAAGAATATTTTGAAAAGGCACGAGAGTATGAGACAAAGTTCAAAGCTGACTTGCCAAATTTTTGGAACTCCAGCAGCTATCTCCCTGTCAGCAGGCAAGAAAATTCAAAGAAAAATGAAGGAAGAACATCGAACCCAGTCTATTGATCTTCCTCCCATCACTGGTGATGCCTCGCTGAATCTCAGACTTCCTCCCAGAAGTTTTTTCGAAGAAGGAAGAGTGCTGGAGAATCCTGCTGGCATATTCTTCACAAATTTTCAGAATGACCAGTTGTTCTTTAGATTAGCAGAGATTGAAAAAGCTTCCACAGGGTTCATCATCGGCATAAGGAGAAGATGTGCTAAGACAACCAACAACAGATGGTTCATCAGCAAGTTGGATGAAGAGTTGTTGAAGCCTCATAGAAGAGATGACCCAGTACTAAGAATTGCCAAGCAAGAAGATGCTTGGGAAATTGAAGCTGCAAATCTTTAAGATGTCTTGTAATAGAAATGCTTGATGTATCAGCATGTAATAGTCATATTGAAATATAAGACATCTTTCTGTCATTCTTTTATTTATTCAAGTCTAGTCTACTCAGCAAGTCTTCTCAGCGAATAGGGGGAGATTGTTGAGTCTTGGATTCGCTGACAAGACTTGGTCGCTGACGTGTGTCGTCAGCGAGTCATCAGCGGGTCCAGTGACTCTTCATCAGCGGATGGTTTCTTTCCAAATTGTGAGTCGAGGTGGGAAGAATTCAAATCAAGTTAAGACAAGAGTCACATGATGGTTCTTCCAACTGGATATTACCTTTTATGGCAAAGATATAGTTGGGATCAAAACAAGGGTTTTTCTCTTTCATACCCGTTTTGGTAAAGAAGACAAAGACTCCTGGATCCAAGTACTTCGAGCCAATGGGAAGTCGACAACCACCATTCTATCACTATCATTGTAAGGCTGTGTTGCCCTAATTCCTCCCCTATATAAAGCAACACAGCCGCACCATAAACAGAGTGTGTTTTTGTCACCTCAAGTGTGTGTCACTTATATTTTATGTAATTGCTAAAGTCTTTAGTTTGTCTAGTCTTAGCAATTAGCAATTATTTGTTCATTTTTATTCTTGTAAGTCAAGTTGTAATATCGACCATGTATTCACTGTTTAATCAATGATACATATGATTAGACTTGCTTAGATCTTTGCATTTGAATTTAATTCTTGTTCTTGTTATTTATTTTCTTACTTTACTTTCTTGTCTTGTGTAAAACTTATAAGTGTGCAAATCGTGGACTGTCAATCACCTTTTACAACTAGTTATAGACCGACTAGTGTTTTCCATCCTAGCATATTAGTCCTAGTGTATGATCATAGATAACCATCAGAATTAAACTAATATATTCAGATATAGAACTGATAATAATATGAAGAACTAGTAAAACATGGATCTACGATAAACAGTAAAACACACTCCAACAGATCTAACAAATAAAGTAAAACAATAAGCATCTACATGATCACATCGATCCAAACAAGTATTCAGCCTACTAGCCTAGCATTATTAAAGGAATAACAAAGTCTGAAAAGATGAAAGACATTGTTCAAACAAATAAAGTAAAATAAGAAAAGCTAGATACCGAGGATGAAGATCGGAAGGCGTTAGAAGCTCCAAGACCTTCTGGAAATCTGCAAAGTTGACCTAGGGTTGATAGTGGGCGGCTAGGGCTGCTGAATCGGCTCTCTCTTAGGGTTTTGAGGGTTAGTTCGGCTTAAATAGAGGTGTAAGTCGGTTGTTGAACTAGGCCGACCAGCGGCGCTGGTGGGCTTTCCAGCAGCGTTGGTGGGCTTTCCAGCGGCGCTGGTCCTGTGTTCTGATGGGCCAGCGGCGCTGGCCATTGGTGAGCGACGCTGGTCTCTGGCCAGCGGCGCTGGCTAGGTGCCAGCGGCGCTGGTGGCTTCTGCAGCAGCTCTCGCGTCTTCGTTCGGCTCTCGAATCACTTCCTTGTGTCTTGTAACTTCATAGGCTTCCTTCTTGAGTCACTTGATTCCATTTACCCGCTCTCATATCTTCCGTGAACCTGCATAAACATACGATTCATTAAGTACCAATAGTTCCGGAATAATAACTCATTTAGACATAGAAATGAAGCCTTTCGATAGGGGTTTTTATCACAAAATGGACGCTCATCATATACCCCCACACTTAAGTCTTTGCTTATCCTCAAGCAAATAGTCCAAGAAAGATAAAACAATTGATGAGTGGACATCTTAAGTGTTAAAGTATTCTACTATATTAAAATCATTTGAAAGATTAGTCATGCAAAATGTTTTGAGAAAGCTTTAGACAAAATCAGTAAGCTATAGCTAGAGGCGAGATAATTGGTCAATCAGAACTAAAAGCTAACTTTATATTCGTGTTAATACCTCTAAAACAGTTATATACTTCCACATGTCTTACAACTCAATCTTACTACCTTCTGTTGACTAGTTAAGCACTTATTTAAGGTTTGTATAGAAATCAGAACTACTAGCTACTAGTAAGGCATTCATATTTCGAGGTTTGTGTACTTGTGAGTCACTACTTAGATATACTCCTACACTACAGTCATGCTTACCAGCTAAATACAAAAGCAGTTATACGATTTATCATCTTTAATTGTTGAGACAGCGATGACAGGTCGGTGATTCCTCACTCGCAAAGCGACATAACTCAACTAAAAGTTCGCATCAAGACAACGGTGACAGGTCGGTGGTTCCCCAAACGCATAGCGACATAACTTGATGCATATAGATTTTACTCGTTAATAGTTCTTTGAACTTTATTTAATCTACTGATTGCCTTTCTTAAAGATTACTACATTATTCATGCAATAGACATTATCAGAGATCCCAGATGACTCATACTCCTACTCCGCATGCAACTAGTTCACATTAAATAGTGCAAGAATTAAGGCGAACCATACATCTAAACTAGTTCCTACACAAGCACGTATAATTAAGTCCAATTAATACACCTATACTAATGACTAGAAAGCTCTAATTGCTAGGCATATTAAAGTCCGGTTAAGTGTGCTATGGCAAACATAATCGCATACAGTTTCAGTCTAAGCTCTAATCCAGTTGGAAGCATGAACAGCCACAAATCTGTAGTTAAGCTAACAATTCTAACTAATCGTTCATCCTACCAAAGCTAATAATGCTTAGTTATCGTCATCTTTTGTCTAATTGCAAAGCTTATATTCTCAAAATAGTTTTCAAACACAGAAAAACTTAAAAATTTGCATGAAATAAGTAGTAGAAAACTTGTTCAAAATCAAACAATTAGACCAAGGGTTTTTCCTATTCCATCCCCCCACACTTAAATTGTACAACGTCCTCGTTGTACTAGACATAGAAACTAAGGAATATAGGAAAAACACGTAAAAAGTAAAAGTAAAAGGATTAACGAAACTTCCCGGGTCTAGAATTGCATGATAGTTGTTGAAGATGGCATTTGCGGAGCGACTTAAACATGATGAGCTTCAAAAACTTCAATCGTCTCCATTTGATGGCGATCCATTGATGCATTTCCACCTTCTTTTCTTTTTGGTATTTTCTGATTTTTTGATTATTGTTTTTGGATTTTTTTGGGTTTTCTGATTTTTTTGGATTTTTCGGTGATCTCGATGTGCTAACAGAGGTTTGAGTAGCTCTTCATAAGTGTTGGGTGATTGAGAGGGGTTAGGAATGTGTTTACAAGGTTTAAATTGAAGTTCGAACTGCTGTTGGACCTCCCAGCGGCGCTGGCAAAGGGTTGAGCGGCACTGGGAATGAACCTGCTGCTTTCAGCGGTGCTTTAGTGGTCCCAGCGGCTCTGGTAAGACCTGGAGCTCAAGATCAAAGTTGTAGCTCTCTCTCTCCCAGTTCCGTGGCCTGGTCACTCATCGAAAACGGACATCGGATGAAAAAGTTATGGCCAAAATACCAAGACATCGCCAAAGTCTTCATGTGAACTATTTTTCCTCCGTCTTGAGTGTTGAATCACGAACCGATTCCTCTCCAAACCGTCACTACACCTCTTTGAGCTCGTGTAACCTTGTTCCTTGATGTTCTCCTCCTCATCACATGCAAAGCTCATGATTAACCTGTTGTCTGCACATCTAAATCAAAATATCAAAACTGAAAAGACAAAACAAAAATGAAAAACACGATTACTTGCTTGTTCAACCACCCGACTCATAAAAAGACAAGTAGCCTAAGTCGATTATAGACCGATCAACTTTTCATAAACAAAATTAGTGAACCTAAAGAATCTTGGCCAAGGAAACTTGAATAATCCACTACTTATATTTATATAGAACAAGAAGCAATTTATTATTAAACAAAATAACCTAATGCATGAAAAATAAAACAAAGACATGGGTTGCCTCCCAAGAAGCGCTAAATTTACCGAGTCTTCAGCCGGACTCATTCCCCAAACTTACCATGGCGGGGGCTTAAACGCCCCCACACTTAAAGTGTCAGGCGGTTTACGCGAATAAGGTGAATAGAATGTGAATCTAATCTTGACCATTACCCAATCCATTTCCTTCACCTTAACGAAATTCATTTTTAAGATGTTCAAATCATTATTTTTCTTTACAAAACTCATCTTAAAAATGTATCCTTTCATCCTAACATATACCATTTCAAGAATACCCTTATGACATAGAACCTTCAAGTATTTCATGTTAAGGCTTATGTCCATCCATTCTAAAAGGTCGGGAGCTAAAGGGTCTGGGGCTAGGTTAAAGAATAAACAATAATGCATGTAATTACTACTAGCCCTAAGATTAACCAATTCAATGCATTCAAAACCAGTAAAAGCATAAAAGGTTAGAAAGCTCCCTGGATAACCCGACTTGGGTTTCACATGATGTTGTCCAGTGTCCTCAACTTCAGCTATCATTTTGAGAGCTGTATCCCCTTTATCCGGCTCCTTCTTCCGTGCCATGATCTTCTTGAAAGATATTAGCGGAATTGGCACTCCTGCATACAAATCAAAGGAAAGCATTTCAAAGAATAATAAATCAAAGAGGTTAGAATGCTTACCTGTTTCACGCTCCAATTGTTGAAGAAATATGATTCGGATCTGATCGGGCTTCCATTCCGAGGTCAAAACAAACTCAGAACGCGAATCTGTCTGAAACGGAGCTGCCAGCGGCGCTGGCAGGGATGCCCAGCAGTGCTGGCTGCTGATCTGAAGCCACCAGCGGCGCTGATGGTCTCCCCAGCGGCGCTGGTTGTTGTCCAGGAGCCATGAGCGGCGCTCTCCAGGTGTGGGAGTGGCGCTGCTTCCGTCTGGGCCAGGTTCCGGTTCTTCGATCTTCTTCTTGACTTTTAAGCTTTCAATCTCCGGGACCTGCCAATTATCCCTAGGTATACATTTAAAATCAAAAAAAGGTTCAGAAAACTTACCTGAATAAGTGAATATAGTATTCACTTTGTCTCGATTGGGCGGGATCACGGACTCCCCCACACTTAGAGGGTCGGGCGGTCTAAACTTGAAAAGTGAGAAAATCTCCCCTTGGACGTTAAATGCCTCCGAATCAATGACTTGTCGATGCTTCACTCCTAACTCCAAAGGTTCCACCCGTTGCTTTTTGATCATGCTAGCCGAAATATTCAAGTACTCATCGTTGAAGAAAGTAGCAAATGCTTCCTCTAGCTTCCTCTTCTTGCCCAATAGACCATCTTTTACTCGAATTTCGGGTGTCACTTTCTTCATGGTCGATACAATCTTAATTACCATGGTCGGGGTAGTCACTACCTTTTCATCCCACATGATCTCAAACTCGTCTTCCCATTCGGCTTCATCCCATACGACTTCACCTTCTTCCTCCAATACCACATCAACACGGTCACTCTCATTCTCCTTACTCGACTCGTGTGGTTCCGGATGTAGTATGTCATAGTCGTCTCGCCTTCGGATTTTATCTTCTTGTTTCATGTCAACTTCTTTATCAAGTGCCTCGTTCTTTGTTGGGGATTCTCCACCTTCGCTCGATTCAGCCTCGGCTTGAATGATTTAACGATTATAAGCGTGTTGGGCTTCATCGGCATTCAACGGTTGAGCAAGGAACGATTCTTTACGCGAACTAGGACTGCAGGGACCACCAGTAGCGCTGGCAGTCTCCCAGCGGCACTGGATACTCCCAGCGGCGCTGGTGGTGGTCACCAGCGGCGCTGGTGGGGTCACCAGCGGCGCTGGTGTGTCACCAGCGGCGCTGGTGGTGGTCACCAGCGGCGCTGGTGGGGTCACCAGCGGCGCTGGTGTGTCACCAGCGGCGCTGGTGGTGGTCACCAGCGGCGCTGGTGGTGGTCACCAGCGGCGCTGGTGGTGGTCACCAGCGGCGCTGGTGGTGGTCACCAGCGGCGCTGGTGGTGGTCACCAGCGGCGCTGGTGGTGGTCACCAGCGGCGCTGGTGGTGGTCACCAGCGGCGCTGGTGGTGGTCACCAGCGGCGCTGGTGGGGTCACCAGCGGCGCTGGTGGTGTCACCAGCGGCGCTGGTGTGTCACCAGCGGCGCTGGTGGTGGTCACCAGCGGCGCTGGTGGTGGTCACCAGCGGCGCTGGTGGTGTCACAGCGGCGCTGGTGGTGGTCACCAGCGGCGCTGGGGTGTCCCAGCGGCGCTGGTGTGGTCACCAGCGGCGCTGGCCTGAAGGACCAGCGGCGCTGGATGCTCCAGACCATTTTCAGAATTCTCGATTTTACTTGTTTCGCCTTGCTCTTGCTCCTATTCGACCGGGACTGCATCAATGGTTGATGTAACGCTCTTCACTTCTCGGTATAGTCGTGTTGCTTTGATCTGAGAGATATTTTCCATGATGTTATAAGCTTCTTCATTCCATTTCCCGTCAAACATATAGGGGTAACCGCGTCCCGATGCAACTCCATTTTTACTAGGTCATCCAAGCCACGATAATATGATAAAACGAAATCATAAGTCTTTCGCTTTTCTTCCTCCAATCTACATGCCATTCTCTTCATACGGTGTAACACCCCAACATGGCGGAATCATGGGGTATCACTTAGAAAAGCACAGCATAACATGGGAATTATGTAGAGTCAAACTATATGCATTCAATAGATTGAGACAATCCACAAGTTCATTACAATAATCAACATTCATCAAAATACATACTCAATCCATACTTAAAAGAAAAATGTTCGAACGATAGTAGTTGATCCTAAACATAACCCGTTAAAGGGAAATAAGGATCACGGATCCAGAAAGTCCAAAGATAGTCCAAACCCTAGCAATGCAAGCATCTATTCATCCATTCTGTCTCTGATTAACTTGATTACCTGAAAAGTGTACTAAAGAGCGTCAACATAAAGTTGGTGCGTTCGTAGGGACATAAAACAAGGAATAAACGTATCGGGAATACAACCGTTAACGATATACGGGGATTAGAATACCTAATCACATCAAGAAAACCCTAAAAGGGTATACGTTAGCACAACATCAACACATAACACGATTCAACAACGTTCCAGCACGACTTACATATGTTCCAAAGGCGTGATCATTACGGCATGACTTACATATATTTCAAAAGCATGATCAACACGGCATGACTTACATATATTTCAAATGCATGTACAACAACATGACTTACGTATATTCCAACAGCATGTATAACGGCATGACTTACATATATTTCAAAGGCATGTTCATACGTTCCAACGTTTAACAACAACGAATCCATATAACAATTAACAACGTTCAACAAGTACGTTTAACAACGAATCCATATAACAATTAACAACGTTCAACAAGTACGTTTAACAACGAATCCATATAACAATTAACAACATTCAACAAAACACGTATATGTACACTTTTCAGCCCGAATCTCAATTAGAGTAGGGAGGGTTTACGAAACTCACCTGAAATGAGCAATAAATTCCAAGTCGAAAGAAAGTAGAATCAATGTCCACAACAGCCAAAACCTATCATACACGTATCACATTAATCCTAAAGCATCTCAAAAGATAAGGTCCTATGAATATTACCCTATTTTTATCATAAAAGCTTTATTATGTCCATTTTATAAGGCTTTGATCCAACCAAGGTGAAATCGTCACGTTTTGTTTCATAATGACTAGTCGAAACTTGACCACTGTTGTTTAATCAAAACATTTTGTTTGTTCAAACTATGTTCTGGACTCAGGGGCCTATACCATTAGAAATTATACTCATTTACGCTTCCGTAGCCACTGAAATCGTCAAAAACGGACTTACGGTTTAAAAGTTACGGACGTTTGAAAATGACTTTCCTGAAATTTATCACGGCGCGATAAATTGACTTTAGGGTGCGAGAAATTGACTTCGTGGCGCGATATTTTGGTATCACGTCGCGATATTTTGACCTGCATTCGAAATATTTATAAACCTGAAGCTTCACTACGCTATTTTACCCAGAACAATAAAAAACCAAACCAAAAACGACCCATCTTGCTTCCAAAACCCATTTTGACTCTAGAAATCTACCAAGGAAGGTTTGGAATTTGATTCCAAGCTTGAACACTTATATTTGAACATAAACAAACATAATTAAATACAACCCATCTCTTGATTTTATCCAAATTCTCACAAATCCTAAACAAACTCTAGAAAAGCTTTTGACCCAAAACCTTCCAATTTTTGTATAAACATCACTAAAAACATGATTTGTAACATAAAATGATGATTATAAGATGAATTTAACTTACCAAAATTACTTCCAAAAAGTCAACTCTTGAGATGAACGTGAAGGTAAGATTTTCTTGTGCTAGGAACTTTAAATTTTCTTTGATATGTTGTAACCAAGATGATGTAGAAACTTAATCTTGGACAAATCTTTCAAGAACTAGGAATTGTGATGAGAATTCTAGAGAGAAAAATAGAACTATGTGTTTGTGTGTGTGTTTGTAGTTCCTGGGAGGAAATAAGGAAAGCAATAATAGATTGTATATAATTGAGGTAGGTAACGTGTAAGACTAGTATGGGGTATTTATCCAGCTAAGGGATTATGTTCATGATTAATAACAAACAACGGATATTTCACAAATATTATTCTTTACATAAAGCTATGTCGGTATTTGTCCCGTTATTAGAATTATCATCTAGCCACCGACACTGTTCCACCGACACTGTTTCACCGACACTGTTCCACCGACACTGTTTAAACCGTATATTATACTTAAGGTTTTGTATATACGTTTTTCCTTGTTACTACAGTTACTCAATTACCGTCTATATTTCCATAACACATATGGGCCAATATCATAATCACATAATATGGGCTTAATTATAGAAGCCCAATATAACATTATATTTAGCCCAATTTACCGATAAATGTACGCAATTATGTCAAAGTTTTCATTTATTGAACTAGTTACTCAAATTACATATACGGTCAAACGGGTAAAAATCACAAATGTTACATTATTCCCCCGTTAAAGGAATTTCGTCCCGAAATTCGAATCTAACTAGACTCTTTAAACAAATGGGGATACTTGGTTTTCATAGAATCTTCACGTTCCCAAGTAAACTCGGGTCCACGTCTAGCTTGCCATCTCACTTTGACAATCGTCTATCGGGTATTCTTCAGCTTTCTAGTTTGTCGATCTAAGATTTCTATTTGTTCTTCCACGAATTTCAACGCTTTATCAACACGGATTTCTTCGAGAGGCACGTGAAGCGTTGGGTCTGCCAAACACTTCCTAAGATTACAAACATGGAAAACATTATGAACTCCATTCAGATTTTGAGGAAGTTCCAATCGATAAGCTACCGGACCAATTCGTTCTAGGATTTTAAATGGGCCAATGTATCTCGGGCCCAATTTTCCACGTTTCACAAAACGAACCACACCTTTCCACGGGGACACTTTCAACAAGACATAATCACCGACTTCAAATTCGAGAGGTCTTCGTCTAACGTTTGCATATTTCATTTGCCTTTCGCGGGATACTCTCAACTTCTCTTTGATTTGTGAGATCACCTTCGTCGTTTCAATTACAATTTCGGGTCCAACAAGTTGGTTTTCACCAACTTCCGCCAGGCTAGTGGTGACCTACAATCTCTCCCATATAATGCCTTAAATGGGGCCATTCCAATGGTAGCATGATAGCTATTATTGTAGGAGAATTCGACCAAAGGAAGATGCACATCCCAATTACCACCAAAATCAATGGCACAAGCTCTTAACATATCTTCCAACGTTTGAATCGTTCTTTCACTTTGACCATCAGTTTGCGGGTGGAACGCCGTACTTAAACCGAGACGAGTACCCATAGATTTCTGGAACGCCTTCCAAAATTTTGAAGTAAATCGGGCATCCCGATCGGATATCACGGAAATCGGCACTCCATGCTTGGATATCACCTCTTTGATGTACAGACGTGTCATGGTGTCAAATTTATCGTCCTCCCGGATGGCTAAGAAGTGAGCCGACTTAGTCAACCGGTCAATTATCACCCAAATGGTGTCCCGACCACTACTCGTTCTTGGTAATTTCGTGATGAAGTCCATAGCAATTTCTTCCCATTTCCACACCGGTGTTACTGGTTGGACTAGTAAACCCGGTGGTTTCTTGTGGTCGGCTTTCACTTGTAAACAAGTGAGGCATTGACTAACATACCTAGCAATGTCCGTCTTCATTCCCGGCCACCAATACAAGTCTCTTAATCCAAAATACATCTTGTCGGAACCCGGGTGAACCGAATAAGCCGACTTATGAGCTTCATCCATCAATTTCAACCGCCATCCTCCAAGAATGGGGATCCACATTCGATCAACAAAATACAAACCATTATCGTTCTTCCTATCAAACTGTTCTTCTAGACCGTGTAAAGCTTCATCGGTGAAGTTCTCCGGTCTAGTTGCCAATTCTTGAGCTTCGATAATGGAGTCACGGACACTCCTTAATACAGTGAAGCTCATGGCTTTAACTCGTCTTGGCTTCATACGTTCCTTTCGACTCAAAGCATCGGCTACCACATTTGCTTTACCCGGATGATACCGGATAACGCAATCATAATCACTCAACAGCTCAAGCCACCTTCTTTGCCTCATGTTCAGGTCACTTTGAGTGAAAATATGTTGAAGGCTTTTGTGATCGATATAGATCACGCTCTTGGTGCCATACAGGTAATGCCTCCAACATTTCAAAGCAAATACCACTGCTCCCAATTCTAAGTCATGGGTCGGATAGTTCTTCTCATGCACCTTCAATTGTCTTGATGCATATGCTATCACCTTATCCCATTGCATTAAGACACAACCCAATCCTTGCCCGGATGCATCACAATATACAACGAAATCATCGGCTCCATCGGGCAAGCTCAAGATGGGTGCATCACACAATTTGTCTTTCAACAATTGGAATGCTTGTTCTTGCTTTTCACCCTAATCGAACCTTCTTTCTCGTTGAGTCAACAAGGTCAAAGGTTGGGCGATTTTTGAAAAGCCTTCAATAAATCGTCTATAATAACCCGCCAAACCAAGAAATTGGCGAATTTCAGTTGGTGTTTTGGGGCGTCTCCAATTCTTTACTGCTTCAACTTTACTTGGGTCCACATGAATTCCTTCTTTGCTCATTACGTGACCAAGAAACTGGACCTCTTCAAGCCAAAATTCACATTTGGAGAACTTGGAATAAAGCTTTTCTTTCCGGAGTAACTCTAAGACTTGTTTCAAATGTTCCAAATGATCTTCTTTGGTCTTGGAATAGATGAGAATGTCATCGATGAAAACAATGACAAATTAGTCCAAGTAGGGCTGACACACTCGGTTCATCAAGTCCATGAACACAGCTGGTGCGTTAGTCAACCCAAAAGGCATCACCGTAAATTCAAAGTGTCCATATCTCGTTCGAAAGGCGGTTTTTGGAATGTCGTTTTCATGAACCCTCAATTGATGATAACCCGACCTCAAATCAATTTTGGAAAAGAAACGAGCACCTTGGAGTTGGTCGAATAAATCGTCAATCCTAGGAAGAGGATAACGATTCTTTACCGTTAGTTTGTTCAATTCTCTATAATCGATACACATTCGGAATGTGCCATCTTTCTTTTTAACGAACAAAACCGGTGCGCCCCAAGGAGATTGACTAGGGCGAATGAAACCCTTCTCTTGAAGTTCTTTGAGTTGGGCGGTCAACTCTTGTAATTCGGTCATGGCTAAGCGATAGGGTGCTTTGGCCACGGGAGAAGCATTTGGGATAAGATCAATACGAAAATCGAGTTCACGAGATGGAGGTAAACCCGGTAGGTCATCCGGAAATACATCCGCAAAGTCTTTAACTACTGGCACGGTTTTCAATTCAATCTTTGTGATCTTAACACTATATACATTCCCATCCCATAGTTCGGTTGTTTCGCCTTGAACCACTAATTCTTCCCTATTTTCTAACGGAAATCCTCACAGTTCGACTACCACAATCAATTACCGCGTTCATGGCCGATAACCAATCCATACCCACAATTACGTCAAAACTACCGATATCAAAAGGCATTAAGTCAATGTAAAATGGGTGATCACATAAATCTAACACACAATCACGAACAACTTGACTAATCCTAGACAATCCACCATTTACCATTTCAAGTTCAAAACAAAAGGACAACGGGCTAGGATTAGCATCGATCAACGGAATAAAATCATTGGAAATAAGACTATAATCGGCTCCAGAATCAAATAACACGGTAGCATATTGGTGATTGAGGAGAAAGGTACCTGCTACGACATTTGGATCACTTCGAGCCTCGGCCGCATTCACGGCAAAAGCTCTTCCACGGGGGGCCAAATGTTGGCGAGGAGCTTGAGGTGGTTGTTGTTGTTGTCCTTGGTTTCCTCGGTTTTGATTCGGACCGGCAATTTGCAACTGGTTAGGATGCACGGTCACTTGGACTTGTTGACCAATAAGATGTGGGCACCGGTTGTGGTAGTGGTCTTGGCTACCACATTCATAACAAGAACCCGGAACCATCGGGGGACGTATAGCATTAAGAGGGGCAACATTTAAAGGACCATTCCGGGGGTTAGTTGGACAAAATCTTGAGGTGTGTCCCGGTAGGTTGCAATGAAAACAAGCATCACATCTCATGGTGGGTTGGTGGTGACGATTACACCTAGGACATAAAGGATTAGTCCCGGCATAACCACCTCTTGAAGGGCCCGTCGCCGGTACAACCGCCGCAAAAACTTTCCCACCACGACCATGGCGCTTATTATCACGCCTATCATCTTTCTTGGTGCCGCTAGACTCGGCAACATCCTTCCTCTTGTTATCATTCTTATTATCGTTCTTGTTCAACTTGCCCCCTGACCACCTCTACCTCCACGACCACCTCTACCTCCACGACCACCTCTACCTCCACGACCACCTCTGCCACCACGACCTCCACGACCACCTCTACCTCCACGACCACCTCTACCTCCACGACCACCTCTCCCCCACGACCACCTCTGCCACCACGACCTCCACGACCACCTCTACCTCCACGACCACCTCTACCACCACGATCACCAACTACCTCGTCACCGGGCGATTAGCATTGCCCTGGCCACCACGACCTCCACGGCCACCTCTACCTCCACGACCACCTCTACCTCCACGACCACCTCTGCCACCACGTCCACCAACTACCTCTGCCACCACGACCTCCACGACCACCTCTACCTCCACGACCACCTCTGCCACCACGACCTCCACGACCACCTCTACCTCCACGACCACCTCTGCCACCACGACCACCTCTGCCACCAGTCCCGACCACCTCTGCCACCACGACCTCCACGACCACCTCTACCTCCACGACCACCTCTGCCACCACGACCTCCACGACCACCTCTACCTCCACGACCACCTCTGCCACCACGACCTCCACGACCACCTCTACCTCCACGACCACCTCTGCCACCACGACCTCCACGACCACCTCTACCTCCACGACCACCTCTGCCGCCACCACGACCTCCACGACCACCTCTACCTCCCGACCACCTCTGCCACCACGACCTCCACGACCACCTCTCCACACCTCCACGACCACCTCTGCCAGACCCCACGACCACCTCTGCCACCACGACCTCCACGACCACCTCTACCTCCACGACCACCTCTGCCACCACGACCTCCACGACCACCTCTACCTCCACGACCACCTCTGCCACCTCCACGACCACCTCTGCCACCACGACCTCCACGACCACCTCTACCTCCACGACCACCTCTACCTCCACGACCACCTCTGCCACCACGACCTCCACGACCACCTCTACCTCCACGACCACCTCTGCCACCACGACCTCCACGACCACCTCTACCTCCACGACCACCTCTGCCACCACGACCACCTCTGCCACCACGACCTCCACGACCACCTCTACCTCCACGACCACCTCTACCACCACGACCACCTCTACCTCCACGCCACCTCTACCTCCACGACCACCTCTACCTCCACGACCACCTCTGCCACCACGACCTCCACGACTACCTCTGACCAGACCTCCACGACCACCTCTGCCACCACGACCTCCACGACCACCTCTACCTCCACGACCACCTCTGCCACCACGACCTCCACGACCACCTCTACCTCCACGACCACCTCTGCCACCACGTCCACCTCTCCACGACCACCTCTACCTCCACGACCCCTCTACCTCCACGACCACCTCTACCTCCACGACCACCTCTGCCACCACGACCTCCACGACCACCTCTACCTCCACGACCACCTCTACCCCACGACCACCTCTGCCACCACGACCTCCACGACCACCTCTACCTCCACGACCACCTCTGCCACCACGACCTCCACGACCACCTCTACCTCCACGACCACCTCTGCCACCACGACCTCCACGACCACCTCTACCTCCACGACCACCTCTGCCACCACGACCTCCACGACCACCTCTACCTCCACGACCACCTCTGCCACCACGACCACCTCTGTCACCACGTCCACCAACTACTTCTTGTTCAACTCACCGGGCGATTAGCATTGCCCTGGCCACCACGCCACCTCTGCCACCACGACCTCCACGACCACCTCTACCTCCACGACCACCTCTGCCACCACGACCTCCACGACCACCTCTACCTCCACGACCACCTCTGCCACCACGACCACCTCTGTCACCACGTCCACCTTACCTGCCCGACCACCTCTACCTCCACGACCACCTCTACCTCCACGACCACCTCTACCTCCACGACCACCTCTGCCACCACGACCTCCCGACCACCTCTGCCACCACGACCTCCACGACCACCTCTACCTCCACGACCACCTCTGCCACCACGACCTCCACGACCACCTCTACCTCCACGACCACCTCTGCCACCACGTCCACCACTACCTCCACGACCACCTCTACCTCCACGACCACCTCTGCCACCACGACCCCGACCACCTCTGCCACCACGACCTCCACGACCACCTCTACCTCCACGACCACCTCTACCTCCACGACCACCTCTGCCACCACGACCTCCACGACCACCTCTACCTCCACGACCACCTCTGCCACCACGTCCACCAACTACTTCTTGTCACGACCACCTCTACCTCCACGACCACCTCTACCTCCACGACCACCTCTACCTCCACGACTCGGGGGATTAGGATTACCCCGACCACCTCTGCCACCACGACCTCCACGACCACCTCTACCTCCACGACCACCTCTGCCACCACGACCTCCACGACCACCTCTACCTCCACGACCACCTCTGCCACCACGTCCACCAACTACGACCACCTCTACCTCCACGACCACCTCTGCCACCACGACCTCCACGACCACCTCTACCTCCACGACCACCTCTGCCACCACGACCACCTCTGTCACCACGTCCACCAACTACTTCTTGTTCACCACCTCTACCTCCACGACCACCTCTACCTCCACGACCACCTCTACCTCCACGATCGGGGGATTAGGATTACCCCGACCACCTCTGCCACCACGACCTCCACGACCACCTCTACCTCCACGACCACCTCTGCCACCACGACCTCCACGACCACCTCTACCTCCACGACCACCTCTGCCACCACGTCCTCCACGACCACCTCTACCTCCACGACCACCTCTGCCTCCCGACCACCTCTACCTCCACGACCACCTCTACCTCCACGACCACCTCTACCTCCACGACCACCTCTGCCACCACGACCTCCACGACCACCTCTACCTCCACGACCACCTCTACCTCCACGACCACCTCTGCCACCACGTCCACCAACTACTTCTTGTTCAATCGGGTCCTCGGGTTCATTCTGAGGTCCATAGTTAGTGTTAGCTCTCCTTGGTCTAACCATTTTCCTGAACACACGTTTTAGATTTACAGGTTAAGTCTCACAATTCACACTCGAATATCAAAATTGACCTTCAAGTAATACACAATTTCCACATCAAGTCCTTATAAATCAATGCATGAATATAGTTATCTCTACAGGAATATTATCATGGCAATAACTATGTCATCATCATTTCGTCTACGTTCCAACAAATCACACAATTTCAATTCAACGATAACCGAACTAATCAAATCAACATTCAAGTTCACATATAACGAGGCAAAGCATCATCACTCATACAATCCACAATCAACCATACAATCACGAATCATTCAACATTATATAAAATAAAAGGGGTCAAGTCGTAACAAGGTGGGTAAAGCATAGTCCGAATTTTAACCTCAACATTCAATACATTAAAAGTGTTTGTATACAGGGTGTACCATCGGCTAACCCTCCACACTGTTAATATATTGAATGGATATCAAAAATTGGTTCCAATATGTTCTCTAAGTGTTGACCGGGTATGTATACAGGGTGTACCAGCGGCTAACCCTCCACCTAATCAACACTCATTAAACATACCGGGGTAGTTACTATACTCTATCCACAAGGCGCAATCCATGAGATCATTAACTTTGTATGACATAGGATAACTTTCGATTTGTTGATCAGTTGCCTCTACGGTTACCAAATGTTATACTCCATTAATGTCATCGTTTCATTTTGCTTATGGGGACAAATAATAAATGCTTCTAAAATTCAACACATCAACGTTCATCACAACATTTCCACAATTAACGGTGTATCCCGACACTATCATATACGTTCATCACAATAATTCTCATATAACAATCAAGTCATCATATCATAAGCAACCTACGAACTCCGTTTAAAACGTTTTTATGCATCATACAGTTCACGTTGCACACAAAGTTCCCTATCATGCATACTAATATGAAATGTGGGTGCGATGGCTATAGACTAGGTAAATCCTCTTAGTTCTCTACAACCACGGCTCTGATACCATTCTGTAACACCCCAACATAGCGGAATCATGGGGTATCACTTAGAAAAGCACAGCATGACATGGGAATTATGTAGAGTCAAACTATATGCATTCAATAGATTGAGACAATCCACAAGTTCATTACAATAATCAACATTCATCAAAATACACACTCAATCCATACTTAAAAGAAAAATGTTCGAACGATAGTAGTTGATCCTAAACATAACCCGTTAAAGGGAAATAAGGATCACGGATCCAGAAAGTCCAAAGATAGTCCAAACCCTAGCAATGCAAGCATCTATTCATCCATTCTGTCTCTGATTAACTTGATTACCTGAAAAGTATACTAAAGAGCGTCAACATAAAGTTGGTGAGTTCGTAGGGACATAAAACAAGGAATAAACGTATCGGGAATACAACCGTTAACGATATACGGGGATTAGAATACCTAATCACATCAAGAAAACCCTAAAAGGGTATACGTTAGCACAACATCAACACATAACACGATTCAACAACGTTCCAGCACGACTTACATATGTTCCAAAGGCGTGATCATTACGGCATGACTTACATATATTTCAAAAGCATGATCAATACGGCATGACTTACATATATTTCAAATGCATGATCAACATACGACATGACTTACGTATATTCCAACAGCATGTATAACGGCATGACTTACATATATTTCAAAGGCATGTTCATACGTTCCAATGTTTAACAACAACGAATCCATATAACAATTAACAACGTTCAACAAGTACGTTTAACAACGAATCCATATAACAATTAACAACGTTCAACAAGTACGTTTAACAACGAATCCATATAACAATTAACAACATTCAACAAAACACGTATATGTACACTTTTCAGCCCGAATCTCAATTAGAGTAGGGAGGGTTTACGAAACTCACCTGAAATGAGCAATAAATTCCAAGTCGAAAGAAAGTAGAATCAATGTCCACAACAGCCAAAACCTATCATACACGTATCACATTAATCCTAAAGCATCTCAAAAGATAAGGTCCTATGAATATTACCCTATTTTTATCATAAAAGCTTTATTATGTCCATTTTATAAGGCTTTGATCCAACCAAGGTGAAATCGTCACGTTTTGTTTCATAATGACTAGTCGAAACTTGACCACTGTTGTTTAATCAAAACATTTTGTTTGTTCAAACTATGTTCTGGACTCAGGGGCCTATACCATTAGAAATTATACTCATTTACGCTTCCGTAGCCACTGAAATCGTCAAAAACGGACTTACGGTTTAAAAGTTACGGACGTTTGAAAATGACTTTCCTGAAATTTATCACGGCGCGATAAATTGACTTTAGGGTGCGAGAAATTGACTTCGTGGCGCGATATTTTGGTATCACGTCGCGATATTTTGACCTGCATTCGAAATATTTATAAACCTGAAGCTTCACTACGCTATTTTACCCAGAACAATAAAAAACCAAACCAAAAACGACCCATCTTGCTTCCAAAACCCATTTTGACTCTAGAAATCTACCAAGGAAGGTTTGGAATTTGATTCCAAGCTTGAACACTTATATTTGAACATAAACAAACATAATTAAACACAACCCATCTCTTGATTTTATCCAAATTCTCACAAATCCTAAACAAACTCTAGAAAAGCTTTTGACCCAAAACCTTCCAATTTTTGTATAAACATCACTAAAAACATGATTTGTAACATAAAATGATGATTATAAGATGAATTTAACTTACCAAAATTACTTCCAAAAAGTCAACTCTTGAGATGAACGTGAAGGTAAGATTTTCTTGTGCTAGGAACTTTAAATTTTCTTTGATATGTTGTAACCAAGATGATGTAGAAACTTAATCTTGGACAAATCTTTCAAGAACTAGGAATTGTGATGAGAATTCTAGAGAGAAAAATAGAACTATGTGTTTGTGTGTGTGTTTGTAGTTCCTGGGAGGAAATAAGGAAAGATAATAAAAAAAAAAAAAAAAAAAAAAAAAAAAAAAAAAAAAAAAAAAAAAAAAAAAAAAAAAAAAAAAAAAAAAAAAAAAAAAAAAAAAAAAAAAAAAAAAAAAAAAAAAAAAAAAAAAAAAAAAAAAAAAAAAAAAAAAAAAAAAAAAAAAAAAAAAAAAAAAAAAAAAAAAAAAAAAAAAAAAAAAAAAAAAAAAAAAAAAAAAAAAAAAAAAAAAAAAAAAAAAAAAAAAAAAAAAAAAAAAAAAAAAAAAAAAAAAAAAAAAAAAAAAAAAAAAAAAAAAAAAAAAAAAAAAAAAAAAAAAAAAAAAAAAAAAAAAAAAAAAAAAAAAAAAAAAAAAAAAAAAAAAAAAAAAAAAAAAAAAAAAAAAAAAAAAAAAAAAAAAAAAAAAAAAAAAAAAAAAAAAAAAAAAAAAAAAAAAAAAAAAAAAAAAAAAAAAAAAAAAAAAAAAAAAAAAAAAAAAAAAAAAAAAAAAAAAAAAAAAAAAAAAAAAAAAAAAAAAAAAAAAAAAAAAAAAAAAAAAAAAAAAAAAAAAAAAAAAAAAAAAAAAAAAAAAAAAAAAAAAAAAAAAAAAAAAAAAAAAAAAAAAAAAAAAAAAAAAAAAAAAAAAAAAAAAAAAAAAAAAAAAAAAAAAAAAAAAAAAAAAAAAAAAAAAAAAAAAAAAAAAAAAAAAAAAAAAAAAAAAAAAAAAAAAAAAAAAAAAAAAAAAAAAAAAAAAAAAAAAAAAAAAAAAAAAAAAAAAAAAAAAAAAAAAAAAAAAAAAAAAAAAAAAAAAAAAAAAAAAAAAAAAAAAAAAAAAAAAAAAAAAAAAAAAAAAAAAAAAAAAAAAAAAAAAAAAAAAAAAAAAAAAAAAAAAAAAAAAAAAAAAAAAAAAAAAAAAAAAAAAAAAAAAAAAAAAAAAAAAAAAAAAAAAAAAAAAAAAAAAAAAAAAAAAAAAAAAAAAAAAAAAAAAAAAAAAAAAAAAAAAAAAAAAAAAAAAAAAAAAAAAAAAAAAAAAAAAAAAAAAAAAAAAAAAAAAAAAAAAAAAAAAAAAAAAAAAAAAAAAAAAAAAAAAAAAAAAAAAAAAAAAAAAAAAAAAAAAAAAAAAAAAAAAAAAAAAAAAAAAAAAAAAAAAAAAAAAAAAAAAAAAAAAAAAAAAAAAAAAAAAAAAAAAAAAAAAAAAAAAAAAAAAAAAAAAAAAAAAAAAAAAAAAAAAAAAAAAAAAAAAAAAAAAAAAAAAAAAAAAAAAAAAAAAAAAAAAAAAAAAAAAAAAAAAAAAAAAAAAAAAAAAAAAAAAAAAAAAAAAAAAAAAAAAAAAAAAAAAAAAAAAAAAAAAAAAAAAAAAAAAAAAAAAAAAAAAAAAAAAAAAAAAAAAAAAAAAAAAAAAAAAAAAAAAAAAAAAAAAAAAAAAAAAAAAAAAAAAAAAAAAAAAAAAAAAAAAAAAAAATGAACTAGTTACTCAAATTACATATACGGTCAAACGGGTAAAAATCACAAATGTTACATACGGTCCCAAGCTTCATCCCATTCTTCGTCCGGTAAGCTTTTGAATCCTTCAATTCTACGCTTCAGCCGTCGGTACAGTGGTTCATCGTTAGGATCTGGGCTGTCGGGGCCTCCAGCGGCGCTGGCAATGCCAGAGCGGCGATGGGGCTCACCTGGGTGACATCCAGCGGCGCTGGTATGTTCTGAGCGGCGCTGGGCTTCTCTTGGAGGGTTGCCAGCGGCGCTGGCTGGTGTGGCCAGCGGCGCTGGTGATGCTTGGACAGATTCCAGAATTGCGTTTTTGCTTTGCTTCTGCTTCTCGGCATTTATCCTTCTTTCCAATAGCTTCCAAATTTCTTGAGGATCATTGCTTCTGAAGATCCCTTCTTCATAAAATGCCTCCCTCACTGGTTTGTTTAGCCCCATGTAATAGTGGTTTAGAATGGCGCGTGTAGGGGGCAAAATCTTCCCATTTTTCGAGCTATGGTCTTCAACCTTTCCAAGGCTTCCACAAAATCCTCATCTTCCCTTTGTTTGAATCCTTGAAATTGGTCTATTACCTCCTCTAAACCTCGATGTACCTGAAAGTCTAACATACCTGTGAAACATTCCATTTTATTGATAAAATTAAAAAGACGAAAATGAAAAGACAAAAACTAAAACTAACCTAGACTAATAAAATAAAAATATTTTTGGATTTTTTAAATTTTTCAAATTTTTATGGTTTTTTATAATAATGAAAATAAAAATAACACCTAAACTAGATTAACTAAAAAGAAAATAAACTAATCCTAAAAAGACTAAAACTAACTCTTCCGTGTAAACACGAAAAAGCTCGAATTACCCTAACCTAACTAAATTCCTAAGTAAATAGTCCCCGGCAGCGGCGCCAAAAACTTGATCAGCTAGAAGTTTAACTTAATTTCCTAACAAATTTTAAATATATAATTTCAAGGTTAACTTCTCTACTACACTCACTCACGGGCAGTGGACCCGTTCGTTTGTAGTATAGTAAATAGGTAAGACCAGGATCGTTCGCAGGGACTATGTCTAAGAAAGTAGCTAGGTGTAATTCTAGGATTTGGGGGTTGTCACGATTTCCTATTAAACTAATGCAAATAAAAAGTAAATCTAAGCCACAACCGCTTATTCAGCGAGAGACTTAATCTGAAAATAGTTTTGAAAGCAAATAACAATAATTAAATTAAATTACTTGTTTGGCATCTCCGATCTCATGGTACGACCAAATATCATTCTACCTACTTGCTAGACTGTTGGAAACTTAATCACGGCTCATATTCTCGTTAGATTCACTTTGCCTAAATAACTAGTGTTGTCCCTAGACTCACACTACTCTATAAACAAATTCTCGTTAGATTCATTATTTAAGCATTAATGACCTAAAGTTTGTGTTACTAGTTCATCTTTTAGTTACCCGGCTCTTAAGCCATGACCAGATAATAATTCTCTCCGGTGACCACAGTGCTCGTTTCCAAGTCACTGGATCGCGTCTGACATTGTTAAGCTTCATGTTCTATTCATCCTAATTACTACGGTTCTGGATCCCTAGGTTACAAGTGAATCACCTTTTACAACTAGTTATAGACCGACTAGTGTTTTCCATCCTAGCATATTAGTCCTAGTGTATGATCATAGACAACCATCAGAATTAAACTAATACATGCAGATATAGAACTGATAATAATATGAAGAACTAGTAAAACATGGATCTACGGTAAACAGTAAAACACACTCCAACAGATCTAACAAATAAAGTAAAACAATAAGCGTCTACATGATCACATCGATCCAAACAAGTATTCAGCCTACTAGCCTAGCATTATTAAAAGAATAAAAAAGTCTGAAAAGATGAAAGACATTGTTCAAACAAATAAAGTAAAATAAGAAAAGCTACATCTAGACCGAGGATGAAGATCGGAAAGCGTTAGAAGCTCCAAGACCTTCTGAAAATCTGCAAAGTCGACCTAGGGTTGATAGTGGGCGGTTAGGGCTGCTGAATCGGCTCTCTCTTAGGGTTTTGAGGGTTAGTTCGGATTAAATAGAGGTGTAAGTCGGTTGCTGAACTGGGCCGACCAGCGGCGCTGGTGGGCTTTCCAGCGACGCTGGTCCTGGGTTCTGATGGGCCAGCGGCGCTGGCCATTGGTGAGCGGCGCTGGAGTCTGGCCAGCGGCGCTGGTGGCTTCTGCAGCAGCTCTCGCGTCTTCGTTCGGCTCCCGAATCACATCCTTCTGTCTTGTAACTTCATAGGCTTCCTTCTGGAGTTACTTGATGCCATTTACCCTCTCTCGCATCTTCCGTGAACCTGCATAAACATACGATTCATTAAGTACCAATAGTTCCGGAATAATAACTCATTTAGACATAGAAATGAAGCCTTTCGATAGGGGTTTTTATCACAAAATGGATGCTCATCAGTTACGGCGTACATACAGTGCAAGTCTCTCATTAGGGTGAAAATCGAGGCAACGTTTGAAATTCTAATAAAATTTTATAAGTCTTTACCGGAGCCGTTTGCTGCTGGACTAGATGAAGACTTCAAGCTCTTCATTACTTTTATTTTGCTTTTTCCCAAAGCAACAGGGATAAATGGATTTTATAAGTCTTTACCAGAGCCGTTTGCTGCTGGACTAGATGAAGACTTCAAGCTCTTCATTACTTTTATTTTGCTTTTTCCCAAAGCAACAGGGATAAATGGATTTTATAAGTCTTTACCAGAGCCGTTTGCTGCTGGACTAGATGAAGACTTTAAGCTCTTCATTACTTTTATTTTGCTTTTTCCCAAAGCAACAGGGATAAATGGATTTTATAAGTCTTTACCGGAGCCGTTTGCTGCTGGACTAGATGAAGACTTCAAGCTCTTCATTACTTTTATTTTGCTTTTTCCCAAAGCAACAGGGATAAATGGATTTTATAAGTCTTTACCAGAGCCGTTTGCTGCTGGACTAGATGAAGACTTCAAGCTCTTCATTACTTTTATTTTGCTTTTTCCCAAAGCAACAGGGATAAATGGATTTTATAAGTCTTTACCAGAGCCGTTTGCTGCTGGACTAGATGAAGACTTCAAGCTCTTCATTACTTTTATTTTGCTTTTTCCCAAAGCAACAGGGATAAATGGATTTTATAAGTCTTTACCAGAGCCGTTTGCTGCTGGACTAGATGAAGACTTTAAGCTCTTCATTACTTTTATTTTGCTTTTTCCCAAAGCAACAGGGATAAATGGATTTTATAAGTCTTTACCGGAGCCGTTTGCTGCTGGACTAGATGAAGACTTCAAGCTCTTCATTACTTTTATTTTGCTTTTTCCCAAAGCAACAGGGATAAATGGATTTTATAAGTCTTTACCAGAGCCGTTTGCTGCTGGACTAGATGAAGACTTCAAGCTCTTCATTACTTTTATTTTGCTTTTTCCCAAAGCAACAGGGATAAATGGATTTTATAAGTCTTTACCAGAGCCGTTTGCTGCTGGACTAGATGAAGACTTCAAGCTCTTCATTACTTTTATTTTGCTTTTTCCCAAAGCAACAGGGATAAATGGATTTTATAAGTCTTTACCAGAGCCGTTTGCTGCTGGACTAGATGAAGACTTTAAGCTCTTCATTACTTTTATTTTGCTTTTTCCCAAAGCAACAGGGATAAATGGATTTTATAAGTCTTTACCGGAGCCGTTTGCTGCTGGACTAGATGAAGACTTCAAGCTCTTCATTACTTTTATTTTGCTTTTTCCCAAAGCAACAGGGATAAATGGATTTTATAAGTCTTTACCAGAGCCGTTTGCTGCTGGACTAGATGAAGACTTCAAGCTCTTCATTACTTTTATTTTGCTTTTTCCCAAAGCAACAGGGATAAATGGATTTTATAAGTCTTTACCAGAGCCGTTTGCTGCTGGACTAGATGAAGACTTCAAGCTCTTCATTACTTTTATTTTGCTTTTTCCCAAAGCAACAGGGATAAATGGATTTTATAAGTCTTTACCAGAGCCGTTTGCTGCTGGACTAGATGAAGACTTTAAGCTCTTCATTACTTTTATTTTGCTTTTTCCCAAAGCAACAGGGATAAATGGATTTTATAAGTCTTTACCAGAGCCGTTTGCTGCTGGACTAGATGAAGACTTTAAGCTCTTCATTGCTTTTTAAACTCATAGAGCAAGACAGACTTAAACTCACTGATACAGGTTTGACTTAAGTCAAATTTCAACTTATAAAAGAGAGATAAGTTGAATTTCAGCATGACATGTCATGTCGCTGATTCACCATTCAGCATTCCCAACTTACTGACCAAATACTTAAATCTGGAGTCCCTCTGAAGATTTGTCCAGAAATAATTGAAGACTAGTGAGCATTTACTTGTACAGGTAATCTGGAGCATTCTCCAGATTAGCTCACTGAAGATCTGACCAGAAAACATATTCTACTGGACCTACTCCAGACTTGGAATCTGGAGTCCCTCTGAAGATTTGTCCAGAAATAATTGAAGACTAGTGAGCATTTACTTGTACAGGTAATCTGGAGCATTCTCCAGATTAGCTCACTGAAGATCTGACCAGAAAACATATTCTACTGGACCTACTCCAGACTTGGAATCTGGAGTCCCTCTGAAGATTTGTCCAGAAATAATTGAAGACTAGTGAGCATTTACTTGTACAGGTAATCTGGAGCATTCTCCAGATTAGCTCACTGAAGATCTGACCAGAAAACATATTCTACTGGACCTACTCCAGACTTGGAATCTGGAGTCCCTCTGAAGATTTGTCCAGAAATAATTGAAGACTAGTGAGCATTTACTTGTACAGGTAATCTGGAGCATTCTCCAGATTAGCTCACTGAAGATCTGACCAGAAAACATATTCTACTGGACCTACTCCAGACTTGGAATCTGGAGTCCCTCTGAAGATTTGTCCAGAAATAATTGAAGACTAGTGAGCATTTACTTGTACAGGTAATCTGGAGCATTCTCCAGATTAGCTCACTGAAGACTTCACCCCAGTCCAGATCTACTCTACTGAAGACATTCTGACTGAAGTCAAAGACTGAAGTCTGAAGGAAGAAGACTTAACAAATGGCGGAGTCCACTGGAAAGTCTTACCAGATCTGCACACTGGAGGATTGTTAGTGTTCTAGATCCTGCAAGTCTGAACACTAATATCGAGGATTGACTTTAGCCTTTAACACACTTTCCAAAGAACAATCCACTTGTTCTTTAACAAAAGTATACGTGTGTTAAGGTGGTTGGATAATAGGATACACTTGCACTTGATGTGACTTTATCCTTATTCTTATCTAATACATTTAATGTTCTTGTCGGATCATTAAATGTATGCCAACCATATTTGTACGGCACAAATTCACTGGTGAATTTGTTGCCTATAAATACTAAGTCATTCCTTGAACAAAAATACTTTTAAGCATTCCTTTTGCATTTAAGTGAATTTGTCTAAAATACTCTCGATCTTAAACAGGGATACTTCACAACTTTAAGTATCTCGATCCCAAAGAGTTATTTGACAAACATAGATCATATTGTAATCATAGGTTGTTAGGATACTCACTTAATTGTGTTATCTTGATTCCGCAACAACCTTGTATTTTATTTAAACATCAATAAATGAAATACCCATGAAACATACATAATGGTCCACTTTATTTGTTTATTGCTTTAAGTCTTGTATTACTTTGTTTATATATCTTGCATCTTTATTTACAAGTAATACTAGTCCATATCTAGTGATTATTAGACTTGTTGTATTTTACACTTTCTATTGGTTAACCATCTCGTTAATTAAGGGACTCACATTTGGTATCAGAGCAGAAGGCTAATCATTGCCTAGATCTGTTCTTGATGGCTAACCAAGAAAATACACAAGGTTTTAGTCTTGGTCCCGATCCTAATGTAAATATGCATGATCAAAATGAACCACAAAACGTTAATAACACTAATCCTCCACCTCCTCCTCCTACTCCTGCTTCTCCACACGTGCATGTGCACTACTCGAATAATCCTGTTCCTAAATTCAGTGGGAACAGTGATGAATTTGGTACGTGGAAAGCTAGGATGGTTTTGCATGTCACTGGTATTGAGAGGAACATGATGAAGATCTTAAACGAAGGTCCATATGTACCTACATCACCTCTCAATCCACTTCTTGATCCTTCTGGATCTAGAAGGGGAAGGGAAAAGAGGGAGGAACATTGGTCAGAAGAGGAGAGGAGATTGGTGAATCTTGACACCCTCCTTAAAAACATGATCCTCGGGGCCGTTCCAGAAACCCTAATTCCCACACTAGTTCTTTTTCCTAGTGCCAAAACCATGTGGGATGAGCTTCTTAACCAACATGAAGGAGGAGATGACACCATTGTCACCAGAAAGGTCTCCTTAAACAAGAGGTATGAGTCATTTTTTGCTCAACCTAACGAGTCTCTCACTGGTACTTACACCAGATTTATGAGTATCATAAACCAATTGAGAGGTCTTGGGGTTGAGAAGGACAAGGATATACTTCTGGAGAAATTTTGTGACATTCTGCCCACCAAATGGTCTCACATGATACTTGTTTTACGACAAGGTAAAACTCTGCACACACACACTCTCTCAACTCTATATGGAGCCTTCAGGTACACTGAAGAAAATCAAGCTCAGAGAGTGGTTGCAGAACAAGATGCTTTTAACCATGCCTCCAGTACTCCTAAAGTGGTTAGTTATTCTGAACCACCAAGTACAGCACTGATATCTTCTGAGAATGTATTTTCTATGAAGAAGATGGTGTCTGAACTTATGGATTCTGGAGAGTCCAGTCAAATCTCTCCAGACTGTTGTGATGAAACTGAAGATGATGACCTTATTGCAATGATTGCTAAAACGTTTAACCGTTTCAAAGCAAGAGCAAATAAGCCATCTGGACAATTTGCATCCAGTTCTTCCACTGACAAGACCAATTTGACATGCTTTAAGTGTGGCAAAAAGGGTCATTTCATGAAAGAGTGCAGGTCCAACCAGTTTGCATCCAAGCCTGGTCCATTCTCTTCTAATAATAAGCCTGATGATAGCTATAAAATGAAATATAAAAAGCTTAAGGCCCAAATTGCTCTCATGGCACAACAAATTGAAGACAATAATAAGTGCATGATTGCTACAACTGAAGAGAAGTGGGTTCCTTCTGATGACTCATCTGTTGATGAAGAAGAAGAAAGAGATTGCTGTTACATGGCTCTGGAAGTTGATGAGCACCTGGTGAAGGAAGATGTCACATCTGGACGATGGGTGGACATTGTTATTAAAAAGTGGTTAGTTATTCTGAACCACCAAGTACAGCACTGATATCTTCTGAGAATGTATTTTCTATGAAGAAGATGGTGTCTGAACTTATGGATTCTGGAGAGTCCAGTCAAATCTCTCCAGACTGTTGTGATGAAACTGAAGATGATGACCTTATTGCAATGATTGCTAAAACGTTTAACCGTTTCAAAGCAAGAGCAAATAAGCCATCTGGACAATTTGCATCCAGTTCTTCCACTGACAAGACCAATTTGACATGCTTTAAGTGTGGCAAAAAGGGTCATTTCATGAAAGAGTGCAGGTCCAACCAGTTTGCATCCAAGCCTGGTCCATTCTCTTCTAATAATAAGCCTGATGATAGCTATAAAATGAAATATAAAAAGCTTAAGGCCCAAATTGCTCTCATGGCACAACAAATTGAAGACAATAATAAGTGCATGATTGCTACAACTGAAGAGAAGTGGGTTCCTTCTGATGACTCATCTGTTGATGAAGAAGAAGAAAGAGATTGCTGTTACATGGCTCTGGAAGTTGATGAGCACCTGGTGAAGGAAGATGTCACATCTGGACGATGGGTGGACATTGTTATTAAAAAGGTTAGTGATTATGATAATGCAACTGACCAAGAACTAAAACTGGACATTGCTGAAGCTTTAAATTCTGATTTAATTTTTGTAGAAACTGTTAGATCTGATTGTGTAAATGGTCTAGAAACAGATTCTTCTGAAATAAATGCTTTAAAATCAAAATTAAAAGAGCTTCAAGACATTGAACTGGCATTTCAAGCCCAGGTTCTGGTAACTGAACAATTGATTCAAGAAAAGCAAGATCTTGAGATCATTCTAGAGAAAGAAAAACTGGTAATAAAGTCATGGCTAGAAACTAAAAAGCCATATGATGCTTCAGTTAAACAATTTCCTGCTCAAAAACGTGCATATTTAGATGGAAATACTAATGTTGCATCATTAATACCAGTAATCGATCGATTACCAGAGGTGTTAAGGCCCACAACTGTTTATGATATGCCTGAAACACCCAAGACCAATTTAGACCCAGTTCAATCCCCAGAGGTTAAGACTGGAGCTGTCCAGATGACTGCTCCAGTTAAAAAGGTGAAGCAGAATAGACCTTTACCTCAGACCAAACCCTTACCAAAGCCTTTGACTGGAAAGGCTAAGGTATCATCTGAAGAAAATATTTTGTCCAGGATAGAGAGCCAGATTCAAATTCTGACTCGTCAATCACAAAGTTTTAATGCAAGATTAAACTTTCTTGAGGGTACTTCATCTGGCCCTAGACAAAATACAAAACCTTTTTCAAAGAAAGACAAATTTATTTCTCCAGTTGAGAAAAATGAAAAGGTTTTAAAACCATCAACCCCAGTGGTCTTCTCTTCTAAGACCACTATTGAACATAGTGAACTAGACCAGATTGCCCCAGGGACCTATAAGGGAGGGTCCAGTGAACCCATCAGTCGATGGGTTCCCAAATCTAACTGATCAATATCTGGTGTATGTGTAGGGCGATCGAAAGAAGCTTATCTGGTATCTTGACAGTGCAGCTGGCAGGACGATGACCGGATGTAAGACCCTACTGGAGGAGTTCACCATTTCTGATGGACCCTCCATCACGTTTGGAAATGATGGTTGTGGGAAGACTGAGGGATATGGTGTTCTGAACAATGGACAAGTCAAGTTCAGACGAGTTGCATTTGTGAATGGTTTGAAATATAACTTGATCAGTGTAAGTCAACTGTGTGACGATGGCTATCAAGTCTTATTCAATGTTGCTCAGGGCATCGTATTCAACAAGGACTGGAAGGTAGTGTTGATTGCTCCCAGAAAAGGGAATGTGTACGTGATGGATATGGAAAGCTCTCCTTCAGAGCAGTGTTTCTATACTCAAGCTGATGAAGACACAAACTGGTTATGGCACAAAAGGTTATCCCATTTAAACTTCAAAAACATTAACAAGTTGTCCAGAAAACAACTTGCAGATGGGATACCTTCAGTCTCCTTCAAAAAGGAAAGACCATGTCCAGGATGTGAGATGGGTAAGCAAAAGCGTACCAGTTTCAAGACCAGACAGAATTTCAGCATTACTGAACCTCTTCACATGCTTCATATGGATCTTTTTGGTCCAGTGAACGTTCAGACTCGTGCTGGTAAAAGATACACCCTGGTGATCATAGATGAGTTCTCCAGATATTGTTGGGTGATCTTTCTGAGGTCCAAAAGTGAAGCTGCTGCTGAAATCATCAGTCTTATCAAGCAAATTGAGCTCAAGTACAGTCGAAAAGTGTGTCAGTTAAGAAGTGACAATGGAACAGAATTCCAGAATGCAACTCTGGAGTCATTCTGTACTGACACTGGCATCTCCCAGAACTTCTCTTCAGCCCGCTCTCCAGAGCAAAATGGAGTTGTGGAAAGGAAAAATCGAACGCTGATAGAAGCTGCCAGGAGTATGCTTGCTGAATCTGGACTGTCTACCAGTTTCTGGGCGGAAGCAATTGCAACTGCTTGCCACACCCAGAATCGATCAGTGTACATCAAAAGACACAAAAAGACAGCCTATGAAGTCTTAAGAAATAGAAAACCAAACATTGGTTATTTTCACGTTTTTGGATGTCCAGTTTACATCCTGAACGACTCCAGTCAGCTAGGCAAATTTGATGCCAAAGCTGATGAAGGGTATTTCTTAGGCTATTCAGCCATTCGCAAGGCCTTCAGAGTCTACAACAAGAGACTGGAGAAGGTCCATGAGTCAATTCATGTAACATTTGATGAATCAAATGCATCAATCAACAAGAAGCTAGTCCCTGTTACTCCCCCAGTAACACCAATTGTCTTTTGTGAATCTGATCCTATAAACGACAAATTTGAAGATTCACCAGACACAGTTTCCAGTCATCCTGATCTGGACTGTCTACCAGTTTCTGGGCGGAAGCAATTGCAACTGCTTGCCACACCCAGAATCGATCAGTGTACATCAAAAGACACAAAAAGACAGCCTATGAAGTCTTAAGAAATAGAAAACCAAACATTGGTTATTTTCACGTTTTTGGATGTCCAGTTTACATCCTGAACGACTCCAGTCAGCTAGGCAAATTTGATGCCAAAGCTGATGAAGGGTATTTCTTAGGCTATTCAGCCATTCGCAAGGCCTTCAGAGTCTACAACAAGAGACTGGAGAAGGTCCATGAGTCAATTCATGTAACATTTGATGAATCAAATGCATCAATCAACAAGAAGCTAGTCCCTGTTACTCCCCCAGTAACACCAATTGTCTTTTGTGAATCTGATCCTATAAACGACAAATTTGAAGATTCACCAGACACAGTTTCCAGTCATCCTGATCTGGAACCTGTTCAGAAAAAGAAACTCTCCAGTAGTACTCCATTCTATCCCTCTATTATTTTCAAACTACCCTCTGAAATTAATATTGGTTCAGATGTGCGTACTACTCCAGTATCAGTGTCAGTTGAGAATTTACCAGAAATGTCTTCTGGTGAAGAATTTCATACTGAACCAGTACTCCAGGAAATGCCTTCAAATGAAGAATTTCATTATGAACCAGTACTCCAGGAAATGCCTTCAAATGAAGAATTTCATATGAACCAGTACTCCAGAAATGCCTTCAAATGAAGAATTTCATATGAAAGTACTCCAGAAATGCTTCTTCAAATGAAGAATTTCATACTGAACCAGTACTCCAGGAAATGCCTTCAAATGAAGAATTTCATGATGAAAGTACTCCAGGAAATGCCTTCAAATGAAGAATTTCATACTGAACCAGTACTCCAGGAAATGCCTTCAAATGAAGAGTTTCATGATGAAATACTCAGAAATGCCTTCAAATGAAGAATTTCATATGAAAGTACTCCAGAAATGTCTTCTGATGAAGAATTTCATACTGAACCAGTACTCCAGGAAATGCCTTCAAATGAAGAATTTCATGATGCAAATCGTGATCTAAATGACTCAGATGAAGATACTGAAGTAATTTGGCAAGACCCTCCTCCAGAATCAACTCCAGAGGAGACTCAACTGAATTCTTGCACTGATATTGTTGTCAGTAACAATCCTGGTCAGTACTCCAGATGGACAAAAGCTCACCCTATTGATCAGATCTTAGGTGACTCCAGTCGTGGTGTTCAGACCAGAAGAGCCTCCAGTAATCAATGCTTATACGTCAGTTTTCTATCTTTGATAGAACCTAAGAAGATTGACGAGGCTCTGGAAGATCCAAACTGGGTGACTGCTATGCAAGAAGAGCTTCACCAGTTTGAAAGGAACAAAGTATGGTATCTGGTTCCTTTCCCAGTTGGAAAGAAAGAACCAATTGGAACAAGATGGGTCTTCAGAAACAAAGTAGATGAAGATGGCCACGTAATAAGAAACAAGGCCAGACTGGTAGCACAAGGCTACTGCCAGTCAGATGTCGACTTTGATGAATCTTTTGCTCCAGTGGCTAGACTTGAAGCGATCAGAATTTTCTTAGCATTCGCTGCTAATCACCAGTTCAAGGTCTACCAGATGGACGTAAAGAGTGCTTTCTTGAATGGGAAGCTTGAAGAAGAAGTTTACGTCAGACAACCTCCAGGTTTCGTTGATGACAAGCATCCACATTGGGTATATCGTCTGGACAAAGCGCTATATGGCCTCAGACAAGCCCCACGTGCCTGGTATGATACTCTGACTAAACATTTGTTGAAAAATGGTTTTAAACGAGGTGCAATTGACAATACCTTATTCATTCTCCATGAGAAAGGTAATCTGTTAATGGTACAAATTTATGTTGATGATATAATTTTTGGGTCTACTGATGAAAACATGTGCAAGAAATTTTCTAAAATCATGTCCACTGAATATGAAATGAGTTTGATGGGTGAATTAACATATTTTCTTGGACTCCAGATTAAGCAAAACAAAGATGGAATTTTTATTAATCAGGAAAAATATGTTAGAGATCTTTTAAAGAAATTCGATATGAATTCTTCACCATCTAAACCAACTCCAATTTCTGCACCACTGACACTGGACTCGGATCCAGATGGCAAACCAGTGAACACCACTGTCTTTAGAGGCATGGTTGGTTCACTGATGTATTTAACGGCCAGTAGACCAGATATTATGTTTTCAACATGTTTATGTGCCAGATATCAGTCTAATCCAAAGGAATCTCATATGCTCGCTGTAAAGCGCATACTGAAGTACCTTAAAGGTGCTCCCAGTCTAGGTCTTTGGTACCCCAAAGGCTCTGGAATGGATCTAATGGGTTATTCAGATTCAGATCATGCAGGTTGCAAGATAGATAGGAAATCCACAACTGGTGGATGTCATTTCCTAGGTGGCAAACTGGTCAGCTGGACCAGTAAGAAGCAAACTTCAGTTTCATTATCCACTGCTGAAGCTGAATACGTGTCTGCAGCCAGTTGTTGTGCTCAGATACTCTGGATGAAGAACCAGTTGCTTGATTATGGTATTAAATATTCAAAAACTCCAATCTTTTGTGATAATACCAGTGCCATCGCTATCTCCAACAATCCAGTCATGCACTCCAGAACCAAACACATTGATCTAAGGTACCATTTCATTCGCGATCATATTATGAAAAACAACATTGAACTCCATTTTATTCCCACTGACAAACAACTCGCTGACATTTTTACTAAACCACTGGATGTAAAAACTTTTGAATATCTTGTTGGTGAGTTGGGAATGTTAAACCCTTAAATCTGGAACCTTGGTATTGAACGCCATTGTGTACAATTAAATGCGGATCTCAAAACACGATCAAAAATGTTATTTGATAAATTCAAATTGAACGTTTGAAATCCACATTATCTCTCCTATATATACCCACTTTCACTTTCAATTTCATTTACTTCGAACATTTACTCCCAAATCTTCAAATTCCTTCATTCAATTTCATTCTTAAATTTCTCATATTAACTGCTATTCATTAAATTCTTCATACAATTTCATTCTTAAATTTCTCATATTAACTGCATATTCATTAAATTCTTCATACAATTTCATTCTTAAATTTCTCATATTAACTCTATTCATTAAAATCATTCAATTTCATCTTCTTCTATATATCAAATGGCTCCTAGACAATCAAATTCACCAAGAAATCTACTATCTGCCGAATATGCTCCGTCAGCTGATGTAGTTAGAGCACGTCATATCAACCTTGAAGCTAGGGCTTTAAGGATGAATATGAATAACTGGATGGCAAAACTCACGCTATCCAGTGTCCATGATCCACAATCTATAATTGGGAGATTAAACACCTTTTTTCTCTCATGTCCACTGTATGGTGCCCTAACTTTAAATCCAGAAAAGATGTATCACGATTATCTTTGTGAATTCTGGTATACAGCCGAATACAATGAAGAAAATGCTTCCATTGTTTACTCTCTTGAGCAAGGGACCAGACCCTTGACTCTTTCAGTACATTCTCTCAGAATGGCTCTTCAGTTAAATTATCTGGATGAGAATGAGCTGGCAATGCCACTCCCTACTGGTATTAATTTCAGGGAGGTATGCAGATTAATGGGGCATACAGAGATAGTTGATGAAAATGGTCAGTTGTTGAGGAAAGGGACCATTTATATGAGTAGACTGACGGATTCGTGGAGATACTTCTTCACACACATCGTCGAGTGTCTTGGAGGCAGTTCTGGAGGATTGGATCAAATCAATCAAACACACCTCCAGATTGCCTATTGCTTATGGTTTGGGCTAAGGGTTGATTTTGCCCAGATATTCTTTGATGATCTGGTTGATCGTATAAAGGCGAAGGGGAGAAAGCCATTCGTGCCATATATTCGCTTTCTTTCCCTTATATTCAAAAATGCACTTGGAGAGGGGTATGACTTTGAAACTACTCATTTTTCAATGAGTGAGTATATGAGAGACCTGGCAAATTTAAGGTCCAGAGATGGAGAGGTAGATATTCCTCCAGCAATGCTGACACTTCAAAGAATTGAAGAGAATGTGGCACCAGTAAGGGTACAAGTTGTTGATGTACCTACTGGTAGTGAAGAAGTTCAGGTTGTTGAAATGGTACAGCCTATTCAACAAGTGGCTCCAGTTGGTGGACCAGAAACAGTTGAGCTCTCCAGACGACCAAGATCACATAGGCGTCTAATGAGAGGTGGAGTTCAGGTAAACCCATTAACCCATCCTGGTGATATTATGAATATTGATGGGTCTCCCATCTTTGAAGAGGAAAATATTGATCCTTCTGTACAATCTGAACAGAGAGTGGACACTGAAGTCCAGGCTGTTGTACGAGAAGAGGATGTTGAAGTTGTTCAGACTGAAGAACAAGCTTCTGGTGAGCAAGAGGCTCCACTGGATTTAAATGTGGAAGCTGGTGAACAGATAGATGTGGTTGGTGCTTCTTTTTGGGACGAGGCTGACTCTCCTATTTCTGGAGGTCAGAATTTGGATGTAAATATGGATTTTTTGGGCGAAGATGTACAGTTTGAAACTTCACCAGAAATGCCACCTCCACCAGAAACCGAAACACCTCAACCAGAAATACCACTTCCTGAACCAATGCCACCACCACCACCACCACCACCACCACCACCACCACCACCACCACCACCACCACCACCACCACCACCACCACCACCACCACCACCACCACCACCACCACCACCACCACCACCACCACCACCACCACCACCACCACCACCACCACCACCACCACCACCACCACCACCACCACCACCACCACCACCACCACCACCACCACCACCACCACCACCACCACCACCACCACCACCACCACCACCACCACCACCACCACCACCACCACCACCACCACCACCACCACCACCACCACCACCACCACCACCACCACCACCACCACCACCACCACCACCACCACCACCACCACCACCACCACCACCACCACCACCACCACCACCACCACCACCACCACCACCACCACCACCACCACCACCACCACCACCACCACCACCACCACCACCACCACCACCACCACCACCACCACCACCACCACCACCACCACCACCACCACCACCACCACCACCACCACCACCACCACCACCACCACCACCACCACCACCACCACCACCACCACCACCACCACCACCACCACCACCACCACCACCACCACCACCACCACCACCACCACCACCACCACCACCACCACCACCACCACCACCACCACCACCACCACCACCACCACCACCACCACCACCACCACCACCACCACCACCACCACCACCACCACCACCACCACCACCACCACCACCACCACCACCACCACCACCACCACCACCACCACCACCACCACCACCACCACCACCACCACCACCACCACCACCACCACCACCACCACCACCACCACCACCACCACCACCACCACCACCACCACCACCACCACCACCACCACCACCACCACCACCACCACCACCACCACCACCACCACCACCACCACCACCACCACCACCACCACCACCACCACCACCACCACCACCACCACCACCACCACCACCACCACCACCACCACCACCACCACCACCACCACCACCACCACCACCACCACCACCACCACCACCACCACCACCACCACCACCACCACCACCACCACCACCACCACACGGACACCACCACCACCACCACCACCACTCACCACCAGAAACCAAATGCCACCACCACCATCTTCAGAACCACCACCACCACCATCTTCAGAACCAACACCACCACCAGAAATGCCACCACCACCACCACCATCAATTCCTCAATCAACCCCATACTTCACACCAACACAAACTCAATCATCACCAGTTCACCCAACCGAACCAAGTGTGCCAGTCTCTAATATTGAAACTGAAGAGGACTGGACACAAGTACCTTTGATGACTAGAGTAACTTCTCACCTGGAACAACCCAGTGGTCTCTCCACTTCTTCTTCCACCGAGGTCCAAGGCCTTCTTAGTAAGGTGGCGGACCTGGAGAGATCACTCCAGTCATCATCCCAAGTTGTTTCTGATTTCAAATCCTTGTTATCAAACAACTTAGCTTCTGAAATGAATGCATTTGCTGGTAATGAGAAGCTAGTTTTCAACAAACTGGATGAGCTGGTACTGGCCACGAATGTTAATTTTCAAAATATAAGAATGGCAGTACAAGGGTTGGAAGAAAAGATGGTGAATTCTGTTGAGACTGCAGTGGAGAATAAGGTTGTACAACCACTGGCAGGTCTTAAAGATGAGGTTGAGAAGATTGTTACAAGAGTTGGTGCTCTGGAAAGCAGGCCTACATTTGACCAGACTGATCTGGTCAACACCCTCAGTGATGAAGTTGTCAGAAAATTCAAGGGTGATATGCTGAAAGAGATATCTGATGAAATATCTGGATCAATCCTTAGATCATTTCAGGAGGTTATGTTGCCAGAAGTTGTAAAGATGGTTGAAGTTGAGCTGCCCAAGGACTTGCCAGAATCAATTGAAAGTATTAAAAGGGAAGTCCAGGCACTCAAAACTGGTATGACTGCTTCATTACCAGAACAAGGAAGAACCTTTGGTTCGCTTGATAGACATATGATGGAAGAGTTGTGGAATGATCTGAAGTCAAGGACTAGAGATCATTCCAAGGGGGAAAAAACGTTCAGTTCCATCTACTGGTGAACAAGAAGGGTTAATAAGGAGAAAGAGAGAAGTTGCCAGAGCAGTCGCTACTGAAAGCGTCGTGCAGCAGAGACAAGTGACTGGTACTGATGCCAGTGCACGTATGGTTGAAAGAACACAAGAAGCTACTGGTACTGATGCCAGTGCACGTATGGTTGAAAGAACACAAGAAGCTACTGGTACTGAAGCCAGTGAGCCCCAGTTCGAAAGCTTCCCAGACATTCCTACTACACTAAAGGCTGTGAAAGGAAAAGAAAAAATGGTGTCTGGTGAAGAACAAGAACAAGTTGATGAAGATGTTGACAATGAGACTTCCAGGAAGTTGCAACAACAGTGTATCATGATAGAAATCTTCAAAGATAATCAAAGAAATGAACTGCTGGCCCATCATAGGGATATGGCTACAATGGGTACTCTGGACTCCTACAACGCTGGCAGGTTAGGCGTAAACATTGAAGTTTTTAAAAGGATGAAGGAGGATCCCAGAGTTCAACAATGTCTTGATGCACTGGACGATGTCCATATACGCTCATTTTATGCTGAAGAAGAGCAGGTATATGACTCGTTGATCTATGGTGTAACCATTCCAGAGTTGATCAGACAGAGAAAGGAGGAGCTGGTAAGCCTCCAGAAAAAGATCAGAAGAAATGCTGGTGCTCTGGAATTGGAATACAGAAAGAGGATAACTGGTCTACCCAAGTTAACTGCCAAGCAACTGAAAGCTATCAAAGATGGTGATCTGAGCACCTTTATTCCTCTGGATACCACTCTTAGAATCAATAGACCAGAAAACATATTCTACTGGACCTACTCCAGACTTGGAATCTGGAGTCCCTCTGAAGATTTGTCCAGAAATAATTGAAGACTAGTGAGCATTTACTTGTACAGGTAATCTGGAGCATTCTCCAGATTAGCTCACTGAAGATCTGACCAGAAAACATATTCTACTGGACCTACTCCAGACTTGGAATCTGGAGTCCCTCTGAAGATTTGTCCAGAAATAATTGAAGACTAGTGAGCATTTACTTGTACAGGTAATCTGGAGCATTCTCCAGATTAGCTCACTGAAGATCTGACCAGAAAACATATTCTACTGGACCTACTCCAGACTTGGAATCTGGAGTCCCTCTGAAGATTTGTCCAGAAATAATTGAAGACTAGTGAGCATTTACTTGTACAGGTAATCTGGAGCATTCTCCAGATTAGCTCACTGAAGATCTGACCAGAAAACATATTCTACTGGACCTACTCCAGACTTGGAATCTGGAGTCCCTCTGAAGATTTGTCCAGAAATAATTGAAGACTAGTGAGCATTTACTTGTACAGGTAATCTGGAGCATTCTCCAGATTAGCTCACTGAAGATCTGACCAGAAAACATATTCTACTGGACCTACTCCAGACTTGGAATCTGGAGTCCCTCTGAAGATTTGTCCAGAAATAATTGAAGACTAGTGAGCATTTACTTGTACAGGTAATCTGGAGCATTCTCCAGATTAGCTCACTGAAGATCTGACCAGAAAACATATTCTACTGGACCTACTCCAGACTTGGAATCTGGAGTCCCTCTGAAGATTTGTCCAGAAATAATTGAAGACTAGTGAGCATTTACTTGTACAGGTAATCTGGAGCATTCTCCAGATTAGCTCACTGAAGATCTGACCAGAAAACATATTCTACTGGACCTACTCCAGACTTGGAATCTGGAGTCCCTCTGAAGATTTGTCCAGAAATAATTGAAGACTAGTGAGCATTTACTTGTACAGGTAATCTGGAGCATTCTCCAGATTAGCTCACTGAAGATCTGACCAGAAAACATATTCTACTGGACCTACTCCAGACTTGGAATCTGGAGTCCCTCTGAAGATTTGTCCAGAAATAATTGAAGACTAGTGAGCATTTACTTGTACAGGTAATCTGGAGCATTCTCCAGATTAGCTCACTGAAGATCTGACCAGAAAACATATTCTACTGGACCTACTCCAGACTTGGAATCTGGAGTCCCTCTGAAGATTTGTCCAGAAATAATTGAAGACTAGTGAGCATTTACTTGTACAGGTAATCTGGAGCATTCTCCAGATTAGCTCACTGAAGATCTGACCAGAAAACATATTCTACTGGACCTACTCCAGACTTGGAATCTGGAGTCCCTCTGAAGATTTGTCCAGAAATAATTGAAGACTAGTGAGCATTTACTTGTACAGGTAATCTGGAGCATTCTCCAGATTAGCTCACTGAAGATCTGACCAGAAAACATATTCTACTGGACCTACTCCAGACTTGGAATCTGGAGTCCCTCTGAAGATTTGTCCAGAAATAATTGAAGACTAGTGAGCATTTACTTGTACAGGTAATCTGGAGCATTCTCCAGATTAGCTCACTGAAGATCTGACCAGAAAACATATTCTACTGGACCTACTCCAGACTTGGAATCTGGAGTCCCTCTGAAGATTTGTCCAGAAATAATTGAAGACTAGTGAGCATTTACTTGTACAGGTAATCTGGAGCATTCTCCAGATTAGCTCACTGAAGATCTGACCAGAAAACATATTCTACTGGACCTACTCCAGACTTGGAATCTGGAGTCCCTCTGAAGATTTGTCCAGAAATAATTGAAGACTAGTGAGCATTTACTTGTACAGGTAATCTGGAGCATTCTCCAGATTAGCTCACTGAAGATCTGACCAGAAAACATATTCTACTGGACCTACTCCAGACTTGGAATCTGGAGTCCCTCTGAAGATTTGTCCAGAAATAATTGAAGACTAGTGAGCATTTACTTGTACAGGTAATCTGGAGCATTCTCCAGATTAGCTCACTGAAGATCTGACCAGAAAACATATTCTACTGGACCTACTCCAGACTTGGAATCTGGAGTCCCTCTGAAGATTTGTCCAGAAATAATTGAAGACTAGTGAGCATTTACTTGTACAGGTAATCTGGAGCATTCTCCAGATTAGCTCACTGAAGATCTGACCAGAAAACATATTCTACTGGACCTACTCCAGACTTGGAATCTGGAGTCCCTCTGAAGATTTGTCCAGAAATAATTGAAGACTAGTGAGCATTTACTTGTACAGGTAATCTGGAGCATTCTCCAGATTAGCTCACTGAAGATCTGACCAGAAAACATATTCTACTGGACCTACTCCAGACTTGGAATCTGGAGTCCCTCTGAAGATTTGTCCAGAAATAATTGAAGACTAGTGAGCATTTACTTGTACAGGTAATCTGGAGCATTCTCCAGATTAGCTCACTGAAGATCTGACCAGAAAACATATTCTACTGGACCTACTCCAGACTTGGAATCTGGAGTCCCTCTGAAGATTTGTCCAGAAATAATTGAAGACTAGTGAGCATTTACTTGTACAGGTAATCTGGAGCATTCTCCAGATTAGCTCACTGAAGACTTCACCCCAGTCCAGATCTACTCTACTGAAGACATTCGACTGAGTTGAGTTATCATTGATGTTAGAGTCATCAGTTGACTCCATATCATCAGCATTAGCTGATGCATCATGAAACTCCTCCTCAGCAGAGTCATCAGCATGCTCGATCTCATCCAGTGATCTAGATTTGGCTAAGGTATCATGGATTGATCTTAACATAGGCTCAACTGGCTCAATCGAATAGATATGAGCAGCAACTTGCTCTTGTTTAGCATTAGCTGATTTGTCCTGACTGGCTTGCTGATTATTTTCAGGCAGCGAGCAAGAAGCATCAACAAATGAGTCAGCTTCCTGAGAAAGAGGATTAGCAAGCTCATTGAATATGACTTCAGATGAAGAAGGTTGAATGTCCATAAGAGCAGATGAACTTTCATCAAAAGTAACATGAATGGATTCCGCCACCTTTTGAAGACGAGTATTAAATACTCTAAAGGCCTTGCTGATAGACGAATAGCCAAGAAAGTAGCCATCATCAGCTTTAGGATCAAATTTTACTAAGTGATCCTTGTTATTAAGAATAAAAACAGGACATCCAAAGACATGGAAATAATTTATTTGAGGTTTCTTCCATTTCAAAACCTCATACGCTATTTTGTCATGCCTTTTGACAATTAGACATCTATTCTGTGTATGACACGCAGTACTGACAGCTTCTGCCCAGAATTTACTAGGAAGACATGATTCACTGAGCATGGTAAATGTTGCTTCAATGAGTGTTCTATTTCTTCTTTCAACAACACCATTTTGCTCAGGAGTTCTAACAGAAGAGAAGTTTTGTGAGATCCCTTGATCAGCACAAAAGGATTCAAGAGTGTGGTTCTGAACTCAGTGCCATGATCAATTCTGAGGTCTTTAACCCTTATGCTGTTGAGATTTTCCATTTTCTTAATGAAATTGATGATCTCTTCAGCAGCATCACTCTTTGAGTGAAGAAAGATAGTCCAAGTATATCGTGAAAATTCATCCACAATTACTAAAGTGTATCTACTACCCTTTAGACTTTGGACATTCACTGGACCAAAAAGGTCCATGTGAAGAAGATGAAAGCAAACCTTAATAGAATTGGCTTGCTTAGTTTTAAAGGTAGATCTATGGCTTTTACCTTTTTCACAAGCACCACAGAGTCTATCTTTTTCAAAAGAGAGATGAGGAAGGCCACGAACAAGGTTCTTTTTGGCCAGTGAGTTGATTGTTTTGAAGTTCACATGCGACATACGCTTGTGCCACAACCAATTTAGTTCAGCTGCTGACTTAGCAAAGAAACAAGTCTCACTGTCAGTCTTGACAGGAGTGATGTCAACTAGATAGACATCTCGTTTTCTTGGAGCAACTAAGATGAGTTCCTTGTTTACATTGACAACAGTGCCTTGATGTTTATCAAGAATCACTTTGTAGTCAGCATCACACAATTGACTTATGCTGATAAGGTTGTGTTTCAAACCATTTACATAAGCAACCTTAGTGAACTTGATAAGACTATTTGAAAGAAGTCCATAACCTTCAGTTTGTCCAGTGGAGTTTTCACCAAACACTACAGTAGGGCCAGCAGTCTCTACATAGTTATCCAGCAGGGTCTTAGAGCCAGTCATGTGTTTTGAACAACCACTGTCCAAATACCACACTCCTTTTCCCAGTGATCTCTGCATGGATATAACAGAAGGATTTAGATGGATTCATTGTTAGCCTCGCTGACAGATTCATCAGCAGAGGTAGAAGGAATAGCTTCAGAGTTTTGATCATCAGCTAGTGTAGAAGGGTAAGGAGGTAGAGAATCAACAAGAAAGGTGCCAAAGGATTCTTGATCACTAGAGAAGGGTGTAGTGGTGCTGCCACTATCAAGAAAGATCATGTTGCTGACAACATTCATATCACTGAACTCAACTATGATGGCTGGTTCACCAAATGAATTGGGTATAACCCTTTGTGAATGAGGGATGGATACATGTTGTGCTTAAATGAAATCAGCAATGTTTTCCTCAGTGAGAACCATTGCATTTCCTTCACTAGTTTCTGGTTCAGCAGAAAGAGGGCTTTCGTTGACCATAGTGGAGGAGGAAGCAGCAGTTGAGGAGGGAGGATTGGGTTGAATGACAACTTCAGGAGCATCCCTGAAATTGTCATCATCACATTCAGAGGCAACGTGACCTCTACTGCCACATAAGTAGCATTTTTTACCAGTGGTATTGCCTTTTTGATTCTAAATGAGAAATTTCCTGAGTTGTGAGGAAAGATCATTGACTCTCTGAGTGAGCTCATTAATTTGAGGGTCTGAAGAAGAATATGCCTTGTTCTTTTGCTTGGACTTATGCTTATGCTTAAGTGTCAGCTGTGGCATCTTAGGAGCAGGACCCAAAATGGACTTAGCATTTGGATCCTAAGACAGAGATGTAGAGGGATTTTGGGATCCCTTGACTACACTCCAAGCTTGCTTGAGAGCAGGATGAGAAGAAGTACCCTGCTGCTGAGACTAATGCACTCTTTTGGGAGTGATAGCTCTATGTTGCTGATTGGGAGTTGTTGACCTCATTTGCCTATGAGGTAGATACTCCCTTTTTGGAGTAGTGGACCTCACTTGATGATGGGGCAAGTGTCCTCTTTGAGGACTGATAGGTCTTACTTGCTGATGTGGCAAGTATCCTCTTTAAGGAGTAATAGACCTCATTTTAGAAGGAGCAGGCATAGACTGATGTGCCTGCTGTTGGTGCTGTATATCAGCAGGTCTGTCCTGGGAAGGTCCTACTTGCTGATATCTAGCATCTCTGAACCAAACACATCTTTTCATAAGACGCTCATGCTGATCAGCTTTACTGTCAGCATGGGCAGGAGCTAGCTGATAAGATGAAGAGGAAGGTTGAGAGATAACTTGTTGAGGTAGCTGATTGATAGGATTAGCTCGCTGGGGCGTGCTATAGTCATAGGGAACAGCAACCTTACTTCTTTTGAAAGGTTCATCAGCCTTGATAGTATCTGTTGAGGAGCGACAGGTTTAAATCCATAGCTGGTGATATCACCTTCAAAAGATTCCCCCGAAGAGTATTGAACTCTTCTTTCATTTGGCATCATGCCAATAATGAGAAAATGAGGATAGGGATTGCTGGTGCTTGCTGAAGAGCTTGCACCATTGGCCACTGCTGAGGCAGATGGATCGCTGGAAGAAGCGGAAGTTGAACCAGCTTTCATTTCAGTGTGGTAATCATTAAGACCCTTAATGAAATACCATTTCATCATCTCCCCAGGAGACATAACTGCTGATGGAGGGATGGAAATCTCAGGTTTCACATCGTCTGCGAATAAGTCAGAGAGTGTGGCAGCGGCCTCAAAGTCACTACCTATGACTGCCTGGACTTGGGCAGGGACTTGTTCATTTAAGCATTTATGATGAAACTTAGAAGCTTTTGACCAAGATGTGACAATCTTCTTTAGGTTTGTGACTTCAAGCTTTAGTTTTTCATTCTCAATTTGAAGTCTTTGTGCCAGCAACTCATGAGATTGGAGTTCAACATGAACATTCCTCAGCTCATTGAGTTTTTCAGATTTTTCACTTAACTCTAAGCAGACAGAGTCAAGTGTGGACTGAAGTTCAGCTCGTATGGATTCTACAAACTGAATATCACATGATAAGGACTCAAAGATTTTAGATTTGTCCTCACCAGTGGCTGCTGAGTGAGCACATACCTTTTTGATGGTGACGTTAACCCACTGACTGGAGGAGACTTGGTCTTTAGTCAGTGCATCGCCATCAGCAAGTGCCATCAGGCACATGGCATCAACGTACTCCTCATTTTCTGAATCATCTGATTCAGCCCAGTCATGCTCTTCAGCGACCAGTCCTTTTGCTTGTGTTTTGGCCTCCTCCATTTCGGCCACTTTTGCTTTGAGCTGGTAGTATTTGTTCCTGTACTCATCAGCAGGTTTAGAAGGGTTAGGTTTGGGAGCAGCAAGTGTTGGAATGGCAACTCTGCATTCCTTTTGGTAGTGTCCCTTCCTACCACATCTCCAGCACTCTTCTTGAGATTTTTCAACAAGAGGCTTATAAGCAGCAACTGTCTTACGGCTGTTCCACCTTCTGGAGTACTTCTTTCCAATGACCAGAACAAATTCCATGAAGTCGCTGAACATCTCTTGTTTCTCTTCAGCATCAAGATCATTAACAAGAGATTGAATAGAAGGTGGAAGATTTGAAGGGCTGGCACCAATACTAAGATTATTTAGCTCAGCAGAGACGAGGGCAAGGGGGTCAGTAACAGAATAAGCAGAAGAAATATTAGAAGAAGAGGAACCAGCACTTCGTTGTGCTTCAGCAACAGCTCTTAGGTTTTGAGCAAGAGCTCTTTCTTCAAATTGAAGCATACCAAAGAGAGACTCTAAGTCAAGAGTCTGAATCTGCTTTGTGGTTCTTATGATTTGTCTTAATCCTTGCCATTTGATAGGAAGACTATCAATGAACTTGTGACACACCTTAAAATTATCATGGGTAATGCCAATATTTGTCATATCATTCAGCAACCCTTTGAATCGGGTATAAGTGTTGTTAAGACTTTCATTTGGTCGAGAAAAGAAATTTCCATAAGCACGTTTAAGGTCAATTCTCTTGGTAGCAATTGTGTCAGCAGAATCTTCATACATGCTGCACAATCTATCCCAGACTTCTTGAGAAGGAGGATATTTGATAATAAGCTTCATGATGTCAGTGGGAAGAGTGGTGAAAATCATGTTTTTAAGTCTAGAATCAAGACTTACTAGCCTCCGCTCATCATCAGTCCACTGTACCTCTGGTTTGACCATGTCAATCACAATCTCAGGAGCATCAGTAGTTGCTCCTGGTGTTCTTTGTACCAGAGTGGGTACATATGGACCTTTGGTCAATATGGTCATAAGGTATGGTTCCACACCCACGATGTGTAGTAGCATTCTTTCCTTCCAAGATCCAAAGTCATCGGGCTCAAATCTTGGAGGAATTGACACATAACCAAAGTCACGTGTATTCACAAGGGTGGGTACAGCGGTCATACTTTTGTTTTTAAGAAAAGATAAGAAGGTTTTGTTAAAGAAGAAAAGAAATGAAACAGTACAGAATTAAGAAGAATATAAGTATGCAAACAGATCTTGTTTCAACAGATTAGAAACAGTGGCTCTGATACCACTTGACAGTCCACAATTTGCAATACTTATACTAATAATCTAGACAAGAAAGTAAAGAATATAAAGTAAAGAACAAGAACAAGTGAAGTTCAAATACAACAATCTAATCAGGTCTAATCATATGTATCATTGATTTAAACAGTGAATACATGGTCGATATTACAACTTGACTTACAAGAATATAAATGAACTTACAATTGTTAAGTTTAGACAAACTAAAAACTTCAACAATTACAAGAGAGAAAATAAGTGACACACACTTGTGGTGACAAACACAAAGTGTATGAGTTGCGGCTGTGTTGCTTTATATAGAGGAGGAATTAGGACAACCCAGCCTTAACTTGATAGTGATGGATGGTGGTTGTCGAAATCCTATTGGTTCGAAGTACTTGCATCAGAAGCCTTTTGTCTTCTTTACCAAATTGGGTATGAGAGAGAAACCCTTCCTTTTAGATCCAACTGCACCTTTGCCATACAAGGTACATTACAGTTGGAACAACCACCATGTGACTCTTGTCTTCTTTTGATTCAAATTCTTCCCGCCTTGACAACCAATTTGGATAAGAACATCCCGCTGATCAAGAGTCACTGGACTCGTTGATGACTTGCTGATGAAGCACATCAGTGACCAAGTCTGGTCAGCGAATCCTTGACTCAACAATGACAAATATAAATCAATTCAACTAATGGGAACAAAAGAAAATAATTTTAGATGACGTTTGTGATTGCGTTTTGAACTGATTATGATTATTGCGTTTGCACAATGTAAATAATGGAAAAAAGTGTTTGTCAAAAAAATTGATTATCTGCGTTTTCAAAACGTAGTTTTTAAACGTATAATCTATTTTATAGACGCAATCACAAACACTCCCTTAATCCAAAACACTAAAATTAATATTATTTGTATATATAAAAATTTACATATAGGAAGAATGTTATATAATGATTCATTTCCACGTATAGATATGTTTAATAATTGTTTAATTTTCAATTTGTAAACCAATTAAGATCAGGTTGACTGATGGTGGTTTTCGTTTTAGTGTTTAAATTGATAAAAATGTTGTAGAAGTTATTTTCTCAAAAACACACACACCTTAACGGACAGGGGACCCGATAAGATGTAGTATAGTTTAGTGATAAGAACAAGATCGTTCGCAGGGACGCGTTGCTTTACCTAATCTAGTAATACGTGTAATTCTAGTGGTTGTGGGGTTGTCACGATTTCCTATTAAACTAATTAAAATACTGAAAAGTAAATAGAAGCCGCAACCGCTTATTCAGCGAGAGGCTTAGTCTGAAAATAATTTGAAAAAGCAAATAACATTAATTAAATTAAAATTCAGATCTCATGGTACGACCAAATATCATTCTACCTACTTGCTAGATTGTTGGAAACTTAATCACGGCTCAGATTCTCGTTAGATTCACTTTGCCTAAGTAACTAGTGTTGTCGCTAGACTCACACTACCCTATAAACAAATTCTCGCTAGATTCATTGTTTAAGCAGTAATGACCTAAAGTCTGTGTTACAAGTTCATCTTTAAATTACCCGGCTCTTAAGCCATGGCCAGATAGTAATTCTCTCTGGTGACCACAGTGCTCGTTTCCAAGTCACTGGATCGCGTCTGACATTGTTAAGCATCATGTAAAATTCATCCTAATTACTATGGTTCTGGATCCCTCGGTTACAAGTGAATCACCTTTTACAACTAGTTAAAGACAGACTAGTGTTTTCCATCCTTATGTATTAATCCTAGTGTATGATTATAGACCGATCATCAGAATTAAACTAATACATGCAGATATAGAACCAATAACAATATGAAGAACTAGTAAAACATGGATCTACGATAAACAGTAAAACACACTCCAACAGATTCTAACAAATAAAGTAAAATAGATAAACGTCTACATGATCACATCAATCCAAACAAGTATTCAGCCTACTAGCCTGACATTATTAAAGGAATAACAAAGTCTGAAAAAATGCAAGACATTGTTTACCAATTGAAAGTAAAGTAAAAGAGTAGGTCTAGGCTGAGGATGAAGATCGGAAGGTGTTAGAAGCTCCAAAACCTCCTTGGAATCTGCAAAGTCGACCTAGGGTTGAATATGGGCGGCTAGGGCTGCTGAATCGGCTCTCTCTTAGGGTTTTGAGGGTTACTTCGACTTAAATAGTGTTCAAAGTCGGTTGATGATCTGGGCCGCCCAGCGGCGCTTGATGGGCTCCCAGCGGCGCTGGGTATGGGCCAGCGGCGCTGGCAACTGCTGCTGTTTCTCGTACTTCTTCGTTCGGCTCCCGAATCACCTCCTTGTGTCTTGTAACTTCATAGGCTTCCATCTTGAGTCACTTGAAGCCATTTACCCTCACTCGCATCTTCCATGAACCTGTGTAAACATAGAATCCACTAAGTACCGATAGTTCCGAACATTAACTCATTTAGATATAGAAATGAAGCCTTTCGATAGGGGTTTTTATCACAAAATGGACGCTCATCATATACCCCCACACTTAAGTCTTTGCTTGTCCTCAAGCAAATAGTCCAAGAAAATAAAACAATGATGAGCGGACATCTTAAGTGTTCAAGTTATTCTACTTTATTAAAAACATTTGAAAGATTAGTCATGCAAAATGATTTGAGAAAGCATTAGACAAAATCAGTAAGCTATAGCTAGAGGCAAGATAATTGGTCAATCAAAACTAAAAGCTAACTTTTTATCTGTGTTAATACCTCTAAAACAGTTCTATACTTCCACATGTCTTACAGCTCAATCTTACTTCTTTCTGCTGACTAGTTAAGCACTTAATTAAAGTTTGTATAGCAATCAGAACTACTAGCTACTACCAAGGCATTTATATTCATCGTTTGTGTACTTGTAAGCCACTACTTAGACATACTCTCACACTACAGTTGTGCTCACTAGCTAAACACTAAAGCAGTTATACAATATTATCATCTTTAATAATTGAGACAGCGGTGACGGGTCGGTGGTTCCCCACTTGCAGAGCGACATAACTCAACTAATTGTTAGAGTTTATACCTTACATTAAGACAGCGGTAACAGGTCGGTGGTTCCCCACGCGCAAAGCGACATAACTTGATGCGTATAGATTTTACTGGTTTAATAGCTCTTTGAACTCTTTTTAATTAATCTACTAATTGCCTTTTCTTAAGATACTACATTATTCATGCAATAGACATTATCAGAGACCCCAGATGACTCATACACTTACTTCGCATGCAACTAGTTCACATTAAATAGTGTAAAAATTAAGGCAAACCATACGTCTAAACTAGTTCCTACACAAGCACGTATAATTAAGTCCAGTTAATACACCTATACTAATGACTAGAAAGCTCTAATTGCTAGGCATATTAAAGTCCGGTTAAATGTGCTATAGCAAACATAATCGCATTTAGTTTTAGTTTAAGCTCTAATCCAGTTGGAAGAATGAACAGCCACAAATCTATAGTTAAACTAACAGTCCTAACTAACCGTTCATCTACCAAAGCTAATATTGCTTAGTTATCGTCATCTTTTGTCTACTTGCAAAGCTTATATTCTCAAAATGATTTTTTGACACAAGAAAATTTGAATTTTTGCATGAAATAAGTAGTAAAAAACTTATGAATAATCAAGCAATAAAACCATGGGTTTTTCCTATTCCATCCCCCCACACTTAAATTGTACAACGTCCTCGTTGTACTAGACCTAACATAACAGGGTAATAGGAAAAACACGAAAAGATAAAGGATTAACGAAACTTCCCGGGCTTATGTTGCATGATTGTTGTTGAAGTTGGCATTTGCGGAGCAACTTGAATGATATGATCTTCAAAAACTTGCTTCGTCTCCATTTGATGGTGATCCATTGACGCATCTCCATCTTCTTTTCTTTTTTGCATTTTCTAATTTTTTGATTTTTCTAATTTTTTGATTTTTTTGGATTTTTTGGTTTTTCTGATTTTTTTTTTGATTTTTCGCGATCTGGTGTGCAGACTGGTGCTCTGAGCGGCGCTGGCAAGCTGGTGAGCGGCGCTGGACATGTAGGGAGCGGTGCTGGGAGGTGTTGAGCGGCGCTGGGAAGCCAGGTGGCTTTCCCAGTGGCTCTGGAGATCCTCTAGCGGCGCTTTTGACTCCTATACGTGTTTTGACGTCTGATTTTCTTCAACGATTTGATGTTTGAACTCCCCCACACTTAGCTTTTGGCCAAGTGCCTGGTTTCCTTCAGACTACAAGACAAAATACTCCTGCATACTTCAATCAAAATATAAAAATGGAAATAACAAGCTAAAACATAAAAATAAAAAATAAAAATAAAAATAAAAACGAAATACGATTGCAATAAGTTACTTGTTTCCTTCATCCGTTGAAAGCTTGCATCTGTGATTCTAAAGACATGCTCATAAAATAGATCACAAATGATAAAATTTAAAACAATCACTCAATTGCAATTAGTCACATATTCCTAAAAATAAAAATAAAAAATAAAAATAAAAATAAAAATAAAAATAAAATTGAAAATACGGCTTGGGTTGCCTCCCAAGAAGCGCTAAGTTTAACGAGTCTTCAGCCGGACTCGGCCTAGGAACTAGGTTGAGGAAGAATACGGGGTAGGCCGGGGCCGGTTCCCGTTGGGTTGTATCGAATAAAAATGTCGGACCTATCCTCAAAGTATGATTCGATATTCATCCTTTTTCCTTGTCCTTGGCAAAGCTTAGTCTTACAGTCAAACCAATAGGGATTATCTTCACTTATATACTTCTTATTAAACTTCAATATACTAATCCCTGACTGTAACATCAATTTTCCTAACTCGACATTTATGTCAGCACATGCGATCTTTAAAAATGGTTGACCTAAAATCACATTATTCCTAGTGATCGCATTTTCTTTTACCATAAAGAATTCTGTCGAGAATTTCAGTCCGTCAATATGAATCACTACATCCTTAACAAATCCTCGGACTCTAATCTTTACATTTCTAAAAAGATGGACCATTTTATCTTCCCATTCTACTTTCCCTAGCTCCCTACTAGCATATCTTGTCTGATAATCTAAGGGAAGTATGTTTATTGTTGCCCTTGCATCTATAAAAGCTTCACATCCTAAATTTCCTCGGATTCCACTTCGAACTTTAAAAATTGTAGGGTCTCATAGGGCAGACGTTGACAGATAAGGGTTGTACTTAGTTAAGGCTTGGTCCTTAATATCATTCCATCCTAAGTTATCTAGGAATTTGTTTACCCTAACCAGTATCCTGTCACCTTTTTCTACACTTCTCTCAGTCTTTTCTAGGATCTTTTCCAAACTCATCAATTTTAGTTTTCCTATGTAATTCACTCAAACCTTTCCCATACCTAGTTCTCATATCTAAGCCTTCACCATACCAAAAATGACTTAAACTTCTAAGGAAATAATAGGCATCTAAAGGTTCCTCATCACACTCATTCTCAATATTAAAGCACATGTTATCATAGTCGACATCCCTAGAGTCCATAATAGGCATTTTGACTCTAACATGACCATTTGACAAAGATATTTCACGTTTAAGAACATGGATGATAGCATCCGCAGCATGCAAAAATGGTCGTCCTAAGATTAGGGGTGTCACTAATTCACTTACCGAATTAAGCACAACAAACTCAGTCCAAAAATCTAATTCCTTAACCCTGACATGGACTCGTTCGACAATCCCCTTGGGTTGTCGATAAGTCTGATCGGCTAACCGAATGCTCATGTTAACGGGTTTTAGCAAACAAAGGGTAAGTTTCTCATAAATCACAGTAGGCATAACATTAATACTTGACCCTAAATCAGCTAATGCATTCGAAAAATATTCATTATTAATAGTGCAAGGAATAAGAAAACTTCCTGGATCTTCATATGCTTGCGGTAGCTGTGTCCCGTCATCAGGTGCTTCAGGATCTTGAACTTCATCCCTTCTGTCCGAGTAGTCCCCATATTTGATTTTGCAGTTTGAAGCGAATTGGGTCTCGACATATCCTTGAAAAACGGCTGAAAATGAAGTTTCACGCGAATTTGGGCCGACGGAGCCTCCAGCGGCGCTAGCAAGTCCTGAGCGGCGCTGGGGCTCACCTGGGTGACATCCAGCGGTGCTGGCATGTGCCGAGCGGCGTTGGGGCTTACCTGTAGGGTTGCCAGTGGCGTTGGGATCACCAGAGCGGCGCTAGCTTGTGCCTGAAGGGTTGCCAGTGGCGTTGGGATCACCAGAGCGGCGCTAGCTTGTGCCTGAAGGGTTGCCAGTGGCGTTGGCTTGTGTGTCCAGCGGCGCTGGTGATGCCTGGGCAGATTCCAGTTTTGCGTTTTTGTTCGTTTCTTCTTCATTTTGCTCCCGTATGACCTGTACCTGATTGGACACTTCACAAAAATCATTAGATAGCTTAGTAGAGTCATTACCTTCGGTGAACACGGCGTTCACATTCTCGTTTCGTCCGATTGGTGGTTGGTACTTTTGACTCGTGCTAGGGTTTGAGCTTGGACCGCCTTGGATGATTTGCCTTGGAGTGGGGCTGCTCTCCTTTCTTGCATTCTGTTCAATCCATCTATCTATCCTCCTCTCCAGGTCTTTGATTGCGGCTTGTTGATTTCTTGCTCCTTCGTCAACCTTTTGATTGAGATTGCTTATTTTCTCATTGAGCGACTTTGTATAGCTTGCTAAGGAGTCGTGCCTCTTGTCATTCATTTCAATGTACCTCTCCATCATGTTGGTAAGCTTGACAATCGGATCCTCCTTGACTTCATTCTCCACTTTTGGTTGCTCGGGTTGACCATTACTCCTTTGCCACCTATTTTGAAAAGAACCAAAATTATTTCTAGCATAACTAGAATTAAAGTTAGAATTACCGGGGTTTCTTTGGAATAGTTCTCATTGATAGCCTCCTCGGTATTGGTTCTGGAAAAAATTGACTTGCTCGGTAGCCTCCTCTTCACAATCCTCGGTATAGTGCATTCCTACGCAATTGTTGCACCCATGTGCAATCACCTTAAGGTCTTTGTCCATAATGTCCAACCTATCTTCAAAAGTAGAAAAACGGTTAGATAAAGCTTTAAGTTCATGAATTACCTCATTTTCGGAGCTGCTCTCGATGCTAGCCACGGTCCTTCTCGTCCTCCTTTTTCGATCTCTATCATCTATATCTCAAGCTAAGCTAGCTTGCACCATATCCTCCATCATTTTTTACGCGTCATTGGTAGACTTGTACAAAAAGTTACCACTGCCAGCTAGGTCTAAATCCTTTTGGGAACTCTTGGTTAAACCATAGAAGAAAATCTCCATGATCTCGTCCTTGTTAAGTCCATTCCCGTGACAGTTTCTGATCATTTCCCTAAGCCTTTTCCATGCATCATCTAGTGACTCTCCCTCGTCTTACTTGAAAGCCTTGATATCTCGAAGCATTTTCCTAGCTAAACCCGGGGGAAAGAATCGCGAGACGAACTGTTCGCGAAGTTGATTCCATGTAGTGATGGTACCTTCATCGAGCTCATCGAACCAAGAACGTGCCTCTCCTGTGAGAGACGACGGAAATAAGCTAAGCTTCACATCGTCATCGGTGACGTCTCCTCCATATTTGAACATTTTGCACAAACTTGTGAACCTGCTTACATGCTTTTGGGGGTCAGATTTGGCTCGGCCGTCATATTGGTTAACTTGGATCAACTTAAGGTGGTGGCCTTTGACTGAAAACGAATCTCCTAAGTTTGGTGGGACAATAGCCGATCCCGGTGTCGGTGCAACGGTTCTCGTCCTTTCCATCATCGGGCGGTCAAATTCGTCCATTTCGGCTCAAGGTGAATTCGGTTGTGATAAAGTATCGGTTGAGGTGTCGGATGATCCTAAAGGGGTTTCTATGTCGAAAAGGTTTGCTAAGTTAAATACGGGTGGTGAGATTGGTTTGTTGAATCTCCTCCTACGTTTGAGTCTACTTAGGCTTGAAGACAGACGCTTTACAATCGTTCCCGATCTTAAACGCATCAACTACCTAAATAATCCTGCAAAACTCAAGAAAAAGATCAAACGCACCAATATAAAAATGAAATGCAAAATTAAACTACTTAAACTAAAAAATGAAATGAAAGTACTACTAAACCCTAATTTTAACCTAAAACATAATTTTGACCTAATTTGACTTCTAAACCTAAATGACTTAAACCTAGGTACTGAAAAGTAACTACTTCGTGCCGAAACACAAAGTAGGATCGAATTACACTACTAAACTAAGAATGCATCGCGTCCCCGGAAGCGGCGCCAAAACACTTGATGGTGGTTTTCGTTTTAGTGTTTAAATTTATAAAAATGTTGTACAGGTTATTATCTCAAAAACACATACACCTTAACGGACAGGGGACCCAATCAGATGTAGTATAGTTTAGTGATAAGAACAGGATCGTTCGTAGGGATGCGTTGCTTTACCTAATCTAGTAATACGTGTAATTCTAGCGATTGTGGGGTTGTCACGATTTCTTATTAAACTAATTAAAATATTGAAAAGTAAATAGAAGCCGCAACCGCTTATTCAGCGAGAGGCTTAGTCTGAAAATAGTTTGAAAAAGCAAATAACAGTAATTAAATTAAAATACTTGTTTGGCATCTCAGATCTCATGGTACCACCAAATATCATTCTACCTACTTGCTAGACTGTTGGAAACTTAATCACGGCTCAGATTCTCGTTAGATTCACTTTGCCTAAGTAACTAGTGCTGTCGCTAGACTCACACTACCCTATAAACAAATTCTCGCTAGATTCATTGTTACTAGTTCATCTTTAAATTACCCGGCTCTTAAGCCATGGCCAGATAGTAATTCTCTCTGGTGACCACAGTGCTCGTTTCCAAGTCACTGGATCGCGTCTGACATTGTAAAGCATCATGTTCTATTCATCCTAATTACTATAGTTCTGGATCCCTCGGTTACAAGTGAATCACCTTTTACAACTAGTTAAAGACAGACTAGTGTTTTCCATCCTTATGTATTAATCCTAGTGTATGATTATAGATCGATCATCAGAATTAAACTAATACATGCAGATATAGAACCAATAACAATATGAAGAACTAGTAAAACATGGATCTACGATAAACAGTAAAACACACTCCAACAGATTCTAACAAATAAAGTAAAATAGATAAACGTCTACATGATTACATCGATCCAAACAAGTATTCAGCCTACTAGCCTGATATTATTAAAGGAATAACAAAGTCTGAAAAGATGAAAGACATTGTTTACCAACTGAAAGTAAAGTAAAAGAGTAGATCTAGGCTGAGGATGAAGATCGGAAGGTGTTAGAAGCTCCAAAACCTCCTTGGAATCTGCAAAGTCGACCTAGGGTTGAATATGGGCGGCTAGGGCTGCTAAATTGGCTCTCTCTTAGGGTTTTGAGGGTTACTTCGACTTAAATAGTGTTCAAATTCGGTTGCTGATCTGGGCCGCCCAGCGGCGCTGGGTATGTGCCAGCGGCGCTGGCAGCTGCTGTTGCTTCTCGTACTTCTTCGTTCGGCTCCCGAATCACCTCCTTGTGTCTTGTAACTTCATAGGCTTCCATCTTGAGTCACTTGATGCCATTTACCTCACTCGCATCTTCCGTGAACCTGCGTAAACATAGAATCCATTAAGTACCGATAGTTCCGGAAATGGACGCTCTTCGATAGGGGTTTTTATCCAAAATGGACGCTCTTCATTGACCTAAATCCTGCAAACCAGGATCAGGTTCATTGTTTTCATTTAAAACATATTCATTTTCAATATTCATATGAATATCCTCATTATGATCAACAAAGTTTTCATTTCCCTCAGGATTATTCACTACCTCTTCATGTGTTGCTGCAACATTCTTACTGGTATTTTTCTCAAGAACACTGCCTTCACTGTCCATATCTCCCACATCATCATTGGGAGGTTGAGGGTACTCTTATGAATCAAAAAAAATCAATTGATCAATACTACTTACAGAAGTATGATCAATAGTTTTATTTACGCTATGTTGTATGGTCGTATTCCCGGAAATCATGCTACAAGATGGAATAACTTCATCCCACGGAAAGTTAACATATTCATTTGGCGTATATTGTATGGTCGTATTCCTACTCGCTTTCAACTAAGTGAAAGAGGCATAGATATTCCATCAGTCTTGTGTCCTTTGTGTGATGAGTATGTGGAAACAGTTAGTTATGTCATGATTCAATGTTCAGTTGCAAAAGAGGTATAGCATTCAGTATCCAAGTGGTTAGTGATGAGCGTTCATTTTGTGATAAAAACCCCTATCTAAAGACTTCATTTCAATGTCTAAATGAGTTAATATTCCGGAACTATCGGTACTTAATGGAGTCGTATGTTTATGCAGGTTCACGGAAGATGCGAGAGAGGGTAAATGACATCAAGTAACTCAAGAAGGAAGCCTATGAAGTTACAAGACACAAGGAGGTGATTCGGGAGCCGAACGAAGAAGTACGTGAAGAAACAGCAGCTCCCAGCGCCGCTGGCAACCATGCCAGCGCCGCTGGCAACATACGAGCGCCGCTCCCACTCAACCAGCGCCGCTGGCCACATCAAGCCCATTCCCAGCGCCGCTGATCAAAAACCGACTTAAATCACTATTTAAGCCGAACTAACCCTCAAAACCCTAAGAGAGAGCCGATTCAGCAGCCCTAGCCGCCCAGATCCAACCCTAGTTCGTAGTTGCAGATTCCAAGAAGGTTTTGGAGCTTCTAACGCCTTCCGATCTTCATCCGCGGTCTAGATTTACTTTTCTATTTTACTTTCTTTTGGTAAACAATGTCTTTCATCTTTTCAGACTTTGTTATTCCTTTAATAATGTCAGGCTAGTAGGCTGAATACTTGTTTGGATCAATGTGATCATGTAGACGTTTATTGTTTTACTTTATTTGTTAGAATCTGTTGGAGTGTGTTTTACTGTTTATCGTAGATCCATGTTTTACTAGTTCTTCATATTATTATCGGTTCTATATCTCCATGTATTGATTTAATTCTGATGATCGGTCTATAATAATACACTAGGATTAATACATAAGGATGGAAAACACTAGTCGGTCTATAACTAGTTGTAAAAGGTGATTCACTTGTAACCGAGGGATCCAGAACCATAGTAATTAGGATGAATAGAACATGAAGCTTAACAATGTCAGACGCGATCCAGTGACTTGGAAACGAGCGTTGTGGTCACCGGAGAGAATTATTATCTGGTCATGGCTTAAGAGCCGGGTAACTAAAAGATGAATTAGTAACACAAACTTTAGGTCATTAATGCTTAAACAATGAATCTAACGAGAATTTGTTTATAGGTTAGTGTGAGTCTAACAAAAGCACTAGTAATTAGGCTTAGTGAATCTAACGAGAATCTGAGCCGTGATTAAGTTTCCAACAGTCTAGCAAGTAGGTAGAATAGTATTTGGTCGTACCATGAGATCAGAGATGCCAAACAAGTATTTTAATTTAATTATTGTTATTTGCTTTTTCCAAACTATTTTCAGACTGAGCCTCTTGCTGAATAAGCGGTTGCGGCTTTTATTTACTTTTTATTGCATTAGTATAATAGGAAATCGTGACAACCCCACAACCGCTAGAATTACACGTATTATTAGATTAGGTAGTGCAAGCGTCCCTGCAAACGATCCTGTAACTTATCACTAGACTATACTACACTGACCGGGTTCTCTGCTCGTAAGTGTGTGTGTTTTAAGATAGTTACTTGTATAATAATTATAAATTTAAAAGCAAATCGCACACGCATCAAGCTTTTTGGCGCCGCTTCCGGGGACACGACGCATTCTTAGTTTAGTAGTGTAATTCGATCATGCTTTGTGTTTCGGCACGAAGTAGTTACTTTTCAGTACTTAGGTTAAGTCATTTAGGTTTGTAGGTCAAATTAGGGTTAAGTAGTGTTTTCATTTCATTTCTAGTTTAAGTAGTTTAATTTTTCATTTTGTCTTTATATTGGTGCGTTGATCTTTTTCTTGAGTTTTGCAGATTATTTAGGTAGTTGATGCGTTTAAGATCGAGAACGGTTGTAAGACGTGTTTCCACAAGCCTAAGCAGACTCAGACGTAGGAGAAGACTCAACAGATCCAACTCATCACCCGTAGGTAATTTTGCAAACCTTTTCAACGTAGAAGCCCCTTTAGGATCATCTGACACTATGTCTCAACCAAACTCACCTAGAGGTGTAATTGACGAATTCGACCAACCAATGATGGAAAGGACGAGAGCGGTAGCACCGACACCGGGATCGGCTATAGTTCCACCCAACTTAGGAGATTCGTTTTCAGTCAAAGGACACCACCTTAAGTTAATCCAAGACAACCAATATGACGGCCGAGCCAAATCCGACCCCCATAAGCATGTAAGCAGGTTCACAAGTTTGTGCAAAATGTTCAAATACGGAGGAGACGTCACCGATGACGATGTGAAACTTAGCTTATTTTCGTCGTCTCTCACGGGAGAGGCACGTGCTTGGTTCGATGAGCTCGATGAAGGTACCATCACTACATGGAATCAACTTCGTGAACAGTTCGTCTCGCGATTCTTTCCCCCGAGTCTAGCTAGGAAAATGCTTCGAGACATCAAGGCTTTCAAGCAAGACGAAGGAGAATCACTAGTTGATGCATGGAAAAGGCTTAGGGAATTGATCAGAAACTATCACGGGAATGGACTTAGCAAGGACGAGATCATGGAAATCTTTTTCTATGGTTTAACCAAGGGTTCCCAAAAGGATTTAGACCTAGCCGGCGGTGGTAACTTTTTGTACAAGACTACCAATGCCGCGTACAAAATGATGGAGGATATGGTGCAAGCTAGCTTAGCTCGAGATATGGATGATAAGGATCGAGATAGGAGACCAAGAAGAACCGTGGCTAGCATCGAGAGCAGCTCCGATAATGAGGTAATTCATTAACTTAAAGCTTTATCTAAACGTTTTTCTACTTTTGAAGATAGGTTGGACACTATGGACAAAGACCTCAAGGTGATTGCACACGGGTGCAACAATTGCGGAGGAATGCACTATACCGAGGATTGTGAAGAGAGGCTACCGAGCAAGTCAATTATGTTCAGAACCAATACCGAGGAGGCTTTCAACGAGGACTATTTCAAAGAAACCCCGGTAATTTTAACTTTAATTCTAGTTATGCTAGAAATAACTTTGGTTCTTTTCAAAATAGGTGGCAAAGGAGTAATGGTCAACCTGAGCAACCAAAAGTGGAGAATGAAGTCAAGGAGGATCCGATTGCCAAGCTTACCAACATGATGGAGAAGTATATGGACATGAATGACAAAAGACACGACTCCTTAGATAAGTATACAAGGTTCTTGAATGAGAAGATCACCAACCTTGATCACAAAGTGGATGCCGTGGTGAGAGATCAACAATCCGCCATTAAAGGTTTGGAAAGGAAGCTGGAGAAATGGATGGAGCAAAATGCTAAAAAGGAAAATGGTGTTCTTGCAAGCAATGCACAAGCTAATCCGAAGCCGAACACTCAAGTAAGCCCTAGCACGAGTCAAAAGTACCAACCACCAATCGGACGAAACGAGAATGTCAACGTCATGTTCACCGAAGGTAATGACTCTACTGAGGTTTCTAATGATTTTTGTGAAGTGTCCCATCACGTACAGGTCAAACGGGAGCAAAATGAAGACGAAACAGACCAAAACGCAATTCTGGAATCTGTTCAAGAACCACCAGCGCCGCTGGGTACACTCCCCAGCGCCGCTGGACACCCTCCAGGTGAAGCCCAGCGCCGCTGGCACCTTGCCAGCGCCGCTGGTAACCCTTCAGGTGCGAACCAACGCCGCTGGACCCCTTCCAGCGCCGCTGGGAACCTCCAGGTGAACATCCAGCGCCGCTCAGGAGTCCGTCAGACCAGTTTCGCGCGAAACCTTGCTCTCGGAAGGAGACGTCGAGGCCCAGTTCAGTTCCAAATGCAAAATCAAGGATGGGGACGACTCGAACAAAAGTGAAGAAATTCAAAATCCCGAAGCACCGGACGACGGGACACAGCTACCGCAAGCATCTGAAAATCCAGGAAGTTTTCTTATCCCTTGCACTATCAATAATGAGTATTTTTCGAGTGCATTAGCTGATTTATGGTCAAGTATTAATGTTATGCCTACTATGATTTATGAGAAACTTACCCTTTGTTTGCTAAAACACGTTAACATGAGTATTCGGTTAGCCGATCAGACTTACTGAAAGCCCAAGGGGATTGTCGAACGAGTCCATGTCAGGGTTAAGGATTTAGACTTTTGGACTGAGTTTGTTGTGCTTGATTCGGTAAGTGAAGTAGTGACACCCTTAATCTTAGGACGACCATTTTTGCATGCTGCGGATGCTATCATCCATGTCCTTAAACGTGAAATATCTATGTCAAATGGTCAAGTTAGAGTCAAATTGCCTGTTATAGACTCTAGGGATGTTGACTATGATGATATGTGCTTTAATATCAAAAATGAGTGTGATGATGAACCTTTAAATACTTACTATTCCGTTAGCTATTTAAGTCATTCCTGGTATAATGAGAGCATGGATATGAAAGTTAGGTATGAAAAAGGTTTTAGTAAATTGCATAGGGAGACCGAAGTTGAGAAATTAGAAAGGATTCTAGAAGAGACTGACAGGAACATTATGAAAGGTGATGAAATACTAGTTAAAGTAAAAGAGTTCCTAGACAACTTAAGCTGGAATGACATAAAGGAACAGGCCCCAACAAAGTATGACCCCTATTTGTCCACCTCTGCCCTAGGTGACCCTACTATCTTTAAGATTCGCGGAGTGATTCGAGGAAATTTAGGATGTAGGGCATTCATAGATGCCAGGGCGAGAATAAACATACTTCCCTTAGATTATCAGACAAAATATGCTAGTAAGGAATTGGGAAAAGTAGAATGGGAAGGTAAGATGGTCTATCTTTTTAGGAATGTGAGAATTAGAGTTCAAGAATTTGTGAAGGATGTAGTGATTAGCATTGACGGACTAAAATTCTCGACAAAGTTCTTTATAGTGAAAGAAAATGCGGTCACCAGGAATAATGTGATTTTAGGTCAACCCTTTTTAAAGATCGCAGGTGCTGATATAAATGTCGAATCACGAGAATTTATATTACAGTCTGGGATTAATATATTGAAGGTTAGTAAGAAAGACAAAAGTGAAGAATAATCCCTATGGTTTTTACTTGGACTAAGGTTTGCCAAGGACAAGGAGAAAGGATGAACATCGAGTCGTATTTGGAAGATAAGTCTGACATTTTCATTCGATACAATCCAACGGGTACCGGCCCCCAGCCTAACCCGTACTCCTCACCCTAGTTCCTAGGCCGAGTCCGACTGAAGACTCGTTAAACTTAGCGCTTCTTGGGAGGCAACCCAAGCCGTATTTTTATTTTTCATTTTTCATTTTTAGAAAATATGTGACTAATTGCAACTAAGTGATTGTTTTAAATTTTATCATTTGTGATATTATATGAGTATGTTTTGAGATTCACAGATGCAAGATTTCAATGGATCAAAGAAACAAGTAACTTATTGCAATCGTATTTTGCTTTTGTTTTTATTTTTATGTTTTAGCTTGTTATTTTCCTTTTTGATATTTTGATTGAAGTGTGCAAGAGTATATTGCTTTGTAGTCTGAAGGAAACCATGCACTTGGCCAAAAGCTAAGTGTGGGGGAGTTCGAGCATCAAATGGCTGAAGAAATCAGACATCGGAACACGTACAGGAGTCAAAAGCGCCGCTAGGAGTCATCCAGCGCCGTTGGGAATGCATCTGGGCATCCCAGCGCTGCTCCCACTACTCCCAGCGCCGCTGGACCTGCACCTGTGCAGTCCAGCGCCGCTCGCCCAGCCAGCGCCGCTCACCACCTCACCAGCGCAGTTTACAGCTCCGTTCTGCGCACCAGATCGCCAAAAATCCAAAAAAATAAAAAAATCAGAAAATACCAAAAAGAAAAGAAGATAGAGACGCATCAATGGATCACCATCAAATGGAGACGACGGAAGTTTTGGAAGCTCGTCATGTTCAAGTCGCTCCGCAAATGCCATCTTCAACAACAATCATGCAACTTAAGACCCAGGAAGTTTCGTTAATCCTTTTTCTTTTATTTTTTTTACGTGTTTTTCCAATTTCCCTTAGTTTCTATATCTAGTACAACGAGGACGTTGTACAATTTAAGTGTGGGGGGATGGAATAGGAAAAACCCTTGGTCTAATTGTTTGATTTATCACAAGTTTTCTACTACTTATTTCATGCAAATTAAAAGTTTTTATTGTGTCTGAAACTATTTTGAGAATATAAGCTTTGCAAGTAGACAAAAGATGACGATAACTAAGCAATATTAGCTTTGGTAGATTAACGGTTAGTTAGAATTGTTAGCTTAACTATAGACTTGTGGTTGTTCATGCTTCCAACTAGATTAGAGCTTAGACTGAAACTGTATGCGATTATGTTTGTCATAGCACATTTAACCGGACTTTAATATGCCTAGCAATTAGAGCTTTCTAGTTATTAGTAGGTATATATTAATTGGACTTAATGCTATACGTGCTTGCGTAGGAACTAGTTTAGATGTATGGTTAGCCTTAATTCTTACACTATTTAATGTGAACTAGTTGCATGCGGAGTAGGAGTATGAGTCATCTGGGGTCTCTGATAAATGTCTATTGCATGAATAATGTAGTACATCTTAAGAAAGACAATCAGAAGATTAAAAAGAGTTCAAAGAACTATTAACGACTAAAATCTAAACGCATCAAGTTATGTCGCTTTGCGCGTGGGGAACCACCGACCTGTCACCGTTGTCTTGATGTGAACTTTTAGTTGAGTTATGTCGCTCTGCGAGTGGGGAACCACCGACCTGTCACCGTTGTCTCAACTATTAAAGATGATAATATCGTATAACTGCTTTAGTGTCTAGCTAGCGAGCATGACTGTAGTGTAGGAGTATATCTAAGTAGTGACTCACAAGTACACAAATGAATGAATACAAATGCCTTGCTAGTAGCTAGTAGTTCTGATTGCTATACAAACCTTAATTAAGTGCTTAACTAGTCAGCAGAAAGTAGTAAGATTAAGCTGTAAGACATGTGGAAGTATAGAACTGTTTTAGAGGTATTAACACAAGTAAAAAGTTAGCTTTTAGTTTTGATTGACCATTATCTTGCCTCTAGCTATAGCTTACTGATTTTGTCTAAAGCTTTCTCAAATCATTTTGCATGACTAATCTTTCAAATGTTTTGAATAAAGTAGAATACTTTAACACTTAAGTTGTCCGCTCATCATTGTTTTATTTTTCTTGGACTATTTGCTTGAGGACAAGCAAAGACTTAAGTGTGGGGGTATATGATGAGCGTTCATTTTGTGATAAAAACCCCTATCGAAAGGCTTCATTTCAATGTCTAAATGAGTTAATATTCCGGAACTATCGGTACTTAATGGAGTCGTATGTTTATGCAGGTTCACGGAAGATGCGAGAGAGGGTAAATGACATCAAGTAACTTAAAAAAGGAAGCCTATGAAGTTACAAGACGCAAGGAGGTGATTCGGGAGCCGAACGAAGAAGTGCAAGATGAAACAGCAGCTCCCAGCGCCGCTGGCAACCATGCCAGCGCCGCTGGCAAGTCACGAGCGCCGCTCCCACTCAACCAGCGTCGCTGGCCACATCAAGCCCAGTCCCAACGCCGCTGGCAAGCCCAGCCAGCGCCGCTAGGCGGCCCAGATCAGAAACCGACTTAAATCACTATTTTAGTCGAACTAACCCTCAAAACCCTAGAAGAGAGCCGATTCAGGAGTCCTAGCCGCCCAGATCCAACCCTAGTTCGTAGTTGCACATTCCAAGAAGGTTTTGGAGCTTCTGACGCCTTCCGATCTTCATCCGCGGTCTAGATTTACTTTTCTATTTTACTTTCTTTTGGTAAACAATGTCTTTCATCTTTTCAGACTTTGTTATTCCTTTAATATTGTCAGGCTAGTATACTGAATACTTGTTTGGATCAATGTGATCATGTAGACGTTTATTGTTTTACTTTATTTGTTAGAATCTGTTGGAGTGTGTTTTACTGTTTATCGTAGATCCATGTTTTACTAGTTCTTCATATTATTATCGGTTCTATATCTGCATGTATTGATTTAATTCTGATAATCGGTCTATAATCATACACTAGGATTAATACATAAGGATGGAAAACACTAGTCGGTCTATAACTAGTTGTAAAAGGTGATTCACTTGTAACCGAGGGATCCAGAACCATAGTAATTAGGATGAATAGAACACGAAGCTTAACAATGTCAGACGCGATCTAGTGACTTGGAAACGAGCACTGTAGTCACCGGAGAGAATTATTATCTGGTCATGGCTTAAGAGCCGGGTAACTAAAAGATGAATTAGTAACACAAACTTTAGGTCATTAATGCTTAAACAATGAATCTAACGAGAATTTGTTTATAGGTTAGTGTGAGTCTAGCGACAGCACTAGTAATTAGGCTTAGTGAATCTAACAAGAATCTGAGCCGTGATTAAGTTTCCAACAGTCTAGCAAGTAGGTAGAATAGTATTTGGTCGTACCATGAGATCGGAGATGCCAAATAAGTATTTTAATTTAATTATTGTTATTTGCTTTTTCCAAACTATTTTCAGACTGAGCCTCTCGCTGAATAAGCGGTTGCGGCTTTTATTTACTTTTTATTGCATTAGTATAATAGGAAATCGTGACAACCCACAACCGCTAGAATTACACGTATTATTAGATTAGGTAGTGCAAGTGTCCCTGCGAACGATCCTGTAGCTTATCACTAGACTATACTACACTGATCGGGTTCTCTGCTCGTAAGTGTGTGTGTTTTAAGATAGTTACTTGTACAACAATTATAAATTTAAAAGCAAATCGCACACGCATCAGTTAGATACCGATCTCGCACGCTTTGATAGACCACACGATGTTTTACTTTTCACCGACTCATATTGTGGCAAAGGTGTTAAACACAAGGTAGTGGAATCGATCGATCATCTTCATCACTTGGTGGGCGATATGGAAATTTCGCAACGATTACATTTTTTATTCGGGCACCCGGCGAAATGAAGTCTTATTTGATTTGATTGTTAGTAGATCCTTTTTTTGGTATTACAATAGGAGCAAAAAACATAGAATTTCATGGGACGAGTGGATAAGAAACCCCCTCCTCTTCTTGTAATGTTTCATTTCTTTTTTCTTATGTGCTTCGTTGAGTCCTGTTCAACCTAGTATTTGTTTGTGTATTTTGATATGATATAAAATCTGCTGTTCAAAAGAAAATAGTTTAATTTAAAGAGCTTTTATCTTTTAAAGGAAAAACAATTTCAAAGAATTTAACATCTCTAGAAAATAAAATTTTATAATCTGAAACAGAAAAAATTTTGTATCCTTTTTTAGCCAATTAGAATACATTTAGTAGACCTATTTGAAAATTTATCCAAATTATTAAGATTTTTTGAAAAACATAAGCACCCAAAAGATCTTAAGTGGGAGAGAAAAGGGACTTTGTTAAAGATGAGTTCATAAGGTGATTTTCCTTTAAGCACAGAAGATGGTAATCTGTTAATCAAATAGCAAGCAGTCAAAATACACTCAGTCCAAAGGTTAAGAGGAACACCACTTTGAAACATTAAAGATCTAGCCACATTAAGCAAATGCCTATGCTTTCTTTCTACTATGCCATTCTGTTGAGGACTATGAGCAATAGTAGTTTGATGTATAATACCATTTGTCTCAACAAATGTACTAAAAGATTTATTTAAAAATTATGTACCATTATCACTTCTCAAAGTTTTAATGGTTTTTCCAAACTGATTTTTTAACAAGTTAAAGAAAACAATAACATTTTTAATAACTTCATCTTTTGACTTTAAAAGATAACAGCCCTTGTAAAGTCATCCACAATAGTCAAAAAATATTTGAAACCACCCCTACCAGTTATCTTATAAGGTCCCCAAACATCTAAATGAATCAATTCACCAAGTTCAACAGATTTATGATCACTTAAAGGAAATGGATCTCTAGTTTGCTTAGCTTGATGACATACATCACAGATATGAGAATTTTCATGTTTGAAATGAAAAACAGATTGCATTTTGTTAAGAACAATATCAGCAGGGTGTCCTAATCTACAATGCCAAACAAACTTAGACACATTGCATGTAATATTTCTTTCAATACCTTGCATACAATCATCTACATAGTAAAGACCTCCAGACTATTTACCAGTCCCTAGAACTTTCATATGAGTCAAATCCTGGAGCATAAAGTAACATAACACATCATCAAAAGTAACAATAATTTTACTGTCTTTAGCTACCTTGTGTACAGAAAGCAAGTTCACACAATACTCAGGTACAACTAACAGATCATACAAGGTCAAAAAACTGATAATTTGAAGATTTCCAATCTTTTTTATATATGCAAAAGTACCATTAGGATGTGCAACTTTAATTTTTAACATTGAAACATCTATGACATCAACCATGTTCTTTTCACTATAAGTTATATGATGATTAGCCCCTGAATCAGAAATCCACCCTTTCTTTACATATCTAGGTTGTAAATTATTATTTGAAAAAAAAATTTTAAAATTTTTATGAAAAATTTTACTTGATTATAAACCACCCCTGCCATATTAGAATGAATATCCTGGGAAGAACTAGAGTTATCTTTGATCAAATTCATAATTCTGGACATCTGCTCATCAGTAAATTGTTGAGAAGAAAAAAAAAGAAGTAGAAGGTTGAGAAGCAGAATTATTACTAGAAAACTTTTTATTATTTTGAGTAAATGACTTCTTTTTTCCAAAATCTGGTGGATAACCAATGAGCTTAAAACATTTTTCAATTGAGTGTCCATTAAAACCACAATGCTCACAAACAACAGTAGACTGAGTTTCCTGAAAACCAGAAGATTGAGAAGATTTCATGTTATTGTTTGAAAAATTTCCTCTAAAAGAATTTCTTCCAGAAACTTTAGATACAAAAGCAGAAGTATGAGTTTTGTTAGTAGACGAAGATAAACCCCTATGAAACTCATCTCTAAACAAGATAGAATAAGCAGTTTTAAGATCAGGCAAAGGTTCTTTAGTCAAAATAGTACTTCTCACATTCATATAAACATCATCAAGTCCCATTAAAAATTGCATAAGTTTCATTAACTGAGTATGTTTAGCAAAATCAGAAGCAGCATGACAAGTACATCTAGGCAGTTACACCAAAGTATCAAATTGTTTCCACAGAGCATTCAGCTTATGATAATAATCAGATAATGACATACATTTTGACATAGAGAATTGATCTTATGATGTAAATTAAAGATCACAGAACCATCTACCTTATCATAGGTTTCTTTAAGTTCCATTCATACAAGACTAGCTTTTCTACTAAAAATTTGCCCTAAATATAATTCTTCATTAATAGAATTGAGAATCCAAGACAAAACCACGGCATTACATCTATCCCATTGTTTTCCTAAAACTTCGTCAGTGTTAGACCTTTTACAAGTACCATCATTAAACCCTATCTTATTCTTAGCTTCTAAAGCCAAAATCATAGCACAACTCCATATTTGATAATTTTCAGTTCCTTTTAGCTTAATAGAAATAATAGACAGAGTTGAAGAATCATTAGGATGCAAGTGTAAAGGACTACTCAAATCCAATTTACTAATTTTAGTAATATTATTATCACTAATATCAGAACCTTCATATTCATATTCAAAACCATGATTAATATTATCATCATCCATTGTATCAATTAATCTCAATCAAACAATCACAGAATCAAGAACACAAATAGCAGTTAATCTCAATTAACAGAACAACTCTCAAAAGAACAATTAATCTCAATCAAACAATCACAGAATCAAGAACACAAATAGCAGTTAATCTCAATTAACAGAACAACTCTCAAAAGAACAATTAATCTCAATTAATAGTCACAAAACAAGCACAAATTATCTAATATAAAGAAGTAAACAAATAACAGAATAAAATAAAACAAAAGTTTGTTTAAAAAAGATCTTATTCTCTCAAACGTGCCAGGGACAGGATTCCACACCTCTCACGGAGATAGGTCAAGTATAACACGAATGCGTTTTAGAGAAATAAGATAAAAAGCAATTTTAAAAAAAAATTAATAAAAGAAATAAGGAAGAAAAAGACAAACAGTGCTATCGGATGAAATAAGCAGCAGAATTACTCTACTATTCAATCGATTCACTTAGTCGATGAATAGCAGAATCAAGAAGAACAACAAAAGAAACCAGATCTTGAAACCCTAACCCTAATTTTTCTCAAAAAATTAGGGGTTTTCTGAAACAATTAGATCTAGAAAATCAAACGATCATCAGATGATCATACGCCGTTCTCAAAACTTAGATCTAAACAAAAAATCCCCAAATTCGGCGAAACCCTAAATCGGAGAAGATGAAACCCTAAAAATTATTATTAAGAAATTTTAATTCGATTAAACTCGATCTCCTTATTCAGAAACCCGCTCTGATACCATGAACAAAAACAGAATCTATAGATTAATTTCAATTAATCTATCAAACTTTAATCTGATCTCAATCAGATACTCAAACCAACACAAAAATCACCCCTGCTATTCAGTTGTGATTCACTCAACTTAAGCTGTTGAATGTTCTATTACAAACACTTATTTGATCTAATAATCTATATCAAGAAGATTGATATAGATATATGAATATATGTATATATTTTGAGAGAAAAAAAAAGAATGAACAAAAACAGAATCTATAGATTAATTTCAATTAATCTATCAAACTTTAATCTGATCTCAATCAGATACTCAAACCAACACAAAAATCACCCCTGCTATTCAGTTGTGATTCACTCAACTTAAGCTGTTGAATGTTCTATTACAAACACTTATTTGATCTAATAATCTATATCAAGAAGATTGATATAGATATATGAATATATGTATATATTTTGAGAGAAAAAAAAAGAATGAACAAAAACAGAATCTATAGATTAATTTCAATTAATCTATCAAACTTTAATCTGATCTCAATCAGATACTCAAACCAACACAAAAATCACCCCTGCTATTCAGTTGTGATTCACTCAACTTAAGCTGTTGAATGTTCTATTACAAACACTTATTTGATCTAATAATCTATATCAAGAAGATTGATATAGATATATGAAATATATGTATATATTTTGAGAGAAAAAAAAAGAATGAACAAAAACAGAATCTATAGATTAATTTCAATTAATCTATCAAACTTTAATCTGATCTCAATCAGATACTCAAACCAACACAAAAATCACCCCTGCTATTCAGTTGTGATTCACTCAACTTAAGCTGTTGAATGTTCTATTACAAACACTTATTTGATCTAATAATCTATATCAAGAAGATTGATATAGATATATGAATATATGTATATATTTTGAGGAAAAAAAGAATGAACAAAAACAGAATCTATAGATTAATTTCAATTAATCTATCAAACTTTAATCTGATCTCAATCAGATACTCAAACCAACACAAAAATCACCCCTGCTATTCAGTTGTGATTCACTCAACTTAAGCTGTTGAATGTTCTATTACAAACACTTATTTGATCTAATAATCTATATCAAGAAGATTGATATAGATATATGAATATATGTATATATCGAGAGAAAAAAAAAGAGGATAACAAAAACAGAATGATTGATTAACCCTAAAACGGGTTATAAATTGTGTATTTATACACAACTAAACTTCTTCCTTTATCCCATCTTTAGTCCCTCAAGTTCCAGTATGCACAGCTATAGTCCCTGAACTTCTTAACAACCTTCATCAACCATCCAAACTTGACACACAATACTTAAGCATAGAATAAGTACAATTACCAAAGAATTAAGAGAATAAGATTATCATTTTAACAATAATCCAACTTGCCTGCATATATAGTATGAAATAGAAAATTTTAATTTTTGAAATTAAAGTCTCACAAAATCATAAAATGGTTTAACACAGTTACACGGACCCTGTTCAATTATATACAGAGACATATATATGTATGTACATACTATATATACATATATGCAGGTATGTTTATTTCATTCAATCTTTTTTTTTAGAACAGCAGAAGTTTTATTAAATAATTATCTAGCAAGGTGCTAGAACAAAAGAGTACAAATACATATAAATCTAGAAATTACAACAAACGACAAAATCTAGACTCATCCCGAAACATTACCTGCGAGGATTACAAAAGGAGTGGAAAAAAACTCGCGCCACTTACGGTGACCAAGACACGAGAAAAAACTCCCACAAACGAAGGTCGAGCCACCAATTTTCATTCAATCTGTTTTCACCTTTCGAATTGGTTTCTTTCGCAAATAATATGAGGCTTCTTGTTCTATTTTGTTTCATCATGTTGATATCAAGCAACTTAGCAAACGTCAAATGTCAAGGTATATTTATATCTATATATCTATATATGATGTGGATAGAGATTTTCTAAAATTATAAATAACTTTACTAGTAAAGTTAAAGAGATTTACCATTGTATGAAAATTAAGGTTAAGATAATAAATTTATCTTTGAATTTTAACCTTTGATTTTAACTTAATTGTCATGATTTCCAATTTTATTAGTAAAGTTACTATAAATTTTAGAGAATCTCAATCCATATTATATTCTATTCTAGTGTATATCACTTTGTTGTTAGTTAATTGACTTCACAATGACCATTAATTTATAATTTTTGTATAGTGAATGGGGTTTCATGGTCCCGGAAGATCTTGAGTAATCCGGGGAATGAAGGGAAGATCTTGAGTAATCCATGGAATGAAGGTGGACAGGGACAAGGGACTCGACAGGCTCCTGATGCACCGTCACCGGCGCCCCTACCTCCGTCCGACATTTGAACACTTAACTTCGTATTCTAAATCTCTATCTAGAATAACAATTACAATTGCTTGTAAATGATCTGTTTGTTCAAGCCATATATGAGGCTACTTTTGGTGTTGTAATTATGTTGGTTAAAAAAAATAAAAAGATATGCATTCATTGTTTTATATATACCCAATTACTTTGCCAAACACTTGCATAACAATGAAAATGCCAGGTGATATGGTTAATGGCAAGGGGAGGCCTAAAGGGTGTGCAAACCCGATTCCCGGTCGGGCATAAATTTTTAAAATTTATATATATATAGTACAAGGGGAAAGATAATTAGAGTACAAGCAATCCAAAAAGTACAAGGGGATCAATCCCGACCGTCCAATCAAGGGCTCAGATCAAGCCTTCCTCCTCCTTCTCCGGCCAGCAGCCACCACCTGCTTCTTCTCCAGCGAGACTGTCGCCGCCAGCCACCACCTCCTTCTTTTCTAGCGAGACAACCACCGCCACCACCATCATCTCCGACCACCCCAACCACGGCGCCGGCAGCAAGGGCTTCGCCCATACCGTATCAAACCGCCACCATCTCTTGGATCGCCGCCCATCAAATCCATACGATTCTCATATGCATCCGGTGACAACCAGTTTAGAACGGATGAGGGCAACGCCCATACCGTATCCACCCGAAAACGAAACTGATGATCGCCGGAGATGTCACCGGAAGTGGTGGCGGTGGTTGTCTCACCGGAGAAGAAGGAAGGAGGAGGTGGTGACGGTCGCTGGAAAAGAAGGTGGTGGCTCACAGCGGTAGTCTCGCCGGAAAAGAAGGAAGAAGGAGGAAGAAGATGCTTGATCCAACGGTGGAGATTGATCCCCTTGTACTTTTTGGATTGTTTGTACTCTATTTAACCCACCCCTATATATATATATATTGTTATATAATGTATAATATGCTAAAAAGATGTGTTATAATATAAAAATATATTTGATTCAATTTTAATTAATGTCTAAAATGTAAATAAATAACTACTATAGTATGTAATTCTAAAATTATGATCTTATTATGCATATATAATTTTTTGTTATAATGCTAGTTATCGTTTATAAAAAAAATTGTTTATATATTTGAATTCGGTTAAAAGTTAAGGCATTTTATTCTTGGCTCGGCCGGGGTGTTTAAATTCTGAGGACCGCCACTGTTAATGTCCATTAAGGACAGGCTAAAATTCCAGACATACTCACAAATTGCATTGTTTGTATTCGTTTCATTGACAAAAAATTTTAACATGTATAGTTTTTGGATGATATATTTAATTTAATATTCTAATAAACCTCAAGAATTGCATCTGCCATGCATTTGTGGTTTTAAACCATGCGTGCAACCTCGATAGTATGCACTAGCCACACACAATGTCTATTAGTTGCTATGGTATAGAAGGAAGCCCTTCAGGAATGTCTTACGGTGAAAGAATCGTTACATTTAACTAGTGATGTTCATACATAAACCCGAGTTAAACTTTGGATATATGCGAGGCCTGAAGCGAATTTTTCTTTGAAAAAAGATCTATTACCATACTTCCGTATAACCTCAAATAGACTAGTAAAGGAATGAGGTTTTCTTTAATTACCTGGGATGGCAAAGTGATTATATTTTTTATTTATATCTACATAGCCTAACTGAAGTATCTTTCAATCATCTCCATGGTCACTCCAAAAATGTTCATCCCAAGAAGTTTTAAGGGCGTATTTAGTTCGTGAAAAATATTTTCTAGTTTTCCATTTCTAATTTTGTAGAAATATGAAAGAAGTTTTTCATCTTTAAAAAACAAATGAAAATTTGAAAACGCGTTCAAAATTAGAAAATGGAAACAATTTGAGATTTTCAAAATTAAAAAAATGCAAAAGGAAAAGTGAAAAACAATAAAAAGGTATTTTCTAATTTTCCATAAAAAAGTGGAAAACATTGTTTTCTGTTTTCATGGAAAACATTTTTGGAAAACTATGATTTGAACGCGTTTTTTGTTTTCCATGTTTTCTTGAAAAACAAAAATAGAAAATAAGGGATGTTTTCCCTAACTAAACGCACCCTAAACTTTTCGTGTGTCAAAATTAAACAATTAAGCCTTTGGTGGTGGTTTAACTAAAGGAAACAACGTTTATTCTATTTTCCATAATTATAGGACATAATATTTTCCTAGTTTATCTATTACCTATTTTGTATCCGTGACTTTAGCTACAAGTTGAATGTGGCTATATAAGCTTATTATGTATGATCGATCGGATATATGAAAAACACAGATTTATGCCTTCAATTACAATTTTCATGGTATCAGATAAGTCGATCTAGAACCGCTATTCATAAGCCAACATGACCGGAGAAAAGGGCGACGGCAGTGGCAAGAACAATGTCAATGTCATTGACGCAAATTCTCCTTACTATATACACCCATCCGATTTACCAAAACAAATACATGTTAACGACATCTTGACTGATGGAAACTATAATGATTGGGCCAAGGAGATGGCCAATTTTCTATTTGCAAAGAACAAGATGGGATTCGTTGATGGTACGATCCCGAAACCGGAAAAAACATCTGGTGATTATATGCACTGGATGAGATGCGATGCTATGATCATTGGATGGTTTACGACAGCAATGGATAAGGATATTAGAGCAAGCGTTCGATATGCCAATTCGTCTTCAGAGATATGGAAGGATTTGAAAGAACGATTTGGTAAAGAAAGTGCACCTCGCGCCTATGAATTGAAGCAATTGATTTCCTGTTCGCATCAAGAAGGAGCTTCTGTTTCGTCTTATTACACTAAGCTGCGAAGCATATGGGATGAAATACGCTCTGTTTTACCAATTCCACAATGTACATGTGGGAATTGTACTTGTGATATTGGAAAGAGATTGAATGATTTTCAAGAAAAGGAGCGTTTATACGAATTTTTGATGGGCCTGGATGCTGATTTTTCGACTATACGGACCCATGTTCTCTCAATGAAAACGACACCCACTCTTGGAGAGGCTTATCGTCTTGCTTCCGAAGAGGAACAACAAAGATTGATTACTTCGACTAAAAGAACAGCCGTTGAACCAGCCGCGTTTAAGACGCAGGGGTGGCGAGATGGATCTTCAAACTCACAGCGCAACTATAAAGGTAATCTCAGAGATTTTAAGCGAAACAGCGACGAAAAAGTTGACCATTGTAGCGAGTGCGGAAAAGATGGTCATAAACGTGAAGGTTGTTTCAAGATCATTGGATATCCCGAATGGTGGCCGGGTAAAGGAAAAGTTGATAAGTCAAAATCGAAGGTGGCGCACGTAGAGAAGGAATCTGGAGTTGCTGGACTTACTGATGTGCAATATCAAATGCTTATGAAGCATTTTAACATGAATGAAAAAAAAGAAGAAGGCGACACCATGCGTAAGGCAAATATGGCTGGTAAGATTGATAAAACCTCTGATTGGATCGTAGATTCGGGTTCTACCGACTATGTAGTCAATAAACTTGAGTTTCTTGAAAGTAGTTTGCCTGTTGCACGAGAGATACCCATTATGATTCCCAATGGGAATAGCATACCCATTCATGCTAAAGGAGTTTGTGCCTTGGACGATGAACACAAAATTAACGAAGTGTTATATGCTCCTGAATTTAATTGCAATTTGCTTTCTGTTAGTAAACTTTCGAAGGATTTGCAATGTGTAGTAAGCTTTTTCCCGGATTTTTTTGTCATGCAGGACTTACACTCGAAGAAGTTGATTGGCACGGGCAAATGCAAAAATGGTCTTTATTGGATGAAGATGGTAGCACAAGCAAGGAAGGCAATGGCGATCAAGGTTGACGCAAAAGTTTGGCATTCAAGATTAGGTCATGCCTCTCATTCTAAATTGTCGCATATAGATTTTTTAAGGGATCTTTCTTTTAATTTTGGAGATTATGTATGTGATTCTTGTGTTAAAGCAAAACATACCCGAACCCCTTTTCCTAAAAGTTGCATTAAGACCAATGATTGTTTTGAGTTAATCCATTGTGATATTTGGGGAAAATATAGAAAGTCGTCAACAACACATGCCAATTTTTTCCTAACCATTGTTGACGATTTTAGTAGAGCTCTTTGGGTGTTTCTTATTAAACATAAAAGTGATGCTAGCGATTGTTTAATCAATTTTCACAACATGGTGAAGACTCAATTTTCGAAATCCATAAAAAGGATTAGGAGTGATAATGGGGGGGAATTTACTTCTAATAGGATGAAGGAGTTTTATGCCAACAAGGGTATTTTACTCGAGACTAGTTGCCCTCACACACCTCAACAAAACGGGGTTGTAGAAAGGAAACATAGACATTTACTTGAGACTGCCCGGGCTCTCATGTTCCAAGCAAATATTCCAAAACGTTTTTGGGGTGAATGCATAGAAACCGCCACTTACATCATAAATCGCCTTCCTTCTAAGGTCATTAAAGATAGGACTCCATATGAGATAATTTTTGGAGAAAAACCAAGCTATGACCACATGAGAACTTTAGGATGCCTCGTTTATTATAGTAGCATAGAAACGGGGGGCGATAAGTTCGAATTCAGGGGGAGACCAGGGGTATTTATGGGTTATCCTCACGGAACTAAAGGATATAAGATTTTTGATATTGAACATGGAAAAATGGCAATCTCTAGGGATGTTAAATTTGTTGAAACCAATCTTCCTTTTTTGCATCTTAAATCCAATGACACAATAAAAGAAAATTTTGACATGAGTTGGTGTGACTATGAACCTGTTACGAAAAATGGTGCTGAAATACCGCATGAAACCCCCGTTGCACCGTCATCTACTTTTGAACCCACCAATGATCAACTTTCTAGTGATGACACAAATGAAACAAATGAAGTAGTTTTGGACGAAAATCCCATGCAAAGAATTTCAAGGACTAAATTTCCATCAACAAGGTTACAAAATTTTGAAGTTGAGCTACCACCATCCATCGACCATGCAAGGCCCGTGCGTGATCATACTTCTTCTACGGTACATCCTCTTGCCAATTATGTTTCTTATGAAAAATTTTCGGATTCTCATAAAGTTTTTTTAGCGGCCATTACATCAATAAATGAGCCGACTTCTTTCAAGGAAGCTATGCAGGATAAAAATTGGCAGGATGCAATGCAACGTGAGATTCAAGCTTTAGAAGACAATGAAACATGGGTTTTGGAAACGCTACCAGAAGGAAAACACGCAATAGATTCGAAGTGGGTATACAAAGTTAAGTACAAACCCACCGGAGAAATTGAAAGATACAAGGCTCGCCTTGTTGCAAGAGGTTTTACCCAGATCGAAGGAGTTGATTATCATGACACGTTTGCCCCTGTGGCTAAGTTGGTCACGGTTCGAGTCTTAATTACTGTGGCTGCAAAAAGAAATTGGACGTTACATCAATTGGATGTGAATAATGCATTTCTTCATGGCGATTTACAAGAAGAAGTATACATGAAGATTCCACAAGGTTTTTCCAACAAAGCAGAGACTAGAGTTTGTCGTTTGAAAAAGTCGTTATATGGTTTGAAGCAAGCATCACGTGCTTGGTATCAAAAATTCACGGTGTCTTTGTTACAAATCGGTTTTACGCAGTCAAAGGCGGATCACTCTCTTTTCATTCATCGAGAAGGTGACAATTTTGTTCTGCTTTTGATATATGTCGATGATGTGATTGTGACAGGGAACGATGTAAAAAAAATTGACGAAATCAAGGCATATCTTCACGACATTTTTAGCATAAAAGATTTGGGATGCTTGAAATATTTTTTGGGGATTGAGGTTGCTCATACAGATGATGGGATAGTACTCAGTCAGCATAAGTATTCCCTGGATATTCTTTCTGATTGTGGACAACTTGGATGTCGGCCTAGTGCTTTTCCTATGGAACAAAATTTGAAACTTGATCAGTGCAGTGACAGTCATAAGGTTGATGCAACACTTTATCGTCGTCTCATTGGTCGGCTACTTTATCTCCAAGCAACACGACCAGACATCGCTTATGCGGTAAATATTTTAAGCCAATTTGTTTCTGATCCTCGGGAAGATCATATGAATGCCGTGATTCGTGTTCTTCGGTACATCAAGTCTACTATTGGCCAAGGCATTTTTATTCCCAAAACCGGTGATTTTGATCTAGTTGCTTTTTGTGATGCGGATTGGTTAGGATGTCCATATACTAGACGTTCTCGGACAGGTTACTTATTGTTGTTGGGTGGTGCTCCAATCTCTTGGAAAACAAAGAAACAATCTGTGGTTTCTCGTTCGTCAGCAGAGGCAGAATATCGAGCTATGGCTGCTACAGTTAGCGAGGTTCTTTGGGTTAGATGGTTACTGAAAGATTTTGCAATCGATATCGTTGAAGCTACACCTCTCTATTGTGACAATGAAGCTGCTCGTCACATAGCCAATCATCCAGTTTTTCATGAACGTACTAAACATGTTGAAATGGATTGTTTTTTTGTTCGTGAACGAGTCGAATCTCAAGAAATTTTTCCAAAGTGCGTGTCTAGTAAACAACAAGTGGCTGATCTTCTCACTAAACCTTTGGGCTCACAAGCGCTTCAGAATTTACTTGGCAAGCTGGGTGTTCGGAATCTTCACACTCCAGCTTGAGGGGGAGTAAAGGAAACAACGTTTATTCTATTTTCCATAATTATAGGACATAATATTTTCCTAGTTTATCTATTACCTATTTTGTATCCGTGACTTTAGCTACAAGTTGAATGTGGCTATATAAGCTTATTATGTATGATCGATCGGATATATGAAAAACACAGATTTATGCCTTCAATTACAATTTTCATTAACCTCATATACAAATATGTCTAAAAAAAGTGAGAATTGATGGCACGTAAACCATCATATTATGTGAATGCTAACTGCTAACTATTAACGACTAATTACTAACTCGCTATTAACAAAAACCTCATCATATTTTTTATTTTATTTTTAACTTTAAAGGTGAATTTTCATTTATATGCACAAATGTACAGAAACAAATAAATGATACCATGGACACTTCCATGTACTCTTGATTCCTTACCCTATTACATTCAGACAATCTCATTCAATTCACAAATATAACTATGCTTGTAAAAAAAAACATCCTTCAGCTTCCTGAATAGTGTTAGAATGGGACCAAGAAGCGTCATCTTACACCGCTCTCTATTCCCATTCGCATACACTAATCTAAGGAGCCTTCAAATCATCAATCCAACAGCTCCCTTAATCAGAGACAGCTACCAAATCATTATTCTTCCACCTCAAATTCCATCTTCCAGCTACAGTATTCACATTCTTTGAATTCTTTACTCTCAAGGACATCAACTTATACCTTACATTCTCCTTTATTAATCTGCATATGACATCCTCACTCCTTTCTTCCTTCTTAAAAATTCTCAAATTTCTTTCCTGCCATATGAAATACACAGTTGCAGCCAACACAAGTTTGCTTACAACCACTGCAATGTTATTCTGAACTCTCTTAGCTGCAATTTCTCCTACTAATTCAATCATTCTTATACTACCATTCAATATAGGAGACAAATCTGTCATACACTTCCAGACTTTCATGGCATAAGAACATTGAAAAAACAAGTGTTCATGACTATCTTCTCCTTCTTTGCACAGAGCACATTGGAATACTTCATTAAGTTGCCATTTCATCATTCTATCTTGAGTCATTAATTTCCGCTGCAGTACCAACCACAAAATGAAAGCATGCCTTGGCACCATATGGCTAAACCATATTACATTCTTCCAATCCACCTTAGACCAGATTGTTCTTAAGTCCTCCCAAGCTTGTTTTGTACTAAACTTCACTAATAAGTTCCTGTTAGTGACCCACTGTACAATATCTTTTATGTTCTCATGCACTTTTGGAACATCAATAGATCTCAGAAAATTGTATTTATCCAACCAACCATTTGGCCACTTCCATCCTCCATCTTTAATCATTTCTGCAACTTTCATATCATCACTTAATCTTGCCTCATATATTGATCTTCTTGAGATTTTATCACACAAAGGTCCAACCTCACACCATTTATCATACCAGAATGATATCTTCCTTCCATTGCCAATCTCATATCTAACATGCTCTTTAATCTTGTCTCTTAATTCCATCATAGTTTTCCAACCCCAGCTGTCTTGTTTATCCACTGAAGCAGCCCATATGCTTTTACATTTTAACTTGACCACATTCACCCATTTGGCCCAAAGAGAATCTGTATCTTCCAAAATTTTCCAAAATTGTCTCACTAGAAGCACTTCATTCCACTGCTTCATGTCCTTCAAACCCAGTCCACCTTGATCTTTAGGCTTACAAACATTTTTCCATGCCACTCTAGCTTTTCCTTTGGCAGAATCTCCAGAATTCCATAAAAAAACTTTTGAACATCTTCTCTATATCCTTAATCACAGTACTAGGCAACATATACACAGAAGCCCAATATAATTGCATAGAAGCCAAAACAGATGAAATTAATTGAATTCTTCCAGCATAGGAAAGAACTTTATTCCTCCAACAGTCAATTCTACTCTTAACTCTATCAATGAGCACTTTGCAATCTGCAACTCCCAATTTCTTAGCTAATAAAGGCACTCCCAAGTATCTGACTGGTAGCTTTCCACATTTAAATGGCAAAATTTGCAGCAGATCCTGTTTATCCCCCTCTGCCATGCTTCCAAAGAACATAATGCTTTTACCAAGATTAGAAACCAAACCAGATACTTTATAGAATTCATCTAGAGATTGCTTAACTACCTTAACTGATCCAACACTTCCTTTACCTAATACTAAAAGATCATCAGCAAAACACATATGTGATAGCTTCAGCTCCTTACACCCAAAATGATAATTATATTCCCTTGAAGCTTCAATATTCTTACACATGATTAGATTAAAGACTTCCATCACCAGTGTAAACAAGTAAGGAGATATTGGATCCCTTGTCTCAATCCTCTGCCCCCTTTAAAATATCCATGCACTTCTCCATTTATACAAATAGAAAATTTGGTTGAAGTAACACATGTCATAATCCAGTTCACCATCTTCTCATGAAACCCAAAATTCTTTAAAATATCCCCCAAAAAACTCCAACTAACAGTATCATATGCCTTTTGTATATCAATCTGCATAACACACCTTTTTGGCCCATTTTTCCTATTATACCCCCTAAGCAGTTCTTGAGCAATCAGAATATTATCTTGAATATGTCTACCAGGCACAAAAGCACTCTGATTGATATGCACAATCTTGCCAAGCCCAATCTGAATTCTCTTAGTAAGGATCTTATTTATACACTTGTAAAACACATTACAACAAGCTATAGGTCTAAAATCAGACACCTTGTGTGGAGTAGCAATTTTAGGAATTAAAGCTATTAAAGTAGCATTAATTTCTCCCAACAACTTGCCATTAGTGAAAAACTCCCTTACTGTAGAGCAAACATCTTTCCCAACCACATCCCAAGCTTTCTTAAAGAACCCAAAAGTGTAACCATCTGGCCCAGAAGCCTTATTACTGTCAATATCAAACATTGCCTCCTTAATTTCATCATCAGACACATATCTAATCATTTCAGAAGCTTACTCTTTATTGAGAGTATTCTTGAAAATACCTTCAATTAAGGACTCCACTTGCACTGTTTTCCCAAGAAAGTTTTCAAAATGTGTCACAAATTGTGCAACCACCTCTTCTCCTTCACAAATAACCTCAACTTTGCTTTTATTCCTTCTAGATTTCAATATACTATGAAAATAAGCTGTGTCTCTATCTCCCTCTTTCAGCCACTGCACCTTCACTTTTTGTTGCAATAAATTGATCTCATCCTTAGCAGCAACAATATATTCATTCAAAGTCTTAAAAACTTCTTTTCTAAACTCACCATTAAATGGGTCTTTGTCACAAGCTTCCTGATCTTTCCTTAACTTTTCCTTTAAACTGCCTGCTTTCTCAAACAGATTTCCATTGTTCCAGCTCATTCTATTAAGAGGCTTTTTTAAACTTTTCAGATTCTGCACTAACCTATACATATGATACCCCTGTCCTTTTTCATCCCACTCCTTTTTGACCAATTCTAAAAAACCATCTTTTTCAGTAATGAAATTTGAGAATCTGAAAGATCTCCCTTTCTAATACAGTCTTCCTTAAAAACCAATACTGCAGGACTATGATCTGAAATTAGGTAGGGTAGAAACATCCCATGTGCCTTTGGATACTTCCTAAGAAACTCCTCATTAACCATTATTCTATCCAGCTTCTTGAGAATATTGCATTGTTTACTCTTTAGAGATTTAGTCCAGGTATAATGAAATCCACTACTCCCAATATCATCAACCTCTAATCTATTAACAGTATCTCTAAAATCCCACATATCCATAGTATCACTTGACCCTCCTGCAGAGTGTTCATTTGTGTTAAGAGTAACATTAAAATCTCCAACTATTACCCAAGACCAATCTCCCACAAACTGCTTATGTCTTTCCAGTTCCTTCCAAAGTACTCTTCTCTCAATTCCACTATTACTAGCATACACAAAACTACAATAGAACTTGATCCTGCTCTGACAAGCTTCAACACTACATAACATTACTTGCTTATTCATATCAATCATGTGAGTCCCGAACTATGTATAGATGAATAATAAACCCGACTGGCAAGTACAACTGATCTTGAATGGACAAGTTCAGTTTACGATCCAGATGTGGATAACAAGAAACAATTGACAATATAAATTAATGCAAGAACAAATGGCAGAAACTATATAAAGATATATATAAATATAATCAAGTAAATAGCATTGAGATACGTTGTTTTCTAATGTATTTGATTTATTGATGTATAAACAAATACAAGGATTGTTGCGGAACAAAGATAAACACCCAAGTGTAAATATCTAAACAATCCCGAAATACAAGTGATCAAGGTGACTTGGAAATACTCTTCTCTCAATTCCACTATTACTAGCATACACAAAACTACAATAGAACTTGATCCTGCTCTGACAAGCTTCAACACTACATAACATTACTTGCTTATTCATATCAATCATGTGAGTCCCGAACTATGTATAGATGAATAATAAACCCGACTGGCAAGTACAACTGATCTTGAATGGACAAGTTCAGTTTACGATCCAGATGTGGATAACAAGAAACAATTGACAATATAAATTAATGCAAGAACAAATGGCAGAAACTATATAAAGATATATATAAATATAATCAAGTAAATAGCATTGAGATACGTTGTTTTCTAATGTATTTGATTTATTGATGTATAAACAAATACAAGGATTGTTGCGGAACAAAGATAAACACCCAAGTGTAAATATCTAAACAATCCCGAAATACAAGTGATCAAGATGACTTGGAAATACTCGTAAGTTTACTTAGAGTATATCTCACAAGTTGCAATGCAATAGTTTCAAGCATTTTGCAAGTTATGAGAAGACTTAGTATTTATAGACAAAGTCTATGATGACATGGACAATGTCGTACAAATGTGGTTGTGAGCATTTAAGGAATTAGATCATAATTCCTTATATGCTGCACTAGGAAGAGTATATAAGTCACTTGATGTGACTTATAGTACTACGTTCCATACCTATACATTGTACCTTTTATTAATAGATAAATCTATCAACTTGGTAAATGTGTAAGGATAAAGTCTTCCTCGTAATCAGTGTAAAGTGTTGTAAATACTTTAACACTGAGATGCTTCAGTCTTCGATCTGGTAGAATCACTCTGATTGCTCGCTTCTGAGGTGATTCTCTTCTTCATACTTCAGTCTTTGACTTCAGAATGAATGCTTCAGATTTGTCTCGATCTGAACTGAAGTGAAGCTTCAGTGAAGGAATTCTGAGGCATCTCAGAATTCTGATAAAACGTCTTCACTAAACTTCAAGCTATTTCTGAACAAATTATACATGGTCGATTCTCGACCTAACAAATTCCCCCTATTTGTTCTGAAATAGTGCATGCATCTCAGACTTCTATCTATACATGTTTGTAAGTCTGAAATGCAAGTTTTTGTTTAAGTTGTAAAAATTTCTTAAGTACATCTTATAGATCATTGATGTCTCAGAATTTTACTTGTGTTTTTCTAACTTAAACTTATCATCTACTTATTTGTCACAATTTGCAACTTATATATTACACACTGAAATGAAAGTTACAAATGTAAATATTTACAAGTACATGATAATTCTGAATAGAAAACTACTTCTTGGCAGGCCTTGAACCAGAAGGTGCCTCAGTAGGTTTTCTCTTCAGTGGAGACTGATCCCTTTTACCAAATAGCCTTGCTTCAATTTCTACCTTGGCTTGCATCTTTTGCTGAATTCTTGCTAGCCATGCACCAGTCAAGGCAGACTTAGGCTTTCCTTTTAGAACCTGGATCATCTCCCTGTGCTCAGATATGCCAAACTCATGAACTGAAACCTGAGTATATTCTTCAGTAGCCCTTCCTTCTCTTTTCACAACCAAATCGAACAACTTCAATCCATCAGCCTTAGCAACTACCATATCAACAATTTTGGCTGGATGCGATCGATGATTCATATAATGATCATACTGATCCTTTTCATGTTTTCTTTGGATCTCAGCAGCATCATCAGAAATTGGTTTGATTGAAGTATGGACAACATCACGAGAATCTTTCTTTCCAGTCCTTGTTCCAGTTCTGGGCTTTGTTGGTGGTCTGAACAACTCTTTCTCCACATTCTGAACTCCAGCCAGAATCTCCTTTTTCTTTCTGGCCATTTCCATCTCTCTATTTTTCACCAAGTCTTGGATGGACATCTTGAAAGTGAGATGGTCCAGCTTTTGTTCCAGAGGAGAGTAGTTCACCCCATACTCGTAATCCAGCATATCTTTCACAGCCTTCTGCACTCTTGGATCATGCTTGACTTTCTGAAACCTTTCCAGTGAAAGTCCAAGAGATGCAGCATCAATATGGTCAAGGGTTCCCATACTCTGGTGTTGAACCCTTTCCCTTTCCTTGTTTTCACTCCACATAATAAATTGGTTAGAGACTTGCTTCTGCAGAGTCTCTAACTTCTTGCTATCAGCATTAGGATCGTGGAGTGGATAGCCTTGTTCATCAACATTCTCTCCAACAACCAGACCAGAACCTTTAACAACTTTCTTTGGTTCCTCTGCCATCACCAAGGCTTTTCCCTTATCTTTTCTACCAGCTTCAGAAATCTGAACTTGTTCCCCCTGAACTGAGGCACTTTCAGATGGCACCTCAGTTTGCTTCTTGGTTGCTTGAATCATCTCTTGAGTACTTGCCAGCAAACCAATAGGCACACCACTTCCCCCTTTGGGAATCTCTGAAGGCATTCTTGCATATAGATCAATAGTAGTTTTGAGTGCCTTCAGTGGTTCCCAACTTTGTTGTTCTAGACACTCACAAATGCCTTTAGCCATTGTAGCAAACTGAGACTTTAGTCTGAATGATGAACTAAGGTTCAGTGCTTCTTGATCTTTCAAGTCTTTAAGCATCTTTCGATCTTCATCAGTGAAGGATGCAGGGGGAGGAGGGGCGTTTGCGAGGATGGGGGCTGGCTCAGAATCAGATTGATTCGCCTCCAATAAGCCCTCGTCAAACTCAAATTCAGCAAGAGAATCGAGATTCTCCTGAAGTGGCTCATCGTCATCCCAGAAAGCATTCACTTTTGCGATCTGGTCAGATATGCCCTGGTTTGGGTCACTAGTACCTGCACCAGATTCTGGTTCAACATCTGCAGAAGCAGGTGCATCGTCACCAGATTCAAAAATTTCAATTATAGGTACACTAACGGGTCCCACATTCTTTTGTGGCCCACTTAGTAACCTTTCTGAACCAGCTAGTGTGGCTGAGACAGTTTTAACAAATACCTGAATCATAGCAGAGGAGAGTTCAGGTTCATCTCCAGTAATTGTTGCCTTAGAAAAGTCTCTGCTATATTCTGGTACAGAAGCTTCTGGTCCAGCTTCATCATAAGCTTCTCCAAGTATATCTTTAAAGCATAAGCTCAGAAATCTTGGGAATGCAACGTGTAGACTTCTCTTCCCCTTTAACTTTGTGATCAACTGAGCGAAGAGAATCTCAGCAAAGTCCACTTGCATCCCATTCCATATATAGTACCCCATCTCTACTTGAGGTAAAGAAAGTTGGTCCAACCCTCCATGGTTGCCACCAAGACTTTCAACAATTTGTGTCCAGAAGAACCTCCAGCAAGTACCAAAACCAGACATGAAAATATGCCCAGAGGTCTTCAAATTTCCATTATCATCCTCCATATCACCATGACCGGTGGCGACAAGAACCTCCCTAAAATTTACTCCTTTGAGTCTTTTCACAAACACCTGGGGAGGTTCGAGGTAGTTCAGATGAAGGGAAGTTCTGAACCCCTCAAGAGTGATGACACACTTCTTGGTGCCTTCATTGAGAGTGAAGGAGATGGATTTTTCATCCTTACTCACCACAGCAGTGTACCAGAATTCAAGCAAGTATAAATGATACATTGCTTGAGGATTTGCGGTCAACGCATAATGGAAGGGGGATTCCTCCCAGAACTTATTGATCCTTCCCATTAGCGTTTTGGATTTCACGTTTAATTGAGCCAAAAAGTTGCTCATGTTAAAACGAATTTGTGATGGAGTGAAATCCTTTGGCCATGTGGCAGATGTTTTCACATCACTCGAAGGAATATATTCAAAGTTAATGAGTGATTTATGTAAGGAAGAAGATGATTTAGCCATTTTGAGATTTGAAAGTGAAAGTGAAAGTGAAAGTGAAAGTGAAAAATGAAAATGAAAAGGAATATGAAGAGTTATGAATTTTGAGAGTAAAGAAGAGAGAGATTGATGATTAGAGAGTAAATGAAACGAAGTAAATGAAACGAAGTAAATGAAAGAATGAATAAGGAATTTGTATTTAAGGTGGAACAAAAAGGATTTTTCCAATTTAAAACAATTTCTGGGGTCACGTCCGCATTTAATGCAGAGACGTTTGAGGGACCCCACCCTGTACACTTTTCATAAAAAGTACTCATTTTCTTCTCTTTTTACGGCGCCACTTGTGTGATACATAAGCATGACCAATGCTAAGTTAAAAACCTAGTATGCAGTATGCCACGTGTACACACAATTGGCCAAGTATCAAAAATATCTTGAAAAGATTTTTGTATTTCAGTGATGACAAAACAAATTCTGAGCATGGTCAGTTTCATCTGAACCATCTCAGTCATTAAAATTCAACTGAAATATTTTGATATTCTGAAGTGCTTCAGTTAAATACATTTTTCTGAGCAAAAGGTTCCCCCTCAGAAAGAAGGTTTATTTTATAGTTTGAAAAATGTTTAACATTCCCCCTGAAGTGATGATCCATGAATTAATAAGTGCCAAGATAGTATCACTAAGGCGTTCGATAGCTAGGCGAGCAAAAATTACATGGATCGCTCAGACTGGTGAACCAGATCAGTGTCACATGGGCGTTCATAACAAGATTACCAGTCTAAGGATTTAACATACCCAACTCACTGACTAGATGTTTAAAGGTTTTTACATCTAAAGGTTTTGTAAAAACGTCAGCGAGTTGCTTATCAGTGGGAATAAAGTGCAATTCAATATCTCCTTTCAGAATATGATCACGAATGAAATGATACCTGAGATCGATGTGCTTGGTTTTCGAGTGCATTACAGGATTGTGAGATATGGCAATGGTACTGGTGTTATCACAAAAGATTGGGGTCTTTGTGTAAGTAACACCATAATCAGTCAGCTGGTTCTTCATCCATAGAATCTGAGCACAACAATTCGCTGCAGAGATGTACTCAGCTTCTGCAGTGGATAGTGATACTGCAGTCTGCTTCTTACTAGTCCAGCTTACTAATTTGCCACCAAGGAAATGACACCCACCAGTGGTACTTTTCCTGTCTATCTTGCAACCTGCATGATCAGAATCTGAATAACCCATTAGATCTAGACTGGAGCCTTTGGGATACCAAAGACCCAATCTGGGGACACCCTTAAGGTATCTGAAGATCCTTTTAACAGCATTTGCATGTGCTTCTCTGGGATCAGACTGAAATCTAGCACAAAGGCATGTTGCAAACATTATGTCTGGTCTACTTGCAGTTAAATACATCAGTGAACCAACCATACCACGATATTTTGTATGGTCCACTGGTTTTCCATGTGGATCAGAATCCAAAGTTAATGGAGCAGAAATTGGAGTATCTTTTGATGAGACTGAATCAAATTGATATTTCTTTAGTAAATCTCTGACATATTTTTCTTGGTTAATGAAAATACCATCTTCATTTTGTTTTACTTGAAGTCCTAGAAAATATGTCAGTTCTCCCATCATACTCATTTCATACTCAGAAGACATGATTTTTGAAAAGTTTTTACACATCTTCTCATTAGTAGAGCCAAACACAATATCATCAACATAAATTTGTACTAAAAGGATATCACTTTTATCATGCAATATGAACAAAGTTTTATCAATTGCACCACGTTTAAAACCATTTTTAAGAAGATGTTTAGTAAGTGTATCATACCAGGCTCTGGGTGCTTGTCTCGGACCATATAAGGCTTTGTTCAGTCTGTACACCCAATGTGGTCTTTCTTCATTGATGAACCCTGGTGGTTGATGCACATACACAACTTCTTCTAGATCGCCATTCAGAAATGCACTTTTGACATCCATTTGATAGACTTTAAATTGATGATGAGCTGCAAAAGCTAAGAAGATTCTAATAGCTTCAAGTCTAGCAACTGGTGCAAAAGTTTCATCAAAATCGATTCCCTCTTCTTGTGCATATCCCTTTGCAACAAGTCTTGCTTTGTTTCTAATGACGTGACCATCTTCGTCCATCTTGTTTCTGAAGACCCATCTTGTCCCAATTGGTTCCTTCTTCAGGTTACTGGGACAAGGAACGAGTTCCCATACATCGTTTCTTCTGAACTGGTTGAGCTCATCTTGCATGGCTTCAACCCAGCTTGGGTCATTCATAGCCTCGTCAATCTTCTTGGGTTCTATTAGAGATAAGAAGCTGACGTATAAGCATTGATCGCTTGTGGCTCTTCTGGTCTGAACCCCTCTACTGGACTCTCCAAGAATTTGCTCGATTGGATGTGCTTTTGTCCATTTAGAGTATTGACCAGGGTGAGAAATGATATCAGTGCAAGAACTTCTCTGAGTAACTTCAGGAGGAGCTTCAGAAAATATATCTTCAGCTTCTTCTTCTTCCTGCATATCATGACTTGCATCATGAAATTCTTCAGATTGAGGTTGCTCAGTGGAGTCTGACATCATTGGAGTAGCAGCATATACATCTGATCCAATGGTTAGTTCAGAAGGTAGTTTGAAACTAACTGGAGGATAAAAAGGAATGTTGCTTGACTTGTTTAATTCTGGTTCTGAACGGAGATGTTCAGAAACATGTTCAGGTGACTGATCAGATTCTGCAGTGGGATCAGAGTCACCAAAACTGATTGGACTTTCTGAGGGTGGTACAGGAATGGAATCTTTAAAGATTGCAGAATTGGATTCATCAAAGGTAACATGAATTGACTCATCAACCTTTTCAAGTCTCTTGTTAAAGACTCTAAAGGCTTTGCGAATTGATGAATATCCTAGGAAGTACCCTTCATCAGCTTTAGCATCGAATTTTCCAAGCTGATTAGAGTTATTCAGAATGTATACTGGACACCCAAATACATGGAAGTATCCAATATTAGGCTTTCTATTTCTGAGTACTTCATAGGAGGTCTTCTTATGTCTCTTGACATAGATAGATCTGTTCTGAGTGTAGCAAGCAGTTGCAACAGCTTCAGCCCAGAAATTCTTGGGAAGACCAGATTCATTTAGCATACTTCTAGCAGCTTCAATCAGCGTACGATTCTTTCTTTCTACAACACCATTCTGCTCTGGTGTGTGTGCTGAGGAGAAGTTCTGAGATATGCCAGTTTCAGTGCAGAAGGACTCCAGAATGGCATTTCTGAATTCAGTGCCATTGTCACTTCTGAGCTGACAAACTTTTCGCTTGTACTTGAGCTCAATTTGTTTGATGAGAGCAATGATTTCAGCAGCAGCTTCACTTTTGGTCTTGAGGAAAATCACCCAGCAATATCTTGAATATTCATCTACGATGACAAGGGTGTACTTCTTTCCTGCTCTGGTCTGAACGTTCACTGGTCCAAAAAGGTCCATGTGAAGCAAGTGAAGAGGTTCAGTTATACTAAAGCTTTGCTTTGTTTTGAATGAAGCTCTTTTCTGCTTACCCATTTCACAACCTGGACATGGCTTGTCTTTATTGAAAGACATAGAGGGTATCCCATCAACAAGTTGTTTTCTTGACAACTTATTAATGTTTTTGAAGTTCAGATGAGATAACCTCTTGTGCCACAACCAGTTTGTGTCTACATCAGCCTTTGTGTAGAAACATTGTTCAGAGATAGATGGATTCATATCAATGACATAAATGTTTCCCTTCCTTGGTGCAACCAGAACTACCTTTCCATCTCTGTTGAATATGGTGCCTTGTGAAATATCAAATAAAACCTTGAAGCCATCATCACATAGTTGACTGACACTGATCAGGTTATATTTCAAACCATTCACATATGCAACACGTGTGAATTTGACTTGACCATTGTTCACAACACCATATCCCTCAGTTTTTCCATTTCCATCATTTCCAAAAACGATTGAGGGCCCCTCTTGCACCCTATATTCCTCCAACAGGGTTTGATAACCAGTCATGGTTCGGCCAGCAGCACTGTCCAGAAACCATATGTTCTTCTTTCGGTCTCCCTGCACATAAACAAAGATTAGTTCTTTTTGGGAACCCATCTATGGATGGGTTCACTAGACTCTCCCTTAGCAGTCTCAGATTTCTTTGGTATATGAGGAACAGATGGGTCAAATGGGATTTCAGTCATTATCTCAGTTGACACAAAAGTTGTTGGTTTGATGGAGTGCTCAACCTTTTTCTTCTCAGATTTTTGCTTGATTTGCTTAGAAAAAGGTTTTGCATTTTGTTTAGGTTGAAGAGGAGTGGTTTCAACATTTTTTAAACGTGCATTACAACTCTGCACTTGTCTAGCCAATAGTTGAAATTGACTTTCTAACCTTAACAAAATAGATTCATCATTAGACACCTGAGCCTTACCAGAATCTGAGGTAGAAGGCTCAGTGGGGGAGAATGTTTTCTTCTTCTTTAGTCCTTTTGGAACCTTAGATGAAGTCTGATGAGATGGCTTTTTGGTTTTAGCCTTCTTTTCTGAACCAGTTGTCTGAGCTGTTTCAGAATTTCCCTCAGATTGTTCCTTGACCTTATTAGTCACAATTTTTTGTTTGCCAACTTTAGGAAAAGTAATTTCCGGTTTCATTTCTTTGGAAGTGCATCTAAATCAGTGATTATAGATGCCATGTGAAGATCACCAGATTCATATGCTGTTCTTTGATTTGCAAAAGTGTTTTTAATTGCAGCATCTGGTTTTGGTGCACTCATCCAAGATTTGATTATTTTTTGTTCTTTTTCAAGGATGGTTTTTAGTTCTTCTTTTTCCAACTCTAAGGTGGCAACCATTGATTGATAACTTTTTAGGGCCAGATGAACATCTTTCAGTTCCTTTAATCTGGCCTGACTGGCGTTCAGTTCAGAAGTATTATTTTCAAACATTTTTAGGCTTTCTGAACGCACTGTCTCAACAAAAGAGATGTCAGCCTCTAAAAGAACCAAAAGGTCCAGTTTGTGTTCCTCATCTTCTTCATAGCCAAAATTACTGACCTTTTTCATCACTATATCCACCCAGCGGCCAGATTCAACATCAGTTTTGACCAAATGACCTTGGTCTTCTTGTGCCATGAAACACATATCCCTAACTTCCTCCTCATCATCAGATGATTCATCGGAGTCTTCCCACTTTTCAGTCTTGGCAATCATGCAACTGTTGCTCGAGTTGTCTTGTGCCAAAAGAGCCATATGAGCCTTCAACTTCTTGTATTTGGCCTTATAGCTGTCATCAGACTTCTGAAAAATAGAATGGTTAGGAGCAGATTGTGATGATGAAGGTTGACTAGATCTGCATTCCTTCATGAAATGTCCTTTCTTGCCGCATTTAAAGCATTCAAGATTGGACTTATCAATAGAAGCGCTGGAAGCAAAGGGTTTGCCAGATCGATTTGATTTGGCCTTAAAACGATTGAACGTTTTAGCCAGCATGGCAACCAGATCATCATTGTCATCCTCATCACAATCATGAGTGACATTAGCAGAGACACCAGTTTTTAACATTTGAGAAACCATCTTCTTCATTGAGTCAAAAATATCACTCTCAGAAGATAGTAGAGCAATGCTTTGTGGTTCAGAATACTGAACCGTACCAGAACTTGTCGAAACATGGTTCTTGGCATCCTGCTCAGCCAAAGCTCTTTCAGCTTTGTTCTCTTCAGTATACCTAAATGCTCCATAAAGGGAAGCAAGAGTATGACTGTGTAATGTTTTGCCTTGTCTCAAGACCAAGATTAGATTTTCCCATTTTGAAGGTAAAATGTCACAAAATTTTTCTAACAAAATTTCTTTGTCTTTAGTTACTCCCAGGGCTTTCAGTTGGTTTACCAGATTTGTGAATCTGATATAAGTTTGGGTTAAGGACTCCCTAGGAATAGCAAAGAAAGACTCATATCTTTTGTTTAAGGCAACTTTTCTTGTGACAATTGTCTCATTAGTGCCTTCAAACTGTGTCAGTAGTTCCGCCCACATTAATTTAGAATTTCGAGTAAAACAAGAGTGGGCATAAGGGTTTCTGGAACTGCGTATAAAATCATATTTTGTAACTTGGTATCCAAGTCAACAAGTCTATGATCTTCCTCTGACCAATGATCCTTCTCCTTAGGTGACTGCCTAGGAGTCCCATCGGCATTTCTGACGACAGTTGACGCATTCATAGGGACAAAGGGTCCATCTTTTAAAATGTCTGGTAAATGTCTCTCAACACCAGCAATATACTTAAGTAAGCACGCTTTCCACGTTTGAAAGTTTTCACTGTTCCCATCAAACTTGGGAACAGGATTAGTTGGAAAGTGTACGTGAACATTGTGTGAGGGTATATTGTTGTTGATGATAGGGGGTGGGGTAGCATTATTAGGGTCAGGTCGTTCTTGTTCAAATTCAGCCATCTATGCAGATCAAAAGGTTAATGAATTTATCTAATTCAACCTTGAGGCTCTGATACCAATTGTGAGTCCCGAACTATGTATAGATGAATAATAAACCCGACTGGCAAGTACAACTGATCTTGAATGGACAAGTTCAGTTTACGATCCAGATGTGGATAACAAGAAACAATTGACAATATAAATTAATGCAAGAACAAATGGCAGAAACTATATAAAGATATATATAAATATAATCAAGTAAATAGCATTGAGATACGTTGTTTTCTAATGTATTTGATTTATTGATGTATAAACAAATACAAGGATTGTTGCGGAACAAAGATAAACACCCAAGTGTAAATATCTAAACAATCCCGAAATACAAGTGATCAAGGTGACTTGGAAATACTCGTAAGTTTACTTAGAGTATATCTCACAAGTTGCAATGCAATAGTTTCAAGCATTTTGCAAGTTATGAGAAGACTTAGTATTTATAGACAAAGTCTATGAGAAGACTTAGTATTTATAGACAAAGTCTATGATGACATGGACAATGTCGTACAAATGTGGTTGTGAGCATTTAAGGAATTAGATCATAATTCCTTATATGCTGCACTAGGAAGAGTATGTAAGTCACTTGATGTGACTTATAGTACTACGTTCCATACCTATACATTGTACCTTTTATTAATAGATAAATCTATCAACTTGGTAAATGTGTAAGGATAAAGTCTTCCTCGTAATCAGTGTAAAGTGTTGTAAATACTTTAACACTGAGATGCTTCAGTCTTTGATCTGGTAGAATCACTCTGATTGCTCGCTTCTGAGGTGATTCTCTTCTTCATACTTCAGTCTTTGACTTCAGAATGAATGCTTCAGATTTGTCTCGATCTGAACTGAAGTGAAGCTTCAGTGAAGGAATTCTGAGGCATCTCAGAATTCTGATAAAACGTCTTCACTAAACTTCAAGCTATTTCTGAACAAATTATACATGGTCGATTCTCGACCTAACAAATCATCATTAGTTTCACTATATTGGGATTCCACCCAATCAAAATCCTACAACAAGTTGGACTGTGTTGGATATTAGAGATCCAATCCCAATTATTAAAAACCTTATTCCCAACTTTACTCACTGTATTCACTTTTAAGTGAGATTCAATAAAAGCACAAATCTGTAACTTTTCCTCTCTAATAAATTTAATAGCCTCATTCTGCTTAAATTCATTATTCATCCCTCTTATATTCCAGCATGCAATTTTGAACTCCATTACTAAATCAACAGGCCAAAGAGTACTCAATTATTCAATTGAGTATCACTTCCACTTATTTCATCAGCAATCAGGTCCATAATTGCCTTATTCTCATTCTCCATGACATTCTCTTCTTCTATATTCTCACATTCCATTTGCACAGCTTCCCATCTCTCCTTGAAATAGTTTATCATCTTCTTTGACCAATCTTTAGTGACTTATGTAGATGGTTGCTGATTTTTCTCAATATACTTCTCAACTATCAACTTTTCCCCATAATCAACTTCATCTCCGACAACTTCCTCCTCCTCAGCTAGAACTGCATATTTATTCCATTCTTCTCACTTTCTTTTAACTGGGCATCATTCTTCTTAGTATTTGCTTCCTTGTTCTGAACATTCCTTCCTGCTGCTTTATTTTGCCAAACTTTCTTATTAGGTCCATCAGTCCATTTCTTATTACCATTTATCCACTTATTCCTTTGATTCACAGAATACCTTTTACCCCTAGGTCTTATAAATTCATCATCCTTCACCTCATTCTCTATATTATTATTCACCTTATATTGGCTATCACAACCTGACTCCTTTTCATCCTTATTCTGCTTTTTGCAAGTCATACTTGAATGCCCAAACACTTTGCATTGATTACACATATCTGGTCTCCAACTATATTCCACATCAACAAATTTAGTTCTTTTAGTATTTTTCTGCTCATCCTTATACACCACTTCTATTCTGTCTTGTAAATCTTTATTAGCATCAACTTCCACAAGAACTCTTGCATACCCTAGTCTACCAACCCCTTTATGACACATAGCAGCAGGCATATTATCCATCTTCAAAGGTTTCCCCAATATACTAGCCAGAGCGCTTATGCCTCTCATGTTCCATGCTTCTAGAGGCACATTCATCATCTTAACCCATAGTGGAATCTTACTATGGTCAGTTTTTTCTATACTTACATCAGCATTCCATTCTTGAACCACTAAAGGTTTTCCTTTCACCATCCAAGGACTTTGTTCAATCACATTATTCATTCCTTCCAAACTCCTAAACTTGAAATGACATATATTATTTAGATCTTTCATTATTTCCCCAATTCCATACTTTCCCCACATTCTTCTCATATTGTATCTCATTTCATTCAAACTCATCTTACATCCCACAAAAAAACCACAAGCAGTAAACTGCCATTTCTTACTTCCTTCAGCCACTAATTCTTCCTCAAAAATAACAACCTCTTCTCCTACTTCATTAACTCCAGTAGGCACAAAAAACAGTTTGTTATCCAATTCTCTACTATTATTAACAATCTTAGCATATGAAATATAATTAATACTACTATTTTTGGCATTTTTAATACTAGACTTTACACTATTATCAGCTATTATCAACAGATGGATTAGAAGCATTACCTACATTGCTTACGTCAGCATCTTCTTCATTCCTGCTCACCAAATTCTCTTTAACACCTTGATTAGAGCTCACATCCTCAGGAACCTTCTTAGCAACACTTTTATCATCTTCACTGAATCCATTTTTACTCCCTAATTCCTCTTCCTGATCGCTATTCCCCTGCACCTTGCTGACATCATCCTTTTCATTCAGATTTTCCTCATTTTCGTCATTCATTTCAGAAATTTGTCCATTCAGATTCTTCTTATTAAGAACGCATTCAGAATCACCAAATTTCAGAGGAAATTTGATTCTTCTATTAGATCTTCTTTTCTTATTTGACATTTGAGGAAAAATCCCAAATTCTAGGGTTTTAATTTCAACAAAATTAACACAATTCAGCGTAATAGCAGTACTCGGAATAGAAATTAGAACAAAATACAAGAAGAATGAGGTAATTTGATGAAGAAAAAGTGAAGAATTTGAGGTACAAAGCGTAACTAACTTTGGCGCCAAAATCATCCAGAGGAGACAGAATTTTGATCGGTTTTTAAAACCTCATCATATTATGCGAAATGCAAAACTGCCTTTTATATAACAAAGTTAATTAGCGACAGACTCGAAGTGATTTGTTATATTTCAGCCTATCTTTTAAATGATAGAAGAGATCGAGATCAAATTGACACCAACCTTTAGTCGTTTCGAAAAGCAAATAACTAACACCGCAAGAAAACCAACTTTTAGCAATGACTCATCGTTAATTATATACACCCGGCCTCATGGCCTCTCCGAGTCTCCGTACTTCTATCACGATGACTATGGTGACGATTTAAATTTTTTAAGACGACACGATTCATTTTTTTCTAAAGAAAGGAAAAAATAAATGAACTTAACTTGTGGACAAATGAAAATTAATTTACCCAAAAAATGAGAATTAGGACAGTCGCAAACTATATAACCGTTTGTAAAAGTAAAAAAGCCAAATACTTTGTCGTTTAGCGGTTCTTATATGATGACATGGTGTCATTGATAAAGACCTTCGTTTCATTTTGTTGTTTTTCTTGGAGTGCATAAATAGTAATACATGTGGAGTTTGAAAATAAGTGAAGAAATGAGAAATCCTTCGAGCTAATAATTTGTGTCTCATTTAAACTAATTTACATTAAATTAAATCTCTTTTTATATATGTATAGAGTTATGTCCGCACGATGTGGCGGTGTAATAACGGTGGTGACAGTGACAGGTTGTAGTGGCGCGCAGAGTTAGTGGCGGTGGTGGCAGTGACGATTAGTATGTGGTGGCGCGCGGCGGTAATGGCGGTGGTGGTGGCGGCGATTGATGGTGGTGACGGCGACAAGGGTAGGTTATTGATGTAATGTGGTTTTGATAAATTGTTGAAGTTTAAAATTCAATGTTTAAACTTAAAACTCAATGTTGAAACTCAAAATAAGATTTGCTTTATAATATATATATATATATATATATATATATATATATAGGGAAAAGTGAATATAAGGCTGTCCGGCACCTAAGCTTAGGTGTGGAACCCCTCACATACCAATTTTTTAATATTTGTTGAATTTTAATTAAAACACATGGCCCCCCTGATTTTTATGGATTAAAAAAACAATATGTGAGTGTTCCACACTTAAGCTTAGCTACCTAACAGCCTTATATTCCCATCCCCTATATATATATATATATATATATATATATATATATAGGTTCTAGGTAAAATAAAACAAGTATTAAAGTAAAACATGTAAAACAATAAGTTTTTTTCACTGAAAATCACTTCATGAAAATCACCGTGCATCATGAAAATCATCGTGCATCAATATATATACTTGTGTTTCGTGAATCTTCGTGCATCAATTTTATCCTGATCTAAGGTCAAGATCTTGTCTTATTTATTTTACTTTAATACATGTTTTACAATAATCAACCCCTATATGTAAGGAATGAGACTATTATATAAACTCTTGTTTTATAGATAGATAAATATAATTTATAAATGCAAACCATTGAATTATATTCCATGGTTTTTATTCTTAAGACTCGTTCGTTTTTCGATAATTTAATTAGCTTGTCAGCCTAGTATGAAATGGAAGAATTTTTATTTTTTCATCAAGTGTTGACAAAATCATTCAGTGTTTTCATAAGACCTTGTTTCATTATATATATATATATTCCATGTTATCCTTATTCACCTTACAAAATGGCATCCTTGGCAAATAATATTAGACTCGTCACTTTACTTTTCTGCTTCATGCTGATTTCAAGCAACTTTGCAAATGTCACAACTAAGTTAACAAACACAGCATCCCAAGGTATGTTTTATGTATACTAGCCTGGTGCCCGCGCGTTGCGGCGGCTAAAACGTGATAACAATATAAAACATGTTAGGTGAGGCGACGACGATAAATGCAAACCAAACACTTGTGTTAATCCGTAAAAATTGCCATAATATATGGACAACAAACAAAAGAAACATGAAAGTTTATTAAAATAATCCGTAAAAAACATAGTTTGTTTAAAGCCGAATAGAGTAGAATAGACTATCACCAAACATAAACGCTCAAAATAACTATACCAATAATATGATATGACATATTATGACTTAAGGTAGAGATGATCAAGGTGTCCTTTCTTTTGACAAATCCGTTGAAAAATCAAGTTGAGTTCATCCAGACGATCTTCAGCCAACGTTATAGCTTTGTTTTCCGCTCTTTGGGGCAGCGGGTTTATCTTTATCTGATCCATTTTCTCCATCACCATCAGGAAACAACCTACAAAATATATCAAGTGAACATTTAAAATCTCAAAAGTTGAACACTTTATAGTTCTACCATAAAATCAAATTTAACAAAAAGTGGCAATCCCAGTCCGTCGGCCCACAAATGGGCTGATTCGTGAAAATCACCATGCTATCTTTTATGGGTCAAATGGGTAAAAAGTGTGTGCAACAAAATAAACACGTAAACTATATATAATATAGAAGGGATGAAATGGGTCATGCATGTCCAAATTACCTATATATAATATAGAACGGGTTAATGAAATGTATAAAAAATTAGGACAAATAGTGTCGGGTCAACTGATCCGTTTTGCCCGATTATCTAACACACCCATTCTGCAAGTTATACTTCTGCTCATTTTAGGCCGACCATATACCAAGTTATCTATGTAAACCGGACACTTTTTCATGGTGATCTTGCTGTTGAAATATATAGTCATAAGTTTCATTCCAAAAATCTGCAGCCTTTTTAGCTTCCAAAAGTGCTTCTCTCATCAAAAGTTTATCGTTGTATACTACATAGCAGCTGCTTATGAAAAGGTAACCGAAGGCATCTATTTAGCATAACATACAATGTTGGGTGCAAAAAATGAACAAAGAAAATAACTATAAAAATTTCGAAGTCATGCCTATAATTATTAGTTTTTAAACTGATGAAAAGACAATAACTATAAAAATTTGAAACAAAATTAACTTACAATTGTGGCATGTGGGGAATCCTAGGTTTCTTTGGCCTTTACAATCGTTCTTGCTCTCATCCTTCGCAAAATAAACAAAAAAAGAGGTCGTTAGCAAGTTCAGATATTATTTCATTTACGTGCAAAAGGAAATGACAAACAGGTATGGTGAGTAAACCCAAATAACAGATGAATTAAACTTCCAATAAGCACATAAAAACAAAAAACATTAGATCTAAACCAGAATTTCTATGGGTCCAGTAGCCACTTCAGGCACTTACCAACCGATCTGATTAGTTAAGCTAATCATTCAATTACTTAGAGAATCACTTTTTTCAAAGATAGACAAACACATGACAGCCCTTAATTAGCATTAACGGGCTGCCGTACCATCCATCTATGTACCATCCATCTCCATAGAAATGCATCTTTATATTCCTACTCATTTGATGTTTAAACAAAAATTGACAACTAAAAGCATGGTCATAAACTACGTACTCTTTTAATATATAAGTAAGAAGCTCATAAACTACTTACTCTTTTAAAAATATAAGTACATTGCGCTCAAGTCATCATTCCACCTAAAAATCTGCTACTATAGCTCAAACAAATATTGTTCAAAGTCAGTTAATGTTTGCTAGGCATATTAAGGACATGACAGAAAGTTACATATGTACCAGAGGAGGTAGGAATGGGATGAAGGAAGGAAAGGTCGGAAGTTCACTGTCTTGTTCGTTCTCTGCGATTCCAAGCTCCGCACTTTCTATTCTCTGTTGTATCCTTAGATGACGAACCTCCTAACGTTATAAAACACGCGAGGTCCCATGACGACAATTTCAAATAACACACCTGTGTAAAGAATGATAAAGAATCACATTCAGTTCCCTTTTTCATTCATTTTAGACAAACAACTTTTTTTTCCCATCATAATATATTTCCAAAAAGATAAATGATAGCCTAAGTTATTGAATTACAAATAGATCCAAACACATGAATTGGTTAACAGCATAAGTTATGAGTGCAGAAAAAGCATAGTATCATTTAACCATAGATGTACAGTGTTGTAAATCGATATGATTATTTTATGAAGTAAACAACATGACACAATGATGATAGGAAGTTTCTTCTTAATTTATGAACAAATTAAAACTTTGCAAGACTGCAACCAACCACATGCAATAACCCAGACTAATGTGATATTTATAAATTATAACCAAAGTTTTCACATTTTTCATATTTGAAATCAATATAAAGTTGCTAATTGAATTTATATATGATATAAATATGTAACCAAGAATTAAGTCACCTCTTCCATATGCAAAACGAATATCATCTTGAATTTCTTGCATTTCCATCTTATCAAAGTCATGTACACATATTGGGTTGCATAATGTGCGGATTGGGTAACAGGTCAAGTGAGTTTGGGTTGAGATGGGTCAGCTTTTGTACGGGCCAAAACATGCTGAATTGGTCAGGTTTACTCTCCTACCCTTCCATTCAATTTTATGTCTTTATAGTTACAAAACTAACATTTTGCTTGTTAGAGTGTCTTGTCCATTCTCTCTTAACTTAGACATTGTTGCCTCGCTACTGATGGAACGACGGTAACTTCAATTATCAATAACATGTAAAAAAAAATCAAAACATACCATTTATTCTTTACCGTTGGTCTTTGCAAGATAATCATCTAATGCAAAAATTAGATATTCCCCTAAAATGCAAAATTCCCATGAATTACATGTTCCTAACATCATACATGATACATAACGAAAGAAGTGATACTCAACATATACATAATCCCAATGATGATATTTATTTTGTATAAATATGATTAGATACATGTATAAATAGACAAAATGAACCGCAAATACAGCTAGCAAAGAGAAACATAATCGCTACCTTGAATAAAAGTTCATAAAAAAAAGGAAATGCTAGCAGATGGAAAAAAACCCAAATAAAACCAGTCGCAAAAGAAGGCTAAAACAGCTAAAATTATAAAAGAAAAAAACGTAAATCATAAGAACAAAAAAGGAGAAATTACCCCTACTAAATCTGCAAACAAAGTAGAATAATAACTCCAAATCTGTAAAGATACTTGAATCACAACGATTCGAAAACTCACCTGTAATTAACATAATTAAATTGCAACAAATTATTGACGACTCATGGGCTTCATCATCTCAAGCTCGTCATCATTTTCCCATCATCAACCTATGCAGCAAGTATTATATACATACACAAAATATAAAGATCAATACATATGAATTGGAAAAATAAATTTAAAATAAGAATAATAATAATATAAATGTACAACAATTTAATCAAAAAATAATAACAATAACAGAAATTAATAATAAATAATCAGAAGAGAATTGATGAAACCCTAAGATATGGTGATCGATGGCGGTGGTGATTGACACCAATGGTGTTGGCACAACAGAGTGTCGATGGTGATGGTTTTGGGGATTGATGACGGCGGTCGTGATGGACGATGGTGATTAACGACGCTGGTTGGTGATGTTTTTCGGAATTCAAAGGCGGTGATGGATTAAAGAGAGATGTGTGTTTTTGTGTGTGTTTAGTGGTGGCAGAGAAGAATGGGGGAATGAGAAGCGTGGAGGCTGGCCTTGGTTGTGTGTAGAGGTATTTTGAGAAGGAAAAAAATGCTGAATATTAAGGGATCCAATCATCCAATTTGCATTATAAGGAGGTATAGAGTATAGATATAGAGACACATATTAGGGTTACTGTGAAAACCAACCAACACATGACAGAGAACTCTGAAAACCACAAGTCTTTTCTCTTTCTCCTTTTTTTTTGTGTGGTTATTAAATTTTTTAATTTTTATTTTTTGAATATGTTTTTATTTTTTTATTTTCTTTTAATATAAACTCATTTCAATTTTGTAAAAAATCATATGGGGAACATGTTGAAAACGTATGGATACGGTACGGGCGTTGCCCTCATCCGTTCTAAAGGGTTGTCACCGGACGCATATGGGAATAGTATGGATTTGATGGGCGGCGATCCAAGAGATAGTGGCGGTTGGATACGGTACGGGCGTAACCCTTAACTCTAAGGGCTAAGCCCTTAGAAATAGTTTTTAAGTGGTTCTCACTTGATCACTTCACTTCTATTGTATATTCTTAGGTCGCGTTTGGTTCGCGGAATGTTTTTAGAAGGAATGGAATTTGATGGAATGGAATTTGATTAAATAGTGTCTTTGGTTGGTAAATTGCAAAAAGGAATGTATTATCTCATATACTAGTCAATGACACAACTACCCTTATTTATTTCCCTTTATGTTTATAACCCTTCATAAAAGTCAGTCGTTTGTTCTTATACACACTTTCTTCTTTCTTGATTTTACACCAACCTCTCCCATCTCTAATTATTTTAAACCACCGCCGACATCACCATTTATTCAACAACTTCACATTATTATTATTATTAGAGTGATCGACACGAATCGTCCTTGTAGTTTGTCTAAAAAGTCTGGTTTCGTCCTTTAAGTTTAAAATTGTCTGATATCATCCTTTATAGATAGAAAATGATCACGTTTCATCCTTTACGATAACGGACGTCAAGTGGAATCTGTTAAGTCCCTGCACGTGAGGGTATTATGGTCATTTCCAAAACTAAAGGACTACTAGTGATAAAAAAATTTCATATTCTTTCCTTTATCTGCAAACCCAAAAAATCTAAAGTTGAATATAAATAAATACATACTGTAAGTCCCAACTCGTTAGATGGTACTACTGAAGACACCTCTATGTCGATGGTGGAGTTACTTTGCAATATATAGCACTGAACTGGAGACGACCAGTTGCAGTGTGTATATACCAAGTTCTAGATAGATTACTTATATAAATGAAGTAAAGAACAATGCAATAATACAAATAACTTGTAAGATAACTTGATGAGACAATATGTAGTTTTCAATGTGTAATTTATTTATTGAAGTTAAACAAATTACAAGGTTGATGCGGAACCAAGATAATACACGAATGTAAATATCCTAACAACCTATGAAATACAATTGATCTACACTCGGAATTTCTCAAGACAATCGAAACATTTAAAGTTGTGAAATGTTCCTTTTAGCGATTGAGAGAATATTGCACAAGTTCACCAAGAATATTGCAGGTATGCAAAGTATGAATTCTATCTTCGAGAGAATGAATTAATATTCTTGGTTGTGCAATGACTTGTATTTATAGGCAAAGTTAACATTGGGATGTTAACTTTGGCGTACAAATGTGGTTGGGAGCATTTAAGGAATAGCATTTAATTCCTTAAAAGGCAGTGTAAAGTCGCATGTTAAAGTGACTTTACTCAACCACCTTTATGTACCTTTTATTACTTAAATAATAAGACAAGGCTTATTATCCGGGTAAAGGTACATAAAGTATACAAGTCAATTCCTCGTAATCAGTGTAAAGCTTTGTAAGGGCTTTCCACTGATGGTCTCCAGTTTGTAACTGACTAGAATGTCAACTGGGCTTCGCTGCCATTGTCATTCTCTATCTTCCATTTGTTGTCTTCGACTTCAACTGGAATGCTTCTTCAACTTGGTCAGTTCTCAACTGGAGGAAGTCTTCAGTTGCGTTAACTGTACGGTGCAACTAGACTTCAATATATTTCTCGACAAATCATCTTGGTCACCAGTTTCACTAGTCTCCAGATGCAACTGGTGACTGGCAAGTGTGAACTGGTGACTGGACAGTTCCAGGTGAACTGGTCCTAACAAATTCCCCCTATTTGTCTAGAAATATAGTCTAAGTCTTTTTCTAGTTCTTGTATCTATACAAGTGTGAACTATAGAGACTTGTTTGATTTAAATCTATCTAAGTTTCTAAGGCATTTTTATAGATCAATAAATGCCTTAGGTTTTTCTTTTAGGTTTGTTAGATTTTAATCTATTATCTACCTTGTGGTTACAAACTGGTAACTTCATTTATACAAGGAAATGGAATTTATACAAGTTACATAATGTAAATACAAATTACAAGTAGATAACTGAAGAAAGAACTTAATGAGATGGCCATTCGCCAGTTCTTCTTCTCTTGGCAACTGAAGAGATAGGCTGAGTATCTTCAGGATCAATATTCAACTTTTGCTCAAGATTTTCTTTATGTTGAATTTTCCCCCTTAGAAAGTTTACCCATGCTTTCTCAAACCTATTCTTTTGTGCCTTTGCATCTAGCACATTCACCATCTCAACCCATTCGCTGAACCCATATTGCATAGCACCAGGATCGTCAGTTCTAACCAGTGGCCCACCAGTATACTTAACTTCGATTTGAAAAACTTTGGTGCCTGGCTTGATTGTAACATTGACACTATTGATAGTACCACTATGTCTTCTGGTTGACATGATCTGGGAGTAATAGCTTCTAGCTTCAGATTCATTTGTTATTTTTATACTCCCAGCACCAGCAGCCAGTACAGCGGACTTAATGTCTTCATTGGATACCTCGCCAGTTGGTTCAACAAATGTGCTAAGGTCAGCATCTCTTGCATCTCTTGTCAGTGGTCTTCTTGGTTGTGGAATCCTTCTTCTTGGTGGATTCAATACACTCTTCACAACCTTCTTAACATTGGCAATTCGTTTAAGAATCCCACTGGCCCTTATCTCCTTAGCCTTGCATCTCTTGTCAGTGGTCTTCTTGGTTGTGGAATCCTTCTTCTTGGTGGATTCAATACACTCTTCACAACCTTCTTAACATTGGCAATTCGTTTAAGAATCCCACTGGCCCTTATCTCCTTAGCCTTGCATCTCTTGTCAGTGGTCTTCTTGGTTGTGGAATCCTTCTTCTTGGTGGATTCAATACACTCTTCACAACCTTCTTAACATTGGCAATTCGTTTAAGAATCCCACTGGCCCTTATCTCCTTAGCCTTCTCCACTGAAATGTTTAAACTCCTGGCATCGAATTCAGCTTCATCCTCAGCATAGTGTCTGTCCAGTTCTACATCCAACATTTCATTCAACTGGTCAACTATCCTGGGATCATTTTTAATCCTGGCATACTCCTCAGCAGTGACACCCAAAAGATTGGCATCACTCATATCAAGTAACTTGATTTGTGCAAGATGTGCCCTGGCTTCAGCTTGGTTTCTTTGTTTCATCTTTTTCTTTTCTTTAATGTCATTTCCAAGTCTGGCCAGTCTTCTGCTATCACTATCTGAAACTGGAGGAAGTATGTCAGCATTACCAGTTTCTAACATTTCATCAGTGGCCGGCTGGGCAGATGCTTCAACAGCCAAACCTTTACCCTTATCCAAAACAACATTCCCCCTATCTCCAACATCACCAGATCCACCCACTCTTTGCTCACCAGCTTCAGTACTGGTAGCCACAATCAATTCTCTTCCAGTTGAGGTTCTTCCAGATGCAACTGGTGCAAGGACTTGACTTCTTTCCCCCTTGGCAGCATCTAGACCTGCCCGAATACCTTCCCATTCAGAGGGGTGAGATGGCAACCGGTCAAGAGGCTGCCATGATTGCAAGTTCTTGCACTCCTTAAAGATTCCACACATCATCCTGAAGGACCTCCATAAGTGGTTGATCTCCTTTGACTGGGTCAAGACATTTGCAACAACTTGTTCTTGACCAGTTTTTAATTCATTTAAGAGCTTAGAATCTTCATCAAGACCAGCAACCACCTTGTCCTTTACCTCTTCATCCTTCTTCTTCAGATTTTCGACTTCAGTTGTCAGTTTGTTCAAAGATTCAGCATGGAGAGATACTTGGGTGTTCAAATTCTCAATGCTGCCTCTCAACTGGTTGATCTCACTGGTGAGTGGGGCCAGATCAACCTGAGGAGTGGCCAGCTTGGTGATCTCAGACATTACCCTTTCAATCAAATGTTCTTCTCTAGCACCCAACGTATCCTCTATTTTCTGACCAACCGAAGTCATCAACTGCTCTCCAAGTCTAGTTACATCTAGGCCAGGTTTTTCAATCAGTACCTTAACCTGCCTTTCAATCTCTTTCAAATCAACTTCTGAAGTTCTGACAGTGTTTCCTAGCAAGTTGGAGATTGAACTGGTGACCTTGGAGTGAGTTAGGTCAAAGGCTTCCTTTAAAGTACCAGCCAGATTGTTGCAGCCAGTGACCAACTCATTTAATTTGTTGAACACCAAGTCTTCATTTGATGAAAACTTGTTTATCCCCAGATCAACCACCTTGATATTTGTTAAGGAGTCCTTGTGGTACCTGGAGAAAGACTTGGTGTTTTTGTCAAGTGTCTTCTGAATCTCCTCCACCCTGGTTAGAAGGTTTTGGAGATCGGCTTGAATTGAGACAACTTGACTGTCTAGTGACAAAGGAGAAGGTGTCACTGGACCACTAGTAGTTACTACTGGAGCAACTGGAGGAGGCAAACTTAAGGAAGTCTCCCCAGTTGTCAAACCAGCAGTTGAAGATATAATTGGAGTGGTGGATGAAGAAAGGACTGGAAAAACAATGTGTTGTTCATGCTGAGAATGCTCAGGTGTGAACAACGGCGACGGTGGTGGGGGCATTTCTCGAGCAAATGAGAATTGCCCAGTTGGTGAAGGAGCGGTATATGTTGGTAAAGATATATCAATAGGCACATTTTCTTGGGGGGGTGAAAGTGAAATTGATGCGTCTGGAGTTAAGACTGGAGATGAAGGGTCTTGAGCTTGTACAGAAGCATCAAGAATCTCCAAGTCTGTTTCAGTACCTTCAGAATCCGAAGATTCTATAAGGATTTCCTCGTCATTAACACCCATGTCCAGATCCATGAATGTGACAGAGGGCTGTTCAGTTTCCTGGACAGTCTCCAGATGACCTTCCCCAGTTTCCTGGATGGGTGCATCTGTTGAAGGATCAGATACCGAAGTATCTTCACCAGGGATAGACGTGATTGGAGTTGCTTCAGTTATGGTTGCTCTATCCTCAACCACAACTTGAGACGAACTGGAGGGTCCCTCATTATGTTGAGGCCCGCCCAGTTGCCTTTCTGACTCACTTTCCAAAAGTGCATCAGTTTTAGCAAATGCCAGTTGCATTCGCTCTGGAATTTCGACCTCTCCAGCTTCAGATACCAGAGAGTCTAGATTCCTCAACATATCTGGCCTTGTGTACGGTGAATCTGTACTTTTATAAGCTTCATGGCCCAGAATTTGTTGAAAACAGAGAGAGAGAAACCTTGAAAAGGGGATACAAACACCCCTGGAGCCCTTCAGTTTTTGTACTAGGCTTCTATACAAAATATCTGCAAAGTCCACTCTCAATCCGTTCCACAAAGCAATAAGCCATCTCTGCTTGTGAGGAGTTAATCTGGTCAAGTCCACCAGAACTCCCACCCATGCTCTCCACCAGGTGGATGAAAAAATACCTCCATGAAGGAGTAAGACCCTTCATGGTCATCACACCCTTCGTTTTCAGCACCCCATTGTCCAAGCACTCCTTGTGTCCCATTTCAAGAAGTACTTGACGAAAATTTATGTTTGGGGGCAAGACGACTGGAGATTCACCCTCTCTCCAGTAATTAAGGTGTAAGGCATCCCTTAACACGTCAGCGGTCAAGGTACACTGGATTGTTCCATCCTTTAAAGTGAAACTGATGGAGGAACAATCAGAAGAAAGACTGGCAGTGTACCAAAACTCACACAAGTAGTTGTGATACAACTTGCGTGGGTTTAGAGAGAATGAGGGTTCTATTGAAGAATCCTTTACAAACTTTTGGATTCTACCAATAAGGGTATTGGACCCTTGAGATCCTTGTAAGCTAGCCATCGGATTATTAGGATTTAGTTTGATGACTGAAGCATTACTAGGAGCACCAGATGCCGGTTTGACATCTGGTGAAGGAGCATATGGAACATTTAAGAGATTTACATCTCTCGAACGAGATGATCTAGGAGCCATAGGAAAATGAAATTGAATTTATGGAATTAGGGTTCTTGATTTATGAAGCAAAGAGAAAAATGAGGCAATTTTGATGATGATTGGAAGTAAATGAAAGAATGTAGAAGGAAGTAAATGAAAGAATGTAGAAGGAAGTAAATGAAAGAATGAGTTCGGAGTAAATAAGGGTATATATAAGGGATTCAAGATCCCAATGAAACACCAAAATTATATTTTAATAAACAAAATCCTTTTTGTAGATATTTTCAACAAGGTTGGTTTGAATTTTGAAATAAAATAATAATTTGCCATGTAAACATTAAATGCTTCCATGTCAGCATTAAATGCTACGACGGCTTATCTTACCCATGAGCCCACTCACTTTTTGTTTTCCCAATACAAACAGTTGTCAAGTACTAAAATAGTTTCAAACACGTCAGATCACGATACCAAGTGGTTTAAATCACTCGAGTACCATCACGTGTCACACATATTGACCAAGTATTTATAACGTTATAAAAACAAAACAAGACTGAACCTGGTAACTGGAGGATCAGTTCAGTACCAGTTTCCAACTGGAGAGTTCTCCAGTTGCATTTTCAAACAAAAATGAATTTTAGTCAGAAAAATTATTTTGAGTCTTTCCCCCTAAAATGATGATCCAGAAATCAATTAGTGCCAAGATAGTATCACAAAGGCGTTCGATAGCCTGGCGAGCAAAGATTATCTGGACCTCCTCAACTGGAGAACTTCATCAGTGTCACTGACGCGTTCAATAACAAAGAAAGCTCCAGTTAAGGGTTTAACATTCCCAGTTCGCTGATGAGATGTTTAAAGGTTTTCTCATCGAGAGGTTTGGTAAAAACATCAGCTAACTGTTTGTCAGTGGGGATGAAATGAATTTCAATATCTCCTTTCATAACATGATCACGAATGAAATGATACCTGATGTCAATATGCTTTGTTTTGGAGTGCATCACTGGGTTGTGAGATATAGCAATTGCACTGGTGTTGTCACAAAAGATTGGGGTCCTTGTATACTTTTGACCATAATCTAGTAACTGGTTCTTGATCCAGAGAATCTGGGCACAGCAACTGGCCGCATAAATGTACTCTGCCTCGGCAGTGGACATAGAGACTGAAGTCTGCTTCTTGCTGGTCCAACTTACCAGTTTTCCTCCAAGGAAATGACAACCACCAGTTGTTGTTTTTCTATCTATCTTACAACCTGCATGATCAGAATCTGAATAACCCATTAGATCTAATCCTGAGCCTTTGGGGTACCAAAGACCAAGATTAGGACACTGATGTGCTAAATCGAGTTTAAAAATTATAAACTAGAAATACCTAAAAACTCACTACTACACACTATCGGGCAGTGGACCCGATCGTATGCAATATAGTTAAAAAGTAAGTCCAGGTTCGTTCACGGGGATTGGTTTGAATCAATTGTTTAGTAAAATGGTTTGGAAACAGGGTGTTGCTTTGAATCACGTATTGTAAGTCCCAACTTGTTAGATGGTACTACTGAAGACACCTCTATGTCGATGGTGGAGTTACTTTGCAATATACTTACTGAACTGGAGATGACCAGTTGCAGTGGTATATACCAAGTTCTAGATAGATTACTTATATAAAAGACAATAAGTAAAGAACAATGCAATAATACAAATAACTTGTAAACAATCTTGATGAGACAATATGTAGTTTTCAATGTGTAATTTATTTATTGATATTAAACAAATTACAAGGTTGATGCGGAACCAAGATAATACAGAATGTAAATATCCTAACAACCTATGAAATACAATTGATCTATACTCGGAATTTCTCTTCAACAATCGAAACACTTAAAGTAGTGAAATGTTCCTTTTAGCGATTGAGAGAATATTGCACAAGTTCACCAAGAATATTGCAGGTTTGCAAAGTGTGAATTCTATCGAAGTTTATTCGAAGAAGTTAATATTCTTGGTTGTGCAATGACTTGTATTTATAGGCAAAGTTAACATTGGGATGTTAACTTTAGCCGTACAAATGTGGTTGGGAGCATTTAAGGAATAGCATTTAATTCCTTAAAAAGCTTTGTAAAGTCGCATGTTAAAGTGACTTTACATAACCACCTTTATGTACCTTTTAATACTTAAATAATAAGATAAGGCTTATTATCCGGGTAAAGGTACATAAAGTATACAAGTCAATTCCTCGTAATCAGTGTAAAGCTTTGTAAGGGCTTTCCACTGATGGTCTCCAGTTTGTAACTGACTAGAATGCCAACTGGGCTTCGCTGCCATTGCCATTCTTTCTTCCATTTGTTGTCTTCGACTTCAACTGGAATGTTTCTTCAACTTGGTCAGTTCTCAACTGGAGGAAGTCTTCAGTTGCGTTAACTATACGGTGCAACTGGACTTCAATATATTTCTCGACAAATCTTCTTGGTCACCAGTTTACTGGTCACCAGGTGCAACTGGTGAACTGGTCAGTGTGAACTGGTGACTAGGCCAGTTCCAGGTGAACTGGTCCTAACACGTATTGACAATAACTTTTAAAGATAAATTGCATAAAAGTAAAGGTAAACCTCAAACAATAATGGTAAAGATCATCCACCTTGACTCCGCTAGACTTCAAACATGATTGCATTCAATTAAGAACAAATTCGTTAAGAGTTGACACGATAATCGTGAAAGAATGAAATGCTCGCGTGGTACCACCAACCGCTCACAAAACACCCAAACACCTAAGTTGCTAGTTTAATTACCCAAGCCGGTACCACCAATGCCTAGACAACCTTACCAACAATTAGTTTGCTTGACTACCAAATTACCAATTGCGACTAAGTGAATTAAAACGTGGTACCACCAACCGTTTCTAAACACGTTGACAAAATGATTCCTTTTATTAATTTGACATTCACTATCATACCATGAACTAGTGATAATTACTCATAGACAAGCAACCGTTAGAAAATCACATATGTATTCGACAAGTACCACTAACGAAGAACACACATGCCACCAATATCAAATTAATAAATATAAAGGAATTAAATCATCAAGATCACGACACAACGATAATTGAAATCAACTCTTGAATTAAAATATTAAGCAATCACATCATTTGTCTAGTTTCATCAAGATGGACGATTGAAAGATTAGCCAAACATGATTAAATTGAAATTACAATCAAAATCAAGGAAGAACATGATGTACCAATCGTTTGAGGAAAAGAAATTGCAAGACAATTAAGGTAGATACGATCTAATGGGTGCACGTGAATCTTCAACGAATCCGGAAGATGATGAAATCTTGAATTGATCCTTGAAGGGTTTCCTTGTAGTGCAGCTCCTAGAAAGAATACTTGATATTTTGGGAACTAGGTTATTTTTCTTATTTATACCTCCCTAAATCTGATGCAAAAAACTGTCAAAAACCCTTCAGATCCGTCCCTTCACTGCGGCGCAGTTGGCGTATGCACATCCCACAGCGTCGCAGTGCATATACACTGGTCCAAATGCTCATTTGACAAGGCTGACTGCGGTGCAATGGGCCTTGATCACCCCCACTGCGTCGCAGTGCAAATGTACTGGTCGAACACTCCCCTTTTCCACTAGCCGACTGCGGCGCAGTGGTCCAGTTCACCTCCACTGTGTCGCAGTCAAATCTTTCTGGTCTCGATGCCCAATTGCCATATAGATGACTGCGGCGCAGTGGGCCTTGATCACCCCCACTGCGTCGCAGTCCAATAATTCTGGTCCAAAGACCACACATCAGCATATGAAGACTTGCATATTTTCAATCTCTTTTCACGTATCGAATTCTCCAATCAACATCATGGCCTCAAAATTACTCGACATTGCACCAAATGGAAACGTCACCTGTTTAGAACCTGAAACCACTAACAAAACCCATAAACGTGCCAAATGCCAGCAAAATCGACTAAAAACATATAATAAAAAGGCCAATAACGATGTGGGCGATGGGTATAAATTGGTCACATCAAATCCCCCCACACTTGAGCATTGCTTGCCCTCAAGCAAATCCATCATTTAAAGAAAAAGTAATCCTTGGCAGAGAAGCTAAATAAACGATAACGAGTATCAAAAAGAAGCAACACCAAGTATGTCAAAGACAAAGAAGTTGGGTGAAGCAGTTTTAATCTTAAATGAAAATCCGAAATGTTTGACCATATCTGAACAATCCACAAGCCTCAAATAATGTAACACCCGTTTCGTAAAAATATGGATTTCCAAAAATTTTCGCCTAACGGCGTCAATAAAGCGGAAACAGTTATTAAAAACCTCAACCAATGAAAACAGTTGAGAAACATAAGTGGTGTTACTAATAGCATCAAATCAGTAATAAAAGAAATCCATAAGATTGCCCAACATAAAGCAACCATAACATAGTCATTACAATAGTTCCATAAAGGAAATCATTAACATTAAGTCTATGCGAAGTTATTGGGTAAACTAAAGCCATCTTGATCATCTACCCATCTCTCGCCAAAGCTTCACACGACATCTCACTGCTTAACCTGAGGGGTGTCAACACATAAGAAGAAACAAGTGTTAGCTATAAAGCTAAGTAAGATAACACCAGGTTTAAGCAAAACATTTCATCCATTAAACATGTCACTTTAAAACATTACGTCATTTGATTTAGGCATTTATATCACCACATAACGTATCCATATCATATATAAGCATAGAGTCTATGACCCTAAGTGTGCCTAATCAATTTCGTCATTTCATCTCATCTCATTAGGTTGTGACTAGGTCACCGTTAAGTTGTAACCGAAGTTACCGTTAAGGAAAGACAATGTCGATCCATGAGTAGCACGTTATGTTCATAACATTAGGTGGGTCATCAGGCCACCCGAAACTACTCGCCACATATGACTTGTTGCAAGGAGCCATCCGAGCAACCATTTTAACGTACCCTCCCACATACGGGCACTACGTACTCTCCCACATGCGAGCACGACGTACTCTCCCACATACGAGCACGGTTTATACGTACCTATTACCACAGCCAGGCACGGGTTATGCATAACACTCATCATCTAATTAGCTCGAGCATTTACCACATTTAGTTTAGGTTTCCACATTAATCCTAAACTAATCCACATCTATCATCTTTTCACGTTAGGGCCCTTAAAACGTGCACGTGTCATGGCAACCTAAAAAGGTCTAGTGTTCTAGATGAACAAGCCACATATACATGCACATATCATCATTACATCATATCATTAACCACCATTCATCATAACATATCATATCGTTAAACATATCATCACATATCATATCATAAACGTATTTACGGGGAAGCATTTTAGGCATAGGCATCGTCATCTTTAATCCCCGAATACCTCCCATATCAACCCAACCACAATATGGGTTATACATTACCGTTTTGGAGGTTATAGTTTATGAAACCATTTTTGTTGCACCCTCAGCGTGACAAAAGTAGTGTATCTTACCTGGTAGTAGTATGTGCGCGCAAACAAAAGCTAACAGTGCTTAATAGTAGTCCCCGACACCTATCGTACATTAATATATAAAATATAAGTCATTTAGGACCTTAAATGGACTTGAAAACGAACTTAGTTTTGTTCTTACGAACTTAATTCCATAAAACGAACTTAACTGCTTTCTGATAAAAAAAACGAACTTTAAATTCGTTTGCCAAACGAATTTAATCATCCACAAACGAATTTAAGCTACATTTCAAGCCAAAACGAACTTAAACCCTCTAAACGAATTTAGCATTCCAGAACGAATTTAACACTTAAAACGAATTTAGATTTCCATTAGGCCAAAACGATTTTAAGCTTTCAACAACAAACGAAAATGACCCCAAACGAAGTTAAACTTCGTTGGGCAAACGAAAATAGCCATCAGGAAACGAATTTAGCTATCAGGAACTTAACTTCGACTAGAATTCGTAAAACGACTTTGTTCTTCATTTTTCCAGAAATCAATCGACTTGGGCTTCACCCAAAACACGTTTTTTGACATTGTTAAACATATATTTTGATCATAATGATCGATTACAAACTCGTTTGATTCCGTTTTGATCATAATGATCGATTACAAACTCGTTTGATTCCGTTTTGATCATTAGTTGGCTTAAACACACAATAAACCCTAACTTATTAAAACTCCTTTATAAAATCAGATTTAATCCTTTATAAAACATCATTAGATCTGAAAATATCGACAACAAATCATTGATTACCTGAACCAACAGTGGCTGATCCGATTCAATACAAAAACACTTGATTTGATTAACCAAAACTTGGAGATCTTGCTTTAGAAATCAAAAGAGAATTAGAGAGGCTGATGAATGTGTTCTAATTAAGTTTTGAGGCTGCCAAATTAACCTAGATTAGGCTAATCCCTTTCTTAACCCGTTTTTAACTTTTCACCATTGGCAAAACTAGTCCCTGGACTTCATATTGACTTTATTTCACTTTAAAACACCTATTGGGGATACATATAACACACCAAAGCACTTTCGCACACTACAAAGGCCTTTTACATATCATTTAATCCACTTTATTGTCACTCATTAAAGATAAATAAATCTCACATATAGGGCACATAAACATATAAACACACATTTTATCACATATCAAATCACGGACTTAGAATTTGACCTAACGACGTTAGTCAACATAAACGATTAAGTTTTGGGATGTTACAATTACCTCCCCCTTAAGAGGATTCCGTCCCCGGAATCACTTCAGCATCAAAAAGGTGGGGATAGGTCTCCCGCATTACGGACTCGGTCTCCCACGTCATACTTTCGCCGTGATTGTGTTTCCACTTAATGAGAACTAGATCAATAGTCTTTCGTCGTAACTTCTTTTGTTTCCTTCCCATTATAGCAACAGGTTCTTCAACAATCTGCCTGTTGGGATTTATACTTACGTCCTCGAGTGGAATAACATCTGCTTCGTTTGCATAGCATTTACGTAGATAACACACATGAAATGTGTTGTGAATCGCGTGTAGTTCTGGAGGTAATTCCAGTTGAAATGCCTGTTCATTAACCTTCTTGATGATCTTAAAAGGTCCAATGAATCTAGGGCTTAACTTTCCACGTTTGCCAAATCGTAACACACCTTTCCAAGGCGACACCTTGAGTAAAACCAATTCACCTTCTTTAAAATCAAACGGCCTCCTTTTCTTATCAGCATATGACTTTTGCCTTTCACGAGCAACACGCAAGGCTTCCTTTGCAACATTAACTTTATCGGCCGTAATTTGTACTACTTCGGGTCCAGCAAATTGCTTTTCCCCGGGCTCCAACCAACAACTAGGAGTCCGACACTTTCTACCATATAACATCTCATACGGTGGCATTCCAATGCTCGCATGATAACTATTGTTATACGCAAACTCAATAAGAGGTAGGTGTTTATCCCACGAACCACCATAATCCATCACACAAGCTCTGAGCATATCTTCGAGCGTTTGAATGGTCCTTTCACTTTGCCCATCGGTCTGCGGATGATAGGCTGTGCTCAAACGAACTTGAGTACCAAATTCCCGTTGAAAACTCTTCCAAAATTTGGAAACAAAGTGAGCATCACGATCGGACACAATCGATAACGGAACACCATGTTTAGTAACCACTTCATCAATATACATCGTAGCGAAGTTTTCCATAGGGGCAGTCTCACGAACTGGGAGGAAGTGAGCACTCTTCGTTAATCGATCGACAATAACCCATATCATATCGTGACCACGAGGCGTCCTCGGAAGTTTGGTCACAAAATCCATCGTAATGTGATCCCATTTCCACTCAGGGATCTCAAGTTGCTGAAATTTCCCGTAAGGCTTTTGATGTTCAGCTTTCACTTTAGCACACGTCAAACATTTCTGCACATACATCATCACATCGTTCTTAATACTGGGCCACCAATAAATCGGCTTCAAATCCGCATGCATCTTTGTGGCACCAGGGTGTACAGAATACTTAGTTTTGTGAGCTTCATCCATTACTAACTCACGATTGCCTCCATAGAGAGGAACCCATATTCTACCTTTGTAAGTTCGAAGGCCACGACTATTTTCTTCCATTTGGAGTCTGTTCTTCTTCTTTTTCCCAATAGACTCCGCTTTCACATTACCATCCTTTAACGCTTCGATTTGAGCTAATCGAATAGGTTCCAGTAAATTCGACTCAATCTTTGTAATCATCGCACATAATCTACTCTTCGCATATCCTTTGCGGCTTAAGGCATCAGCAACCACATTAGCTTTGCCTGGGTGATATTTAATTTCACAATCGTAATCCTTTAATAACTCCATCCACCGCCGTTGTCTAACATTCATGTCCTTCTGAGTAAACACGTACTGTAAGCTCTTATGATCCGTATAAAGGGTACACTTTATACCATACAGATAATGTCGCCACAACTTCAGAGCAAAAACAACAGCAGCCAGCTCAAGATCATGAGTAGGATAATTCCACTCATGTGGCTTCAGCTGTCGAGAGGCGTAAGCGATAACTTTGTCTCGTTGCATTAATACACACCCTAACCCCGTGATGGATGCGTCACTATAGACCACTAAATCATCGGTTCCTTCGGGTAAAGCTAGAACCGGAGCTTCACACAACTTCTTTTTCAACGTCGTGAAGGCTTTCTCTTGAGCATCGGTCCACACAAACTTCACACCTTTCTTCGTTAATTCAGTCATTGGCTTGGCAATGCGCGAGAAATCTTGAATAAAACGTCGATAATAGCCAGCAAACCGAGAAAACTCTTAATTTCAGTAGGAGACTTAGGCTGCTCCCACTTCGACACCGCTTCTATCTTTGAAGGATCTACACTTTATACCATACAGATAATGTCGCCACAACTTCAGAGCAAAAACAACAGCAGCCAGCTCAAGATCATGAGTAGGATAATTCCACTCATGTGGCTTCAGCTGTCGAGAGGCGTAAGCGATAACTTTGTCTCGTTGCATTAATACACACCCTAACCCCGTGATGGATGCGTCACTATAGACCACTAAATCATCGGTTCCTTCGGGTAAAGCTAGAACCGGAGCTTCACACAACTTCTTTTTCAACGTCGTGAAGGCTTTCTCTTGAGCATCGGTCCACACAAACTTCACACCTTTCTTCGTTAATTCAGTCATTGGCTTGGCAATGCGCGAGAAATCTTGAATAAAACGTCGATAATAGCCAGCCAAACCGAGAAAACTCTTAATTTCAGTAGGAGACTTAGGCTGCTCCCACTTCGACACCGCTTCTATCTTTGAAGGATCTACCTTTATACCATCAGAGGAGACGACATGGCCGAGGAAATGAACTTCCTTTAGCCAGAACTCGCACTTGGAGAACTTAGCATATAGCTTTTTCTCTCTGAGGACTTGAAGGACAGCTCTCAAATGCTCTCTATGTTCCTCTTCCGACTTTGAATACACAAGGATGTCGTCGATAAAAACAATAACGAAATGATCCAAAAAAGGTCGACAGACACGGTTCATTAAATCCATGAACTTCGCTGGAGCATTTGTCAAACCGAATGGCATGACAAGGAACTCATAGTGACCATAACGAGTTCGGAACGCTGTTTTGGCTACACTTTCTTCTTCAACCTTTAATTGGTGATAGCCAGACCGTAAGTCAATCTTTGAAAAACAGGAAGCACCTTGAAGTTGATCGAACAAATCATCAATGCGAGGGAGTGGATATTTATTCTTCACCGTTCTTTTATTCAGCTCGCGATAATCAATACACATGCGCATGGATCCGTCTTTCTTCTTTACGAAAAGGATAGGAGCACCCCAAGGAGAGGAACTCGGACGAATGAAACCTTTATCTAAAAGTTCCTGAATTTGCGTCATTAACTCCTTCATCTCCGTCGGAGCTAATCGATAGGGAGCTTTGGCTACAGGAGTAGCACCAGGAATGAGGTCAATAGAAAATTCAACTTCACGATCAGGAGGAAGACCTGGAAGATCTTCAGGGAAAACATCAGGAAACTCGGAAACAACTTCGACATCAGAGACTGTAGGCTTCGCGATACGAGAATCGATGACATAAGCTAGAAAATGTGACTTAGTTTGCCGTATACAACGAAGAGCTTTCATCATAGAGATCACCTTAACAATTCCCGGCTTCTTGTCACCATAAACACAAACACCTTTACCGTCAGGAGTAGCGATACGGACTATCTTCTTCGAACATAAGACGACAACATCATTTTTAGACATCCAGTCCATACCGAGAACAACATCAAAACTAGGAATGGTAGTTGGTAACAAATTAGCAGTAAACGACCGACCCTCTATCTCTAACGGACAATCAGAATAACCCTCTCGTATAATAGTCGTTGCACCGTTAGCCACTTCTACTTCTATAGGACACCGTAAGGAACTAGTAATCATGTCTAATTTAGGAGCAAACATAGTAGACACAAAAGATTTGTTCGCACCAGAATCAAATAACACATTAGCAGGTTTTGAGTTAACAATAAGGGTAGCAGTAACTACCTGATCGTCGTCTTTTGCCTCCTCGGCCGTCATCTGGAAAGCACGGGCTTTGGCTTTGGAAGCTTCCGCTTTCTTTCCCTCATCTTTCTTCATTTGGGGACAATCGGCGATACGGTGCTTTGTATCTCCACATTTATAACATCTTGCTTTATCAGTGCATTCATCAAAAGTATGACCCTGTGCTCCACACCTATTGCACCTGCGGGTCTTAGCAGAACACTGACCAGAATGAAAAGCCTTGCAGCTAGAACACCATTTTCCATCCTTGTCTGTCTTTCCCTTGTCGGAGGACGAAGATCCCTTGAATTTCTTACCAAAACGGTTAGATCCACCGAATCTCCTCTTATTACCAGACTTCTTCTCATCATCTTTCTTTTCCACTTTCTTATCCGTAGCAAAATCATCATCAAGCTTTTTAGACTCTTTGATAGCTTCAGTTAGAGTCTTGTGCTGCCTACAAATACCTCGATAACTCGGAGGCAAACCATCAACATAGCAAGCAACCTGATCTGCATCAGTACGGAACAGATGGCCCACGAACTTCATCTTCTCCATAAAGGAACGAGCATAATCATTGATTTTACCCACTTCAGCTGTCAAGGCACGAAACTCTTTTTCCATTTTGCGCTGCTCATGAACTCCAATATACTCTTCAATAAATTTCTGTCTGAAGTTAGCCCACGTAATAGCAGATACCATAGCTGGAGTCATCGAAATGGTAATGCTCTTCCACCAATCTCGAGCACCTTCTTTCAACATTCTACTCGCACACAACACCTTTTTATCCTCTGGACAGTCACAAGCTTCGAAGACCATCTCAGTATCATCAAGCCATTCCATACAGCCTACTGCGTTAAGTGTTCCATTGAATTTCTGAGCTCCACACTTCTGGAAACTTTCGAACTTAAATCGAGGAGCTTGAACTACATTAGGAGGAGCCACATCAACATTAACAGGGGGAACGACAACATTATCCACTGGTGGCTCAGTGTGGTGAGATGACACTGAGTAGTTGCCATCAGTTCCTTCAGCATTCTCAGCAAGAGCGTTGTTCAGTTGCTCTTGAGTCTGTGCTAACTGGGCTTGGAGAGTCAGCACAAGATTGTACAGTTCAGCTGCATTAGGGATTTGCTCCACCACTGCTTCGTTAACTCTAGGCGGATTGCCGGGAGGTGGAGGCATAGGACCTAATGGGCTTGGCTGATTGACTTGCTGGGGGTTTCCTCGATTTCTATTCGCATTGGCTGCAACAGCAGCAGCATTGGCAGCATTACTAGCACCGGCACCTGGATGGACAGGTGGGGTAATGCTTGCAGTAACTCCATCGCGTCGTGAGTTGCCTTGACGAGTGTTAACCATCTTTCCTTCACTGAAAGATAGAGTCGATAAGCGCAAAGATAAGGCTAAAACATACTTCGTATCGTAAACATCTCATAAGCCCTATCACACTCGCACTCGTCCCAACCCATCCTATATCATCTTACGTTAAAGCTAAGGCATCCTACAAATACCTAGCATGCGCATCTTAAGTTTAAGTCCAAACCCTATGGTCAATAGGCCTTGGTTCACTTAAACTACTTCTCTGATACCAACTTGTAACACCCGTTTCGTAAAAAATATGGATTTCCAAAAATTTTCGCCTAACGGCGTCAATAAAGCGGAAACAGTTTATTAAAACCTCAACCAATGAAAACAGTTGAGAAACATAAGTGGTGTTACTAATAGCATCAAATCAGTAATAAAAGAAATCCATAAGATTGCCCAACATAAAGCAACCATAACATAGTCATTACAATAGTTCCATAAAGGAAATCATTAACATTAAGTCTATGCGAAGTTATTGGGTAAACTAAAGCCATCTTGATCATCTACCCATCTCTCGCCAAAGCTTCACACGACATCTCACTGCTTAACCTGAGGGGTGTCAACACATAAGAAGAAACAAGTGTTAGCTATAAAGCTAAGTAAGATAACACCAGGTTTAAGCAAAACATTTCATCCATTAAACATGTCACTTTAAAACATTACGTCATTTGATTTAGGCATTTATATCACCACATAACGTATCCATATCATATATAAGCATAGAGTCTATGACCCTAAGTGTGCCTAATCAATTTCGTCATTTCATCTCATCTCATTAGGTTGTGACTAGGTCACCGTTAAGTTGTAACCGAAGTTACCGTTAAGGAAAGACAATGTCGATCCATGAGTAGCACGTTATGTTCATAACATTAGGTGGGTCATCAGGCCACCCGAAACTACTCGCCACATATGACTTGTTGCAAGGAGCCATCCGAGCAACCATTTTAACGTACCCTCCCACATACGGGCACTACGTACTCTCCCACATGCGAGCACGACGTACTCTCCCACATACGAGCACGGTTTATACGTACCTATTACCACAGCCAGGCACGGGTTATTCATAACACTCATCATCTAATTAGCTCGAGCATTTACCACATTTAGTTTAGGTTTCCACATTAATCCTAAACTAATCCACATCTATCATCTTTTCACGTTAGGCCCTTAAAACGTGCACGTGTCATGGCAACCTAAAAAGGTCTAGTGTTCTAGATGAACAAGCCACATATACATGCACATATCATCATTACATCATATCATTAACCACCATTCATCATAACATATCATATCGTTAACATATCATCACATATCATATCATAAACGTATTTACGGGGAAGCATTTTAGGCATAGGCATCGTCATCTTTAATCCCGAATACCTCCCATATCAACCCAACCACAATATAGGTTATACATTACCGTTTTGGAGGTTATAGTTTATGAAACCATTTTTGTTGCACCCTCAGCGTGACAAAAGTAGTGTATCTTACCTGGTAGTAGTATGTGCGCGCAAACAAAAGCTAACAGTGCTTAATAGTAGTCCCCGACACCTATCGTACATTAATATATAAAATATAAGTCATTTAGGACCTTAAATGGACTTGAAAACGAACTTAGTTTTGTTCTTACGAACTTAATTCCATAAAACGAACTTAACTGCTTTCTGATAAAAAAACGAACTTTAAATTCGTTTGCCAAACGAATTTAATCATCCACAAACGAATTTAAGCTACATTTCAAGCCAAAACGAACTTAAACCCTCTAAACGAATTTAGCATTCCAGAACGAATTTAACACTTAAAACGAATTTAGATTTCCATTAGGCCAAAACGATTTTAAGCTTTCAACAACAAACGAAAATGACCCCAAACGAAGTTAAACTTCGTTGGGCAAACGAAAATAGCCATCAGGAAACGAATTTAGCTATCAGGAACTTAACTTCGACTAGAATTCGTAAAACGACTTTGTTCTTCATTTTCCAGAAATCAATCGACTTGGGCTTCACCCAAAACACGTTTTTTGACATTGTTAAACATATATTTTGATCATAATGATCGATTACAAACTCGTTTGATTCCGTTTTGATCATTAGTTGGCTTAAACACACAATAAACCCTAACTTATTAAAACTCCTTTATAAAATCAGATTTAATCCTTTATAAAACATCATTAGATCTGAAAATATCGACAACAAATCATTGATTACCTGAACAAACAGTGGCTGATCCGATTCAATACAAAAACACTTGATTTGATTAACCAAAACTTGGAGATCTTGCTTTAGAAATCAAAAGAGAATTAGAGAGGCTGATGAATGTGTTCTAATTAAGTTTTGAGGCTGCCAAATTAACCTAGATTAGGCTAATCCCTTTCTTAACCCGTTTTTAACTTTTCACCATTGGCAAAACTAGTCCCTGGACTTCATATTGACTTTATTTCACTTTAAAACACCTATTGGGGATACATATAACACACCAAAGCACTTTCGCACACTACAAAGGCCTTTTACACATCATTTAATCCACTTTATTGTCACTCATTAAAGATAAATAAATCTCACATATAGGGCACATAAACATATAAACACACATTTTATCACATATCAAATCACGGACTTAGAATTTGACCTAACGACGTTAGTCAACATAAACGATTAAGTTTTGGGATGTTACAAATAACACGACTATGCACAAGTGAAACAAATGAAACAATCAATATCATTATACTCCAACGAACTTACTTTTGGGGTAGAATATATGAAGAATCACTCATAGCACGGACGTGATGCATATCTTACCATAGGCTTGAACAAGGATCATAGCTCCACCGACATGGCGTAAGCACCAAGTACATCATCAAAATATGGCACATAAGTTGGTTGTATAGTTAGGCTAAGGTATATGTAATGGAAATTTACAATGAGAAAGGGAGTGTAGGTTAGAAATGAAAGGAATCAATCAAAAGAATAAGGTGAGTATGAAATATGTACAAAATAGTCTAATCAAAACCCGTACCTTTGATTGCCAATAAACCAACCACCCATAAGATGTTATCCCGCTAAGACACCTCAAAAATACCAAGCAAACTCGACACCATTGTGGTGTATCAACTTCAAACAACTTAAAAACAACCAAACTCTCCAATCATAATGATTAATCACAACTCTAGACATATAAAAATGAGAAGTACCCACTAGTAGCCCAAGTTTTTTTTTTTTTTTTTTTTTTTTTAATTATTGAACCACTATTACTCTACTAGTAGGCACCCTCTTACCATGATGAATCAATGACTAAAAACACAATATAATCAATATTGAACATTCCAAATCAAGCTCCAATACTTAAACCAATCTACGTCTTCCACAAGTCAAAGCATAATCCACTCAATCAACCACCAATGCTCACACAAATCTTGCAAACCAACCAACAGCAATCAAAGGCCCCCCAGATTAGACTATCGGTATGGTAAGGTATAATTTACGTATTTAAGTGGATATATACAATGGAAAAGGCTAAGTTAAAAGGATGTATAAGAAAGGTTTTACAAA